>JARHVA010002902.1:1762500-1832500 GCA_037957365.1 Torreya grandis
AAAAACATAGTTGTTTATTAGGGGAATAATTTCATAAAGTAAATGCATTTAATATTGGTATTGTAACCACCTAAAAGTGGTATTTGGATGCTAGGATTGTTGCTTGAGATAGCTTATTCCTTGTTTAGCCTTAGGCCTATGCTAAAGCCTTTATCACAAACTTATAACAATTATGCAGACCATATACACCTTCTATTAGCTAAAACATAATCATAAAACAACATTCCTAGATTCCAACCTAGTGTGCTTAGTAGTTTACTAGTTGGACACTAACACCACATTAAGGACACTAGAGCCACAGGGTGTTAGTGTCCTCAACTTGGTGCTAGTGTCCCTTACCCTAAATATCTTGAATGTAAATATTTTCAAATGTGTACCTCTCTTAAGGTCATCCTAAGTACATATTTATATCTACACAAGTTATGGATCTCTATAAATAGATGGAAAATAGATGTAAAAGCTTATATAAATAAGAAATCATTGAAGCAAAATTAAGGTATTTGATCCCTATTCTTCCCTAGTTATACATACTACCATATATGATTTCATTAAGCCTATATTTCAAATAATTCCAATCTATAACACACCAAAGTCATTGAATACCACTCTCATTCTAGCATTCACTTGCACTTGCACCAATCACTAGGTGGGAGAACTACATCAAGATTGATCCCTCCTTGGAGTTTTGGTATGTAGGCAACTCTCTTCATAACATGGTGTTGAGTATTAACTTATCCTACTAAATAATACATATTTTAAGTTCATTCCATACTTACAATGAGGATTAAGGTTTTCACACTAAAATAAATTTCCCATGTATAATATAGAGTTACAGATTTTATGTGCACAAGAATAGAACCCATAAAAACAAGCATAGGTACTCCCAAAAAATAAGAACAATCCTAAAAAGAGGAAAATAAAACCATTTTGAGGAAACTAGAGTAGCATGGTGCTATTATCCAAGTGTGGCACTACTATCTATTGATGAATCAGATCTTGAGACCCTATTGACTACACTCAAACTTGTCTAGAACTTAGTTTTTAGAACCTAGATATTTCACGATACTCACTTTCTAGATAAGTATCTATTTATGAATATTTATTACTATTTTTATAAATTAAAAAGAAGTCAAAATATATAAAAAATCAATGATTAATTTTTTCATATTATTTAACTAATGTATACACCTCAACCCTTTAATCTAACTAATTACATTTGTAGAACCCTAAAAGGTTAAATCATTTGGTGAACCTGACTTACTTCAAATATTGCTCAAAACCCTAGTTTGTATTCTCTAATTTATTTTATACTAAATTAAGGTTAAAAACTTATATATATATATATATATATATATATATATATATATATATATATATAATCATATCCTATCTCATTAAATCAAATATCACATTAGGGTTTCATTTATTTAAGTATAGTTTAAATTTTAGCAAAGCAACCCTAATTTAAAAACCTAACCCTAGATAACCTTAGGGTTTAAATTTATGGAAATTAGATTATAAAACCATATATATTATTATTTTTACTTCATATAATCATGATCATAATGACAAAATAAATTATTTACTTTTTGTTGTAAAGTTTAATACTATCATTTGCATGTTTGTTCCCTTTAATTCAGAATGAACTCAGAAAAGACATAAACACATGTATAGATGATACTTTATATAAATTATAATATATTTAATATCTCATATCATACTATATTTATCTTATGTATAAATACATTAAAAATAAGACCCATACATACATAGAGGATTTATAACATAATCTAACAACTATGTTTCAAGTTTCAATGCCATATCTTATGCACAGGAAAGACTTTCCTTCTCCTACTCATCTCCATGAGGGTGATAGATAATTTACCTATGACCAAGTATATTATATAATAATTATATGATATTAATCATCTTATACCAATGTTACTATTCCCTATACTCAACATATTCACTCCTCTTCCCTATAGGGTGTGTGCCTACATGTTCAATAAAAAATTACTAGAATTAGCACTTGTGAGACTCTATGAGATAAAATTATCAATATGAGAAAGATAATTTTAGGTTTAAAAAATTAGAATCAAATATTACATGAAAATATTACAACATGGGAAAATTAGTTTTCAAGACAAAGGCCTCCAAGGCACAATAGTGTAAAATCATGTATATGTATCTTCACCTAGTCAATTTGTGGCAAACAATGTTACATATCCAAATCATACATCACAACAAAGTAAATATATAAATAGTTATTTAAAAATAATTCAAAGGTAAAATAAGAGTTCACATGAGATACTAAGTGAAATTATTAAATCTAATTTGATCAAACTACCCCCTCTATACCCAATGATGAGATCTAGATATTTTTGTGCATATCATAGAATGCATGGGAACCACATTGATTCATGTTTAACATTGAAAAGTAAAATGAAATATATAATATATAAAAATGAATCATATAGTGACAATTAATAAATTTTTAAATTTATGGTAATTGTTGTCATTAATGTCTACAAGGCATGTGTAATGACAAAGCCATCTAGCAAGTGTAGTGAGATGGAGCATAGTGATGTTTGCATGAAGGTTGATTAGATGAATGTGTGATGGCATGGATAATTGTATGGTATTTAAATACATAATATTGGAATATTATATGTAGGTCATAGTGGTTCCATGAGGTTCTCATGAAGTATGCAGGTCTGTTAGGTTTGACCATGCATGGTTACCTATAGGGTTTTGAGTCCTATGGCTTGCATGCCATGGTAAGGAGATAAATGTGATTGTAATATACATATTGGACATGTATAGTATGTTAATATGATATATATATATATATATATATATATATATATATTATAAAAATTTTGCTATTGGTTTTTAAGATAGTTTGGCCCTTGGCCTAGTTGGCCTAGGTACGCTTGTGATGCCTTATGAAGGGTAAAAGGGTGTTTTAGGTTGATAAAGAATTTATTTTCATGGAAGATGGTTAGGAAAAAAATTTAAAGAATTTTTATGAGGTTTTAGGTCAGATAAGGAGAGATAAAATCAAGAAAAGTATTCATGTGCTTCAGAGGGTGCTCGAATGGTGCATTTTGAGCTTGAGAGGAAAGTTCTCATGTTCTTAAGCTCATGTATAATTTTCATGGGGAGATGGTAATTTTGGAGATATTTTTAAAGTTTCATAAGAATTTTTTCCAATAATTATTACATGGATTAAGTACCTATTCTTTATGAATGATTACTAAGAAGGTAAGCAGGTTTTTTATGTGCAAAATTCCTAATCTTAAGACCCGATGTTGAATACATTCATTTTTTATGATTAAGAATGTGATGGATGGATAAAATTATTTTTAAGAGTTTTAATATGAATCTTATAATATTATTATTATGTGTTTTTTCAAACTTGATTATTTTCGGGTCCCATATAAAAGTGGTTCTTACCGGTGTTTTTGATATTGTTAGAGTTTTCTAAAAGTAACCAGGGGAAAAAATGGGTGTGTGATAAATATTATAAATTTATTATAACATTAATGTAAATTTTAATTAATATTAATTTCTTTATTTCAAATTTATATGTCCTCAAATTTGTCTAGTTGATATCAAGGAAAGGGTGCCATGAGTGAGAAAAATTAGTCAGAGTGAGAAGTGGAATTGGAAGGCCTAATAAATGAGTAGGGATGGGTTTGAGATCTTGGAGGTGATGTATGGGATTTATTACCTCTATTCATGCAATTATTATTTTTCCTATTCACTTTGAGTTGAGTGAATGGTTGAATCATAGTTGACCATGATGGTTTTGCTAGCAAAAGGAACTCAGTTTGAATGATTAAGTTTGATTACAGGGTAGATGGTTAGATCAAGTGTTATTGATGGTTGGAGAGTTTTGAGGAATAATTTAAGATATTTTTATTTATTTTTAAGGTTTTACCAATCTCTTATTGGTCAAACATAGTCTTATAAAGTGAAGTTATGCTTTGTTTGTAAGGAGTATGAGACATATGCTCACTACATGAACTAAAAAGTTGTTATAGAGGTTCATGGATAAACTTAGAAGACATAAGTGATTATTAATAAAGTATATTAAGGATAAATATCCAACCAAAATATATTATGGTATAAATATAAGATTTTTTTATGGTCTTTGTGTGAGATTAAGCTAGGCAAACAAGTGTGTGTATTGATATTTGAAGACCTTGTGTGAATGTTGTTAGGAGTCTTAGTGACCAATGTTTGTAGGAGATTGAGTAGATAAATTTCATTAGAATAATAATAATTTTATGATTATATTTTTTATTTTAATTATATTTATGAGTGCATATTTGTATATGAGTGAAAGATTTTGTGAAGGGATTATTCCTTGTGTTAAAGAGATAGCTTGGAGTCGGTGACTTGTGTGGAGTTGTAGACTTGGAAAAGAGTGTTATTTTTGGGTTTCTCTCTCAGATTAAGAAAAAAATTAGATTTAATTTTTTTTTCATTTGATATGTGTTGTGTTGGTGCTCAACATCTTAGGCAAGTTGGTGCTTGTCATTTTTAGGGGTTGGTACTCCTTGTGAAGTGGGTGCTTCACTAAAGTCTCATGTTTGTGATCATCTTATGGGACTGTAGTCCATTGTTTTGTAGACCTTAGAGTGTGTTTCCTCCCCCATGATGGTTTCCCACATAAATATTTATGTAATGTATGAATTCATGTTTGTTCTTTGATTCATCTATCTTGCATATTGATGTGATTGGTTAAGTAGCTTGAAGAGTTGGCAATTGGATTGCATTATTGTTAAACATTGATTCACTCCCCTCTCAGTGGTGTATACCTCTATCATCATCCACACAACATAAATTACCACATTTAAAAATTCAAAAATATTCAAATTCATAAATAGTAAAAAATAGGTTACCAAAGCATAACTTAGGACAATAAAACATTCCAAAATCATAATCAACTCAAGAAAGAGTACAACAAGCACAAAGAAATCAAGAAAATATACCTCTAAAATGAGGCTAAACATTCAATATGGTATAATTTTGGTCAAAATTATCGACAATAGTTTGATTATCATGGTCAAGGTTTGGGAAAATAAGCCCAAGGCATTACTTCTCTTATTCTAGTAGTTGATAATCTTGGTCAATAGGTTTGGTATTTATCAAACGTCCTAAGACAACTCATTCACATATACAATTTATCAAATAAAAACATCTAAATAAATAATCCATGTTATTAAAATAACAATATTTTATGTTCCAAATTCAAAATCATGCTACACAAGTAAGCATTCTTAAAATAGGGTTTTTAGCAAAAGAGCCTCCACAACATCGTATGTTTACAATAAGCATAGTTTCAAAGGACAAAGTCACAATCAATCTTCCAAAGCATAATTTAGAAAGGTTAAATCCATAGTATAAGGTGATTCCCTCTAACACTCTAGGTTATTATGATTTTGATGATGAACAATGCTTAGATTCTTACTTCAACAATATTCAACTACATCATAACATTCACACTGCATAAAAGAATACCATTCCTATTTTGACATAGGTCACAATGATAGTGAGTCTCCCATGAGAATCATAGTTAATATGGTTCCTACCCTCTTTTACATACTTATTTCTCTCTCTTAATCCTTAAACATAGCTTATTTTCATTTACTTGTACATAGGTTATTTCCAAAAAATATAAAAATAATATAACATTTCAAAGTACAAAAACATTCAAATAGTACTCAAAAAACACAAAATTTTAGATTGTATGCATTGATATGTTTAAATTTATACTACTTGTCAGATATTACGTATGTTAGCTATCTTAGTATAGATTATTTTATCATACATATATGTTTCACTTGTTCTTGTCGAGTGATTGAAGATTACAAACAAGACTTTGGTCTAGTACACTAATCTAGACTTGTTAACATCTATCGACTGGGGGTATCTACATAGATGTAGGTTTAGTCATTTGATAAATACACCCACTCAGGGACATCTCCTACATAAAAAAGGTACTTCTTTTGATGATAATAATTACATAGGTTCCATAAATATCCTCAAAAGATGGGGTATTCATAGGGTTTTGTCATAGAGATTAGGATCCTACATTGATATTCACATATTATTTTCAACACATAGGCTTAATTTCAGAAATCAAACAGAAGTCAGAGATAGGAAAAAATAGTGACTTAGAAAGAACTTCAAATCACCCATATTTCAAACTAGATAGACATTAGCATACTAGTAAACTAATTTAAATAACTCAGTTGCATACTGTTCAACTAATTTAGATAGCTCAACCCTTTAATTTTACTTAGGATTTACATTTATAAAACCCTAAAAGGTTATATTAGGGACCAAGTTAAGTACATGAGCATTATTATTGTCATTTATAATGGGGTTAATCATTGGTATATTTTTTTATGTTGGGAGTAATGTGTCTTTTTAGATTCAATTATTTGTCAATGTCGATGGCCTTTGCATAAGATTCTATTAATAGGACATAAACCACTTAGGTTTAATATTGTTCCAACTATGGTAGGTAACAATTATTTTGTTAATTCTTAATAAAAATATAAAAGAGGGTGCATTTACTCCATTAACGCTTGATATTCATATGAACTTATATTTATAGTTTTACCAGGACTAGTAAAGTTACTATTTATAACCATCTAAAAGATTAACTTTCTATGGGAATACAAATTGGATATCAAACCACCCATTTACCTAATTAACATTAGTAAACTCAATTTATTTATAATGGGGTGTATTTTATACAAATAAATATTCCCCTTTTATAAACTTTATTATTATTATTATTATTATTATTATTATTATTATTATTATTATTATTATTATTATTATTATTCCCTAAAGGTCACATGTTTTTGTTCCCTAAAGGTAATGATGTAATATTTTTAATGCATTCTAATAACTTTATATGTGATCATGCATAAACCTTGATGAAATGCACTCCATAAAATAAATATTTGGCCTAGTATTTATCAAGTATATTAATCCCCCCACTCATCTATTATATTTTATTCCATCAAAAAATATACCACCATCATCCTTTGACAATTTTCATCTAATTTCCATTAGAGTGAGAGTAGGTTTCCAATCATTCATAATGAACCTTGCTAATAACTCAAAAAATGTATTTATTTTGAGAAAATAAGATGTTTTTATCTTTTTATGTTACCTCTATTCCAAGATAATAATGAATAATATGAAGATATAGCATCTCAAATCCATATTTTAGTTCCTTCTTCACATTCCTATTATGTTTTTTTATCGTTTCCTAATAAAGTAGTCATCAACATATAGAATGATAAATACCAACTTAATTCCCTATAATATATAATGTATCATCAAATTCACTTTGCACAAAACCAATTTTCTATAAGTATGAATCCATGTTTACATACCATTCCCTCTATGTCTATTTGAACCCATATAGTTATCTGACAACTTTAATCACCTTATGTTAAGAAAAATGACCTAAAAAACCTTGTCGTTGTGTCATCTATACTTATTGACATAAATAATTATTCCAAAAGGCATTCTTTATATCTATATAATGGATTTTCCACCAATTCTATATGGATAAGACAAATACCATATAGATATTGTGCCACTTTGTTGTTGGTAAACATATTTATTCCTAATCAATACCTTATTTTTTCACATAAAAATTCATTAAAAATCAATGCATTGTGTTTGGTAATTTAGCCATTATATTTATATTTGACCTTGTAAACCCATTTTCATCCTATGGGTTGTATGATTTGAGTATGATCAACCAAAACCCAAGTTTTATTATTAATAATGATATCATATTAAAATTCCATTATGATATTCAAAACCTAATCAGTATAATATTTTTAAAAAGTGGATGTATTTATGGAATAAGTATAAATCATATCATAATTTACCTATCTATGAGAACTGATAGGACTTATTTTACCAACTTCATTTGACTTCAAGTTAAAAAATAATTTGATCCCACATAGGATATTTTTGTAAATTCTCAAGATTAGTAACACCAAGATTCATTGCATGTGAATCACCACTATTATGTTAAGAATAAAAAGAAAAACAAGTAGCAATACATAGAAAATATTCCCAATTTTCTAAGTTATAATTTCTTAAGGAATTGGAATAAGTACAAGTGGATACTTATGAAATATAATAAAATTAAGGGATATTTTTTTTATTAAAATCAATCTCATACCATAACCTATGGAAATTAGGTTTATATTAATCCCTTATATATTTTATTATTTTATATCTTCCTTTCCAATATGACAAATTATGAATCAGGGTTTGCATTGTGTATATTACCAAAGCCATCAAAGATCACATATTGAATCACTATGAATTTTATTGTATCATAAGTAAATGATATTCATTATTGTTCTTATAATACCCAAAAAAGTGCATTTTAAACACTTAGGTTCCATCTTGGTCAATGTTAATAAAGAACTAATGCATGGAAAGCACATGAAAAAAATTAAGTGTTTACCTTAGGTTTGAACCCATTCCATGCCCCATATGTATTTATTCCCAAAAGAGAAACTTTAGGGAACTTAAATATCAATATGAATTTTACCACCAATCACTTCTTCCCAAAATTTATCATATATCCATTTTTAATACAACATTGATTAAGCTACACCTTTCAAAGTTATGTTCATTCATTCATAAACTCCATTTTTATATGGAGCATAAACATTATTATATTAATATTTGATTCTACATTCTTGGAAATAATTTGAAAAATTATCTAAATTCTAATCACCTCCATTATTTTAATGAGTTATGGCCAATATCAAACTTTTTTATTTTTCAACTAAGTTTAACCACTCAACAAACTTGGTGGAAAAATCTGATTTATATTTCATAAAATATACCCAAGTCATCCTACAAAAATCATTAATAAACCACACAAAATATTTGTACCCTCAAATATATGAGTTTTTATATCACATACATAATTTTTAACTTACTTTAAACATGTATTTTCTCTCCAAGAATAATCCTTAGGAAATTATTATCATTCATAGTTTCAACCTTCAAGGAGGTGTTTTGGGTCTCCTCACTCAGTTGACATAATTGGAACACTCCAAGGTTATGGGTCACCTATAGATGGAGTGGACCTATAGATAAGGTTGGTTTCCTCTTGTTGAATCACCTAAACTAAAACACATGCAAGGAAAAGGGAGAAAGAATGCATAAACACAAAAATTGAAAGAAAAGGGGTGGTGATACACCAAACATACTAACACCCTCTGTGGGAACTATAACATACACAACTCAATTATGAACCTCCTATCATCAATGTTTCATAGATAGGTGAAAGAATTTATAATAACATTATAAGGAGTAACATTCATCACACAACTAAAATTGAATAAACACAAGGACACATAGACTATGACCTGCAAAATATATTTCACTTGCATGGAGGTGAGGTGAAATTAGGTACAACCAAAGGGGAAAAAACTTTATCATAATGAAAGAATCAATAACTCATAGACCACACAAAAAATTTAAGTCATTTAAAGGGAAAAATATTTATTCATTTCTTTAAAGGCATAACATCAGGGTAAAGGGGTCAATGATGGATCAATTTTAGTAGCATTTCTATGCTAAAAAGAGTCCTACCTATAATGATGATTCTGCCTATTTAAATAGGCAAAATATAAAGATCCCAGGGCTTGTCTTGATCTTTCTCACTAATACGGTAGTTATAATTCAAATTGTGATCAGGGAAGGGGTGTCAAGGAACAAGGAATCTCCTCAATATCACCATGGCCATGTCTATGTAACTGTTTGTCATGTTCTTTGAGCCTATAGCTTATCTTTATCTTTTATGCTCTACTCAATCCCAAAATACATGCTAACATTTGGATAATAACATCATTAATATTCCATTTAATTATATCATTTTTATACTCATTTCCATTTTAAGCTACCACTTCATTATTGATTCTATGAATCAATTTAGTTATGCAGTTGGTCTTCATCTTTTGATAGTTTTGACAGTTGAATAGACCACCAACTTTAAGATAATTAATTTTTTATGTCATTTCTACCATGTTCCTTCATTTTAGTAACCATAAAATTATCCATTTATTCCATATTAGATTCATTGACATGGAAACTTATTTCTCCACTTGGTATCCATGTGGCCTTTATTTATTCACCTAGGCACTTGAGCTTTTAAATTCACCTTGTGAATTGGGCTCATAGGAAGTCACCACATGTATTATTCTCATTAACCTAGAGGTATTTATAATTTAAACTTAGATTATGTCTCTATGATATTGTGTTACTTGTATTGTACCATGTGGTAGCTATGCAGACCATTATGGGGCTTTAGGTCATTGAATTTTCCCACTTGGCATCAACCTGCTAAGGCACTTAATTTTTCACTTTAATAAAGTCATTTTCCCATGGAAAATTTTGAATAAAATAAAATTACTAAATGAATTTCAAATAGGATTAGTGCCATATAATTTCAATACATAGCTCCAAGCAAAGTGGAAGAAAGAGTAAGGCATGAAGGCTTTTTAAATAAACTCAGGGCTGCAGATTGCTGACACATGGCTCTCAATAAAGTTGAGTAAATGTATAAGTTTACTGAAATACATATTTTAATTAAAAAAACTATGTTCCTAATATATATAACTTGTACTAAATAATTAAGGAATTGGTGGGTAATTTAGATAGTAGTCTAAGTTTTACAAGGGCACATATGGGAACTCTATTATTTGGCTCAAGACTTCATCATTTGAATTCAAGGAAATTATTTAAATAAGAGAATGAAAAAATATGAGATATATTTAGTTCCCATTTAATGATTAATAACTAATCCAATGCACTTTAATATTTCACTTATTGAATTTAGAGAGGCTTGTGCACCCAAACCAATGTATTGTTCCATCACTTGGTTGTATTTTGTGCAAAGGGTGCATGCTCAAGTCTATCTATTAGAAATAAAGGATGTGGATATTTAATTAGGCTCCTATTATTAACACTCAAATTTGAAATAATTTTAAGAAGAGATCACATAATAGGAATTAATATTTGTGCTTCATGCACCTACTTTCAAAAATTTTGCTTGGGTGTTGGTCTCAATATTCATAATTTTTTTCTTCAAAAATTTTGTTCATAATAAGCATTCTAACTTTTTTATACTTTTTCCCCTAAATACTTAAATTTTAATAGTCTTTTCGAAGGTATTTGATCTTTAGAATTTTTTATTATCATGGGATTCTATGCATAAACTCCAATACATGAAAATGGTCTTCATAAATTTTATTTGAAATAAAATTTCATGTAATCTCTACAGCACAATCTTTGACCCTTCTTTTGACTTCAACATTTGTGTTAGATGAAAAGATTCACAACATTTTCCCTAAACACTTCTTCTAAATACCTAAAAACTTATTTCAAAATACACTAAGTCAAACACTTAGTCATTTTTATCAAAATATGACTAAACTTGGAAGCCTAAAAGTAATCCTAAATCCCTTTCTAAATTGGACACTGATCTTCCATGGTGACCAAAAATGGTCAACAAAAACTTCTATCTATTTTATTTTCCTAAGACATAAGAGTTCCAAAGAACACTATCTATCTATAAATTAAGTAATACAATTACCATGATAAGCTTATGAAATTCCACAAATGAGTGAATATTTAATTTTTCATACCAAATATTACACATACATTAGGTTATTTAATGCTTCAAATGTGTTTTCATGTAAAGCACTCCCTAATTCATAATAGGCATGTTCTTTGTATCAATTATAATCTGATTTATATAATTTATAGGGGTTGGGAAATTTATCAAAGGGAATCCTACATTATGCTAAAATGTTTTCATATTTACCAAACCTATGGCGCTGAAGAGTTGATATTCTTTTTTCTCTACCTCAATATTGAGCTTGACCTCATCCTCTGTAATTTATGTTAATATGTTGAGACTTAATTTCACTATTGATGAGTATAACTATTTTTTTATGATAATATTCTTTTTATCCATTTTAAATCTTCATCCCCTATTACCTATTTTCTATAACTCTACCCTTTATAGATCTATTAACTAGGATATGAAGAACTAGGTTTTGATTTTGTAATATTAGATTATTTTATTTTATTAGTTTTCTTGGGTAGAGATAGATCGTGTTGGATAATCAATTCAACTAGTTTTCTAAAAGTAAACTCAGTGATATTATAAAAAATATGAATTATTTTAACAAATATTCTATAAAAGCTAGGACGTCCTTTCAATGAAATAGTCACTACCAAATAAGAAAAGGTTTTCAAAACCTAACTTGGTGTATTCTATTGTAATTGTATTCATTTTTTCACATATAATCTCTCATATCTCTATTTTAGCAAAGGATATGTGATTAACTACATTTGATAATTTATCTTTTATATTTTATATTATTTTCATACTAGTGAAAAATTGTTTTCCATGTAGTATAACTATGAGGAGAGTTATTGATGTGGATATAGGAATCTGTAGTACAAAAATATTTGATAAGTGTTAGGGGATTATAATATTCTATGTCGAACATATCTATATTTTATTAGGTAGTAGATAACTTAAGGTTTTATAATTTTTAAATATCCCATAATTAATTAAACATAAATAACATTTCCATTAAGTGCTTCCAATCATAATAATTATAGACCATTAAATGATCTTCATCAAACAAAAAAATTTGAATTTTAATCACTTTCAAAGGACAAAAATCACAAAATTAAAATTATTCACATGATATAATAACACACTTACACTACACTTATTCTAATAACAACTAAAACTAAATGGTAGAGTGAAGGTGGAGAGTTTACTTAAGGGATAACAAATTAAATTATTGAATGGGTAGGAAGAAGCTGAGTAGGAGGAGGTAGAAGGGAAATATGAAGATATACCTAAGAAGTGTATCATAAAGATCCCTAGGAAGGAGACTAAAATAAAGGATCCATATGAATATGTACATGGGTGAAAAAGTGATATGTCCAAAAAGGGCATACCCATTTATGTACATACATGGCTAGATAAAGTTCTTGTAAAAACACTAGTGAACCAAGAGAGGCCATAATTTCCATTAGATCCCATTATAGAGGAAAACTAAGTGAGCCTAGATATTCTAGAGTTAAACATTGGAAGATCCAAATTAACCTCAAAAATTTAATTTTTAACCATATTTAATAGTTTGAGGCCCAATATTGATTCCTTCAGAGAGTGTTCTAATTGAAAGTGGAAGCCAAATGGATAACTAGACATAGTGGATATGGAAAAAAGTTTATTTTTCATCTCATTTTCCAAATTTTTGTACTACATCAAGACCTTGATTAAAACTACATGGTTCGTGGGAAAGTCATACCTATTTTTAAGTAAATTTAAACCATTTTTTAACCTAAATAATGACTCCATAGATGAGATCCTGATGTGGATAACAATCCCAAGGATTCCCCTAGAGTTTTGGGAGAACAAATCATTATGGTAATAAATAAATATATTGGTCAATCAATAGATATATATAAATCATTAGTATTCCCCTAGTAGTTTGGTTATTATATCAACTGGTTTCTCTACAATGGGGTAGTGGAAGAGATTGATGTCTTTAGTTGTAATCAACTATCAGATGTAATGATGATGAACCTCAATGTTTTTGGTCCTAGTATGGAATACTAGATTCTTCACCATATTTAGAACACTTTAATTATCACATAAAATTGGAGTAGGATTTGATGACTAAAACTAAAGATCCTCTAAGATTTTCTTTATCCAAATAGTTTCACAACCTATACTAACCACAAATTTATACTTTAATTCTATTGATGATAATGCCACTATAGTTTATAGTTTGATATACATTGAGAAAACTCCTAAACCAAGAGTGAATATATAGCCTATTATATATTTTCTTGAACCTACTAATCTTACCCAATCAGAGTCAAAATATCCTGAAAGCTTAAAATCTATAGACTTCTTATACATTATGCCAAATTCAAGACTACCTTTTACATATATTAATACATATTTTGAAGATAAAAAATGTAATTACTATGGTTTAGACATGAAGCAAGATATAAAAATCACTACAAAATAAATATCTGGTCTAATGGTAGTGAGGTAAATGAGACTACCCACTAGATGTCAATACACTATTTCATTGATCGATGGTGAAGCAGTGTTAATTTAAATTTTAGCTCCAACTTTCATCAATGTGAGATTTAGATTACAATAAATAATCCTAAACCTTTCTAGGAATGATTGTCACACTTATTCTATGACATGAATATAACATAATTACCTTGCAAAATTGATCCAGATCGATCCATGTACTGTTCCATTCTAAAAGTCTTCAAATTATGGGCAAACCATTTTCACATCATAGAATTCATCAAGAGATTTTTGGTGCTTCTTCCAGAATGCAAAACAGAGTCTGGATGCTCAAGTTATAGCTTGTTGAAGTATTCTTATGACAAGTGAATAATGGGTGACAAAAAGTGACATGGCACTATGTAATACGCCAATTGGTCCAATAACCATTTGACATGTGGAAATATGAATTGGTGTAAAAAATTTGGTGTGGTGTTTGTTTTTAGCCTCTAGTCTTTGATAGGCAATCATATGAGCATCCATGGGCCCTGCTATTTGCTCACCGGGGGCCCTCAACGAGGGTTGACACACTTTTGTGGAGGGGTGCCTTGGCCTCTTATACTTCATATGTTATTGTTTACAACATTGTATTTAAGTTACAAAGGCTAATCAAACCCCACCAATGTGGGATAATTGTTTTCCACTTTGTAATAAGACTTTTCAAATCTACCATGCCAACCTATCATGTCATACCAAGACCACGTGTTAGCCACGCCAAGACCATGTGTTTACCACATATCACCAATGGCAGCCTAAGTTAGTCATTATGATAAAACTTTCACTTAAGTCTCCTTAAAAAGGGATGTTGGCACTTATCATGGGGGCTGCCAACCCTTAAAAAGCATATAAATAGTTTTCAAAATGCCAATGTGGGATTAAAGAGATAACTAAGTGCCCAAGAAGGAGGCTAATGCATTGAACCCAACACCTCTTACCCAAAAGGATAAACCTTTGACCACTTAAGCCATGGGCTTGGAAGTGATATAAAATGAGCAAATTTCCATTTGAGGGGTAACAGGCAGCTGACTATGTAAAGAATTAAGAAGGCCAGAGATTAATTTATGCTTTGTGTGGCCTTGGGCCTTTATTTTCATGTCTGAGAGATATTTATATAGGCAAGTAAAGACTAGGGAAGGTGAATTGAATACTTGAATTTATTTTGTAAGCCATTTGATACTTAAATTAATGGAAATGGTCCTCACTTTGAATGGACCTAGAGACGTAGGCTATTGAAGCCGAACTCCATTATCAATTTACTAGTGATTTATTCTAATTTTTCTCTACTATTTTAAAATTTTGATATTCCTTTTAATTCTATTTTTAATTTCTTTATGCAAAATTTAAAGGAAAATTTGGGAAATAGAAAGATCTTTTAAATGCAAAAGTGTGTTATTCAAATTTGCTACACTTGCATTTTTAGTTTTTAGATCAAAAACTCTACACCTAAATAATATTGTAGTAGTCTTAAGTTTGTCATGTCAAAAGTATAAAAAATATTAGCTTTCATCTGATAAATAAGACTATCAATAATCCCATTGATTTTTATATCATAAACATATAAAATGAGAATCATGATATCATCATCATACACTTTTACATAGAGAGTTGATTTAGAATTACACCTATGAAAACCAAACTCCCTAAGGTATAAATCTATCATCATATTCTATGCTTGAGGAGCTTGCTTAAGCCCATACAAGGACTTAATCAACCTATAGATCATACATTCCTTAAAAATTACTTAAAATGCCTATGGATGTGACATGTAAACCTCATCCTATAGATCACCATTCAAGAAGGCACTCTTGACATCCATTTGGTGCACCTACCATCTAAACTACATGGGAATAGAAATGATCAAATAAAAAGTTACCATATTTGTAATAGGATCAAAATTATCCTCATAATCAACCCCTTACTCTTGTACATAACCTTTTTCAATAAGTTTGGATTTATGTTTGTCCAAGGAACCATCTACTTTGAATTTTGCCTTGTAAATCCATTTACAAAAAATGGATTTCTTTCCTAGTGGTAGCTCCATGAGCTCTTAAGTCTTATTATTCATCAAGTAATCATATTCCAATTACATGGTTAAATTACACTCATGCTTCCATTTGGCCTATAAAATAGAATTAAGCTCAAATACATGTGAAACATTAGTTTTTAGAACAAAATTTTCATACTTGCCTCTATTACTAAACTACTTTCCTGATCTTAGTCTTCTTCCTTCCATACCCTATGACAAGTCTCCCTCTAGTGCTTCCATAGTGGAAAAATACCACTTTGGCTTATTTTGTTATTCTATTGGAACCTCACAATAACTTCCATCGATTACCTCCCTAGAATGTGATTCCACTAATGAACTAGAATCTTGATCAACTTTCACACCACAACTTATAATAGAATCATTAGAAGAAAACAATGACTCAATATCTAAAACTATACTAGTTATTGTGAAGTATGGCATCTGATCATTTACTATGACAGTACCACAACTTTGTTGGTAGAAACATCAAATAATCTATAGGCCTTTGACTACTCATTGTACCCAACAAAAATGTATGCTTTGATTTTTGTATCCAAGTTCTCTTTTTACTAGGAATAACTACAAAATCTACATAACAAAATTTTTGAAAATCACTTACATCTAGAGTTCTACCTGAGCAAGCCTCCTCTAGAGTCATATTTTATGTAGAGTGTAAGGGGTAGAATACTATCTATGTATGCCTTTAGTGGCAAAAAACTCCTTGAATTATTTTGAGGTGAACTCACCCCCATTATCTATTTTGAGAGATTTCACTAGTTATCCCACCTATTTCTCAACCATAGCTTTCCAAGATATGAAGTTAGAAAAGAAATCAAATTCCTTCATTAGAAAGTATACCCACTTTTTTCTACAGAAATCATTGATTAGCAATAGAAAATATTGATCTCCAACTGAGGTAGGTGTTTGAATTGGACCATGCAAATCCACATGAACAAGTTCTAACACTTTCTTATCCATCTAAGATATACCAACATCAAATGAATGTTTAGCTTGTTTTAAAAATTGACATCTAGTACATACATGATGACTAAATATAAGGAATCCCCTTAACCATCTTATTATTACTCAATGTACTTAAATACTAGAAATTCAAATGCCCATACCTTTCATGCCAAATTGAACTTGTGATATCAACTACTGCAAGTGCACTTTCTTTTTCCTTCTATGGATTTGCAATCTTATACAAGCCTTTTTCATAAATCCCAATGCCAATAATCTTGTTATCTTTGGTAGTGACTAAACATTATTCTCCTTGAAACTTTACAACAAAATCAAAGTTTCTAGTGATCTTACTAATGAAAGGTAGATTTTTGTTCATGTCTAGCACATACCTAACATTCTTAAATGTATACCAAATAGTACCATGAAATCTGATATGAACATTACCATATCCTTTCAAAAATTATGTTTTACCATCTTCCAAAGATATAAATTCACTACTACTATTATTTTCAACAAAATACACATACCAATCCTTATGGTATGTGTAATGGTGAGATGCCCCTTAATCAAATTACCAAGCTCGATCCACTATTGAATTACCATTAGAAACCATGAAAGTAAAATCATGAGATGATTCCTCTCCCATACTTTTTACTACATTCACATGATGAGATTTCTTTTTAGGGTTAGACATATCATGTTTTCTTTTCTTACAATCTTTCTTAAGGTGACCAAGTTGCTTAAAATAAAAACATTTCCACTTATATCTCTTATTAGAGATACATAATTATGAAGTATCTATATGAGAACTAGTAGTTTTACCAATTTTCTTACCCTTTCCCTTGAGGAATAATTCACTCTCTATAGAAGTAGATGTAGATAACACTACCTACTCATGTTGTCTCTTCTTTTGTAATAGTAGTGTGGATAAATTTTTAAATTCCAAAGTTTGCATCTCAACAATCATGTGCAAGGACTCCACAAATGACTCAAGTGAAGGTGGAAGATTCTACATAATTAGAGCAATCAAATCTTGCTCATTAACAATCTTCTATATGTCCTTCAATTAATAAATGATGTCCTTGATTTGCAAAAAAAAACTTAAAAATAAAACCAACTTCATGCATCTTGTTATAAAATAACAAATTATTCAAATACAATACCCTACTGGCTTCAAAAGCCTAGTATTTAAAAGTAAGACTAGTCCACAAAACTGATGCAATGGTTGTATTTCTAACTTCTAAGATTAGATCATTTGCTATTGATAGTTTAAACAACATAAGATCCTCACTATGACATTTTTCATAGTAGTCATAACTAGTGGCCTTTGCTCTTTATTGAGCGCTATTTTGTCAAGGTTTCAATATTCACATATTGTCAAAATCTTATGACTCCATACACTAAACTTTTTGCCTATCAATTTTTGTGAATTTGGAAATAAGAGGTTGAAAACTAGCCATTTTGACCTAATTTTTCCAAAAAATGAATATACTAGAAAAATTATAATGACTTTACACAAAAATCCTCCTATCCATGGAATCAAATCATAAACTGGTGAATACCTCCAATTTTTAGCATAAAACACCACACCATTTGGGAAATTTAATTTTTTGTCTTTAAAAACACCAAAAATCAAACAAAAACAATTTTATCTATAGATCTACAATTTTGATTTAAACAATTTCTTTTCTACCAACATCCAAATTAAAAACCTAGAAAATGGTGAAATTTTCACCTTCCAAATTTTTTTTGAGATAATTAGTCACCAGTAGGTCCCCAATAACCCTTATAAGCTAAATTTTTTAATTATTTAAATTAAAAAATCAAACTTAATTGAAATAATAAAACTTTAGATTAAAATTTTCATAAAAATAATTATCCAATCAAAAAATTGGCCTACCTACAAAACTTCAAATGTAGATTCTGAGAGAAATACTCAACCAAATTGAATTCTATCAGTTCCTATCATCTCCTCTTAGAAAATAAAAAAATTAGACACATAACTTGCCAAAAAAATACTTGAATGAAAATCTAGTCACTTTTCAAATTAAATGGAAATGGCCACCCAAAAAATATAGAAAAAATAAAAATAAACATGTGAGCCTCTTTTATTACCTCCTACCACTTTTCCTTTGCTAAGAAAAGTCTCCTAATGATTTTCCCCTGATTATTAGCTTTCCCACTGGTCATAGGAAGAAAATATTCTTCCTTTCATGACTCTCCACTAGGTGCTTCATTCTCCTCCCTAATAATATCATCCTCTCTTGCTTTACAAGCTTCCTCCTAAGCTTCCTAAATTGCAAGTTGTGATTACCATATTAGATTGAACAAAGAGATTGAGAAAACTAATTAACTAGCATCCTAAAAAATATATGAGAGGCATATTAAATAGGCAAAAGAGACACCCAATAAAATAGAGGGTGGGATCAACCATAATCATTGGGTAGCATAAAATAGTTAAACCCATAAAAAAACTAACCTATTAATCCAAGTGGTTAAAACAACTAAGTTACATAGATAATATACCTTAGTCGATAACCCAAGGTATTTACAATAATATGCTAACACTACTAGTAACCAACTAGGGAAAGATAAGAATAGAGATCAAAATTCATCAATATTAACTTTTATCATCCCTCTCCTAGTTGAGAAGATTTAAGTTAAGGATCTAAGGTAGATATAGATTTTACGTGAGTAAATGAAGGGTTTCATGCATAAAATGAGGAGAAAAGGGCCAAATACTTACTTTTAGCTTCAAATATAAGAGTCATAGTTAGAAGGGATAAAGAGACTCAAAGGGATCCTATAGAGGATCATAATAAGAATGAACCCCCACCCCAATCATCAATTCTACATGTAATCTTTGGATAAAAAAATTACTTGAGGATAAAATAGAAGAAATAATCTTTAATTTTAATAAGTCAATGACAGTTAAAGGATGAGAAGTTTTAATAAGTCTCATTGATACCCAAACTAATTAATAAAAAGGAAGGTTATGATATGGAAAAAAAGTGCCTAAAATTAGTTACTTTTTTTTTTGTTAAGAACCCTTTCTCCAATTAGGCAAGCAAAAAACTCCTTAGACATAGAATTAGGAAAATGCTCGGCAACTTGCAACAAAAGTCTAAAGCCTTTATCCCCTAAAGATGGATATCAAACTCAAGTCATAAAAATTAGTAATGGGAATAAAAACATGTATGTTGGTGAGGACACCAAATCATTAGGTAGGCCTAGAGGACAAAGTCTAGGATCAATTAAATGATGAATGAGGTTGTGAAAGGAACTCAAATAACCTTGTAGATGGGTAAGCATTTTACTATCACTAACAAGTGAAGATTGTCTCATAGAATTTTAGGATGCTAAACCACCCCAATAATAAAATTTTGGTAAATAATATAAGTAAAAATTATGATCCTAATATCATGTTATTACAAGAATCCATATTGTCATAAATAAGTCTAGAGTAAGCTAAAGAAAGAATCTAGAAAAAATCCAATTACATTAGAGCTAGTGCCACTAAGGATTTAGGAAGTATTTTTATTTAAAAGAATCCCCAAGACGTGGAAGGGGAGATATTTCTCAATAAAAATAATTACATTTCCATCCTATTTAGAGATAAAGATGATAAATTAAAGTGGATCCTATTAAATATCTATGCTCCTAATTCCAAAATTGCTTAAAAAAATATTTGGAAATATGTAGGGAACTTCTAAAAGACTTGAAAGACATAGAACTAGATATTTTCAAGAGAATTAAACACCCCCTTCCCTGATGTAATAAAATTATGGGTTACAATAATATACATAAACATGGTGTATTTTAATGATTTCATTTTATAAATTGGCCTTGCTAACATAGATCATAGTGGGGCTAACTACACTTGGTCAAACAAAAGACTGGGAGAGAACCAAATTTATATGAGATTGGATGTATTTATGGTGTCCCTATATTGGGACCTTATTACTAATTATATATTATCAACTCTCCCTATTATTGGGTCTAATCATAACCCCCTTATTTTCATAGGGAGTATAAAGACTAGAAAGAGAAATTACCATTTCAATTTTGAGAACTTGTGGATTCATCACCTGGAACTATTATATTCCATTAAGGATTGGTGAAAATAAGAATTATATATTTCATATATGTTCATCCTTTCTCAAAATATCAATAACATAAAATAAAAGCTCAAAATATGGAACAAGGAAATGTTAAAGAATATTTTTGTGCAGAAAAAATAATTAAAGAGGATTTGCAAATGCTTGAAAAGAAAATCCAAAATAATGGGATGAATCATGATTTTATAGAAAAATAAAATGACCTTATAATCAGTTTCCATAACTTCTATTCCAAGGTGTAAAATTTCTAAAGTCATAAATCCAAAAACATTTGTCTAAAAGAAGGTGATAAAAATAGAAAGTTCTTCGATCACTCAAGTATCAAGAATCAAAAGGTAATTAGGATTAGAGAGATAGTAAAATAAGATGGCACTATCAACAAATAAGTTGAGTTGAAAGAGGATACCATATCCTTATTTAATAGCCTTATTTTTGGAATAATTAACACTAAAAAGGGGAAGGAAGAAGGCCTCTTTAAGTTTTTCTCTAGTATCATCAACTAGGAGGGAAAAAATGAGTTATTAAAACCTCCTACCCTTGAGGAAATTAAATTTTTAATATTCACCATGAAAGGGAAAACAAATTGGTTCGGAAGGGTTCCCCCCAATATTTTTTAAAAACATAAGGGAGGTTATTTAGCTATAAATGTTGGTGATGGTCAAGTAATTTTTAGGTCTAAAATAATCTTTAAAGAGCTTAACACACTTTTTTGGTCTTAATCACAAAAAACAATGGATAAAAACATCTAAGGGACTTTAAACCAATATTTTATGCAATACTTTTTATAAAAATTAGACCAAAACTTTGGTGTTAATAATTAAACCTTTATTTATTATAATTATTTCATAAAAACAAGGAGACTTCATTTTTAGAAGGTATATCATGGATAGATTCATCTTGGTTCATGAGGCCCTTCATTCCCTATAAAACTCAATTACATTAGGTTTGTTCTTAAGATTGATCTAAATAAGCCCTATGATAGAGTTGCTTAGATATTTATTGATAAGATACTTAATAAAATTAGTTTCAATACTATGTTTATAAGTTTAATTTCAGCCTACATTTCCACCCCTAAATTCTTCATCTTGGTGAATCAAGACCCAAAAGGGTTATTTTCTATAGAAAGAGGCCTAAGACAAAATTAACTACTCTCTCCCTAAATATTCATTGTAATGGTGAAATATATTTGGAGGAGGTTATATAAGGTTAGATTGTAATGTGGGGTTAAGGGCTTATAAATAGTTCCTATTATGGACCCTGTCACTCACCAATAGTTCATCAACAACACTTTATACACGGAAAAGATTCTATGGGGGAAGCCAAAGCTTAAAATTTCAATGTAAAATAATATGTAGAGATTATGGGCCAATGTATTAACTTCTCAAAAATATTTGTCTTCTTTATTAATACTCTAGAGTCTCTAAAAAATATTTCTAGAATCCTTGAATGTCAAATTTTGAATTTTACCTCATCCTATTTAGGGATGATTATCTTTAGTGTAAGAATTCCCAAGGAGTTTTGGAACCCACTCTTTGACAATATTTAGAGGAAAATTATGGTATGGAAATGTTGTCTTTTCTCTCAAGCTATTAAACTCAAACTAGTCAAAATATTTATTTAAAGTATTATGGTTTATCTAATGTCCCTTTTTATCATAACTTCTAGATTAGCAAATATAATTCAATAAATTTAGATGATATTCTTTTGGCTAGGAAGTGAAGCTAGAAATAATTTTTCATTGGCATCCTGCGAAAAGGTCTTCCATCCCAATACCAAATGGGGACTAGGCCTAATAAGGATCAAAAGTATGAATATTACAATGATTACCTAAATGGGTTGGAATGTTATGAAGGATGATTTATTGTGGACCAAAATAGTTAAGCATAAGTATTTAAAGGGTGGGTCAAAATATATATTTTTAATGTAAATAGTGCCTAGCCAAGGGTATAATTTTTTGAAAGATTTGATGAAAATTAGACATTTATTATGAAATGAAAAAAACTGGAGCATTAGGAATGGGAATAAATTTTATTTATTAGATGATCCATGGTTTTTCAATTTCCCCCTGAGTTCCAAAGCTTATTGGGATACTGATGGAAATTTTTTCAAAGGAACTATAGGTGCAAAAGTCAAAGACTACTAAGAGACCACTAAAAGAGGCTCATTTTGTATGACCTTTCATTTCTATTTTATGAGGCTTGCATTCAAAGTTTGAAATTTGTATACCAGAAGTTAAAATAAGTTTACATCAACCTTAACCTAAAAGAGGATTCCTTAATTTGGATTTTGGAAGATGTGGGTGACTATACAATAAAGTTAGGTCATTTTTGTATATGAATGTAGGGAAGGAAGCTTTCTAGTGGAATGAACTATGGGTGAAGGACTTAACACCAAAGGTTAATATCTTTTAGTAGTTGGTGGCTCAAAATAAAATCTTAATTATATACAATATCATGAATTGAGGGATATATATCCCCAATAGATGTTGTCTATGTGAAAGGGGGAGGAATATATAAATCATATTTTCCTTTATTACTCATTTCATTAAAAGTCAAATATTTCTTCATCAACCTATTCAACCTTTAATGGTGAGGACAAACTCCTTGTTGGACTTGATTCTACAATGAAATCCTCCTTCGATACAACTAGATCTAAAGTTACTTTGGTATTTGACCCTAACTCATTTTTATTTTATTTTTTTGGGGGAGGGGGTGTCATATAAGGAGAGGAATGAAAAATTATTTTACAATATAAAAAGTATCCTTGGTTTAGTTAGGTTGAGGATCCTCAAATATTTTAATGAAATTAAGTGTCTTCAATTATTTATAATATCAATAACAAAGATAAATTTATCTTGTCAAGGGATGCCTAGAGAATTATCAAGAATTGGAATGTTGAGATTATAATGGTCATAAAATACCCAATAATAAGATAGACAAAATTCAAGTTATGTGGAGTAAATCATTAACAAATTAGTTCAAATTAAACTTTGTTAGATAGCCAAAGGTAACCCGAGGAAAGTGGGAGGGGTGGTATCATTAGAGATAGTAAGGGATACTTTATGGTTGCATATGTAGGGCCCATGGGGGTATAGAAAATTAATTTTCTGGAAGCTAAGTGTAAGAACCCAATAAGGTTTTACCATAATATAGTAATTTAAAAAAAAATTTACACATAATTCTCTAACAAATTTCATGTGAAAAATATAACTAAGTGATTTTTAACTAAATGTATTATTTTAGTTAAATCCATAGTGTTTATATATAATCCATTTAGCTAATGATCACCAAGATAATGATATAAAAATTATGAACAATGTTGAATAAATAAAAAAATTTGCATTTATTTCATTAAAGTAATAATATAATTTCAGATAAGGCTAATACAACATTACACTATTAATATAGATGTACAAATGAATAAATGGTATAGTTTCAAAAATAAATAGTCTCAAATAATAAAAATACATGATACAAAGCTCCACAAAGCATGAGTCTCCATGACTCAAAAGTCTCCACAAATCAAGTATTAATAGTACTATTGTAGGGAGGGAGAACATCATCCAAGTGACTTTCCATACTAGCCATAGACCATTGATCCCTCATACTATATCCTAATAAGGGAATGCCCCTCCTTTAATAAATGGGTAGATAATGATGGTGAAAGAATCCAAAGTGACAAACTAGAACATGTATGCTGTAAAATATCTGATACATGATGTGCACTTAAAAAAATATGTTCTAACATGATATCAGACAAAAATGAAAATTGTATCAACACATGCAATGATAATTTAAACTATTAAAATTACTTTGGAAAAAGTATTTAAATATTTAATGATCTCCAAGATCAGTGAATTTCATACACACCACTCAATTGGATTACACCTCATCTTGCATTGATGGTGCTAATTAAGCCAGTGGAATTCATCCATTGCTTATTTAGTAACCTAAATGAGAGATTTGGTTAAATTATGTAATAATATAAAAACTAATAGATTCAATTAAAATATTACCTATTAGTAGATATAAATATGCTAAGTATGAAAATATCAAATGCATATATTTATTCCATCAAATGTAATGTAATGAATCTAATATATTATAGTTTATTACGAAATAATAAACATTATCATCAATAGTCCTTAATATAAATGTACCATTTAGGTAAGAATGATATCTAGACTATAAGTTACTCAATATCCAAAAGTAACTTGAAATTTTATTTCTTCCATGAAACAAAACATTAATCATGGCTTATTTATTTGTTCATATCCCACAAAATAAAAATAAGCCAATCATATATCAAATCTAATATGACCTATATTTAAACAATTTAAATACTTCATTTTAATGCTTCATCTAAACATTAAATAAATAGCAAATCACCCACTTTACCCTATTGTATAATAATGTTTACTAACATTCAATAAGTTCTGTACATTTATATATGGTATACCCATTCTTAGATTTATGACATTGTCACACATCATATGTTTATACCATGCATATATTTACTATTTTTTTTAAAACTCTCATGTTTACATATAAATTTTTATATAGATACAATATAATAATGTATATTTTATACTCTAAGTAGACATCCATTATCCATGATCTTAGAGTATCTTATATACTCTAGGTATACATTTAGGCTACAATAAATTATATCAATACCATTAATATACTAGATAGTTCCTAATTTTTTAAAAAAAAATAAAATTTATAGAATATATGTGATTAACAATTCGAACATACCCAAACAATGATTCACCAATTCAACTATTTAAAAATATAAACATCAATTAATTCACAACAATTTTCAAATTTATTGCATATAAAAATGACCAAAGATTGTTTACTCATCTGAATATGTCCAAATATTGGGAGTTTTATGATTAAAATAACAGTCTTAAAGTTTACATAGTGCATAAGATATTACATAATAGCTTCAATTTATAATCATATAACTTAGCCTTATTATAATATACAATCCAATAAAATTGAATAAAGACTCAGCAATCCATATATTCCTATAAATTTTGTGAATTTAATCCTCTATTTAAGACTTATAATTGACTTATTCAAGTAATTAAACAAATAAGTACCCATATAGATAATATAAACTTAGTAAAATAATATTTTGCATTTTATATATAAACCTATGCATAAATCCAAACATATAGACCACTATTTATACTTCAACCTGACTAATTATCCACTATTGGAATTATTGACCAAATGTGAATTTTAGGTCAAATTTGGACCCCTATAGGTAAAAACTTGGCTTTTTAGATGTTAGGGGTCAAATAATTTGTCATAATCTATATTATAATACATTTGATGTTATATAAAGCTTTGTTATCTTTAGGCATGGTCTAATTAGTCATATGTCATGTTTAGTCACTTAGTGGGATTTAAGGGGTCATAAATACAAGTGGCATGGTTCCCAATGTGTCCAAGTGTCCTTTTTTCCTTTCAAACATCAAGGAGGTCATATTATGTATTATGAATGTTAGTTACATTGGAATCTTGTAGGTTGTTTAATTGAAACTCAAGAAACCAACTAAAAAAGGGAGCATTTGGCCCATGGGTGGAGGTGACACATGGGAGAAGGTGATGGAACATATATTAATATTCCTAACATTCATCTTAATTATTTACATGTTATTTAAGTGCCATTTTAGGCCAAAACCATTCTTATCCCTCTTTACCTTTTTAGACATACAAAAGTGATCTATAGGTTTGTGCTTACTATGGAAAGCTAAAGAGGTTTTAGGAAAATTATTTTGGTAGCTGACAGTGCACTCAGATACCTTAATTTACATATAAATATATCAAGGATTGATAAATTTTTCTTTAGGAATCATCCTTTACAAGCTGATTATGTTTTTTTGCTCGTTGTTTCATGCACCCTATAGGTTTTACTACGTTTTGGTCAAGTACATATGAACCAGTTAGTGATGTTGACTATATAGGATGTTTTATACCTTCTTATATTATCTCCATGCTTATTTTCATGCTTCATTATGTTTTTATGGGAAAGTTGTCTCATGTTGTAGGAAAGTGTCACCATTGCAAAGTTTTAGTCAATTGTACCTTGTTATAGAATGTTGGTATTCTACAGAGGGTTTATGTGAAATTAGAATGATGTTATACATGTCTCAATCTCATATATTCAACAACTTCCATGTTTGGTTTCACCACATCACACTTTGGAGCAACTTTCAATCTTGTCATTCCTCATAGTCAACTTTTCACTCTGTCTTACTTGTAGTCACATATATGAGCTTGTATATCTTATTGATTTCATGGTAATCAGGGTATATTAGTTGTTCAAGAAATCAAGAGTTGAAGAGAGTTCATCTAAATGTTTGGAAAAAGTGTAATATTAGTTATAAACTCAGTCAACATGCTAAAATAGCCATTAAACACCCTACTTTCTCTATTCCATATGTATGCAAGTGGTTTTCACATAGAAAAAGATGTTTTATAACTTGTCTCAATATTTAATTTGTGTAAATAATGTATTTTAAGGATTGGAAATTCATTTGAGTTGTTTGTGAGGATTTTCCTCCATGATTTTGTTCTATTTCATCCTCACTATCCACATTTAACCCATACACATACAAGAGCTTTATGATGACATCATACTGAGAGGTGGGAAGGTTGATGCATGTTTCAACATATTATGATTATTAAAATGTTTATTTGGATTATTTATTAGAGCATATAAATTTCATAAACATGGATATATTACATACTGATCATATTCAACTTGCTACATGTGCATCAAACTATCCACTTACAAGTGGTTGAACAGGGTGCTAAGATGCTTATATGGAGAGGTTGAAATAACTTGACACTTCATTAAGGTATTGGTATTATTAAAAGGCCATTATATACCCATATAAAGTGTCAAAAGGATAAAAAAGTGTGTAAATCATGTTGGAAGATGATGACTATAACTTTAGGGAAGCTTTCTCTAAAATGTAAAAATAGAGGTCCAAGGGGTTTTTATAGGTACCCCTTAACATGTTTTTAGGTAATTATAAAGCATATAAATAGGATATTTTAATAAATTATAGCATATACAATACCTTTATAAAATATGGGAGTCATAAAGTAAGTGGAAAAAGGTTGTTTGGGGCCTCAAAGTTGCCTCTAAAAACACTAAAACCCTACACTAATATCTATAAGATTTGAGTTCGAATGACCTTTTGATTTCCCAAGAGAAACAAAACATTCTATCATGACTAAAGTCATTTCATGGATTGAATGGTTGAAAAAATGGAATTAATACCATTATTATTATTATGTTGATGCATGCATTTCATGTTTCATGAGTGCCTGCAGGTGTCCCTTCTTAGGGAAAATATGCACCTACAGTATGGTATATAGATAATGAGATAATATCATGTTTAGGTATTGTTTTAGGACACTCAAACTGAATTTATGTTTAGGGTAATGTTATGTGAACTTAGGGGATTCAAAGGAGGTCTTTAAACATCATAGCCAATCTAAATTAAATCCAACATACCCCTATAGGAATCAAAGGTAGGGTTTCTCAGTCAAAATAGGGAAGGACTCAGTTTAGGAGCTCAATGTGCATATGAAGGGTTAAAATAATATTATAATGATGATAAAATAATATGTTCACCTCTATTAATATAATTATCAACTTCCTAAAATACAAACAATGTAAAGAAATCCTACGTAGACCTCCCAAAAGCCCTATATGTACCTACAACTGAAGGTGCAATTTTTAGCATGAATTAAGGGTAAAAATTTGAACTTGTATAGGGAGAAGGAAAGGGTTAAAATAAACTAAACATGTTTTATGAGTGATAATTTTTTTTTGCACAATCTCTATGAATCCTCCAAGTTTATTATCTACTCTAACTATTAACCTATAAGTTGCAATCTGTATAGTTGCATTAGGAATCTTTGCTCAATGGGTAAGAATGAAGATTTCAAAGATGGAGATTGTTTTTTGGTAAATTAAAAATTAATTATCATGATTTTTATATGATTAAAATTTTGGTAAAGCCTAATATAATTGGACAATGGGTAAGAATGAAGATTTCAAAGATGGAGAATGTTTTTTGGTAAATTAAAAACTAATTATCATGATTTTTATATGATTAAAATTTTGGTAAAGCCTAATATAATTGGATTTATCATTGAGGAGTCATTCTTAGGTGAAAGGGAAAAATGAAAGAAAACAGTCTTTTTAAAAGACCTTTTTTGGGCATTTTGAATTGGTTAGGTACCTAGATAAGTGAATAAAGATAAAAAATTTGGTAAAAATTATAATTATTAACTTAAAAACTCCTAAAATATTCAATTTTCCTTGTGGAAGAGGGATATACCTCATTGTTTTGTCTTAGAGGTCAGTGAGTCAAGAAAAATCAGGGTTTGGTAAAACAAGCTAATGAGGTCAAAATGGGCAAAGGGATACAAATATTTGGAAACCTAAGGAAAAATATCATGAGGTTTATTGAGGGTAAATAATTTTTATTAAATATTATTTCAGGTTTATACCTCTTAATATGACTAAAACACCCTTGCACTTAGTCCATCTAGACAAGCTTCCTTTAGGCCTAGTTGGTGAATGAAAGGAGAAGGTGAAAAGGAGTTATTGGAAGGTTATTTTATTAATTTTTAACATTTTATTAGGTGTGAAAATTAATAATACATAATTATAAACATGAAATATTGGTCTAAATATCCCAAACAAGTAAAGTGTATGTTAAGCCCATCAGGCCTTGAAGGGGCCTAGAGCCAATTGGAGGTCCAACTTCACTTATGGATTTTGTTGAGTGTTATATCTAGTGTTATAATGTTTATGAGATATAATTATACATTTTTGAACTTTTAACATGCATAAAAACTTATAATAAAGATAATTTTAGCTCAGGGATAGTCCAAACATGCAAGATAGGTGGAAATAAGCTCGATAGGGTGATTTCAAGTGCTCATATATCATATGAAACTATATATGGATACCAAAGTAGTTTTTAGGGGTTAATAGTGTATCTTATAATAGTTTTTGTGTAATTTTTTGGTAGTTCCAACACCATACCTTTATGAATAACGCTTAAAGAAGAAAACTACCTAAAACTCTTGAAAACCCTCACTCAAGACTCCATGGAGAAAATAAGCTTGGAGATATATATAAATGGGATGAAATGAACATTAAAGTTATTTTTGTTTGAATATGAATCTTCAAGTATCCTCATCAATTTTTGTGTTACCTTACCTATACGAACAAGGTACAAAATGGGTTCTTTTGACTATTTTATGTATTATATAAGGTATAAGAGGTTTCAAGAGATGAAATAAATTTTTGGGAAATATTATTAATTTTAATAACTCCCATGTTAATTTAATTCCAATAAAAAACTCATAAGTTTCCAAACCAAAGCTCTCATCTCAGCCAGTCAAAACTAGTATAGTGAACATAAGGGTGAGAAGTGTGAAAACCTCAAGTGTATGTCCTTTTAAGGTGAAACTAAGTAATATAAGGACATAGAGGGTATTTATAAGTGTAATGAAATATATCCCATGGATTTTCATGGAAAAATGATGCTAATTTTGAGGCCAAGTGTGAGGGCTGACAGAAAAGAGGAGATTTTAAACTATAGGTAGTGACGGCTTCCTTTTAAGAGATTCTATATGAGTAAGAATTCAAATAATGCATGGAGAGGAATGTATGAAACCATTATGATTAATTTAAATAATCATAACTTTCCATAATTATTTTTAGGATGTTCAAATAGGTCTAAATCATGAAGGCAATTTTCTTGGCTAAGATAAGGAATTTCATGCCACTTTTCATAAGTTTCATGACTTATATGGACACTTGGACTTCTTAAAATTACATGGTTCATTTAAAATATATTTATAATTAAAATATAACCTCTTTTATTCTCTTTATATGTGTACAAGTTAGCTTTGGACTTCCCTTATCTCACCCCTCTTCCAAATGTTATAAATAGTGATTGTTTTGGCTCTTTTAAGCAACCTCCATTAGTTAATGGTGAAACCCTAGAAAATTTTGTAGTTAATTTAATCTTGAATAAATAAAAAAGTGAATTTTCATACTTACATGCTTTACAATTGATCTTTGTTACAATCTTGTTGGTCTTATTTAGTAGAAGATGATCTTTTCTAGCATGTTATCTTTGATTTTTCACAAGTGTGTAGAAGAATAATTGTTATAGGTATTTTTTAGTGTTTTATTTTAGTGTATAAGTATTATATAAGTGATAAATTACTATATTCTCCCAAGTAATCATTAATTACCCTCCTAATCATCAAGATACCTCTTGAACCTGGCATATGAAACATTAATCTAACAATCTATCTTGTATTGTGAGTTTTGTGTGAAGAAAGCTTTATTTTCTCTAAGTAGTATAATTTCAGTCAATAGGAGGAAATTAAATATTGTTTCATCACCTTTTATTTTCCTTATTATATCTTCTTAACCCTTTTCATTCCAAATTGATAAATAGGAGAGTGTTTAAAGAGTACATCAAGGGAACTAGCCCTTCTAGAGATTCATCTCACCAAATTGTTTACCTATAGAAAGTGAGATGTTTCCATTGTGACACTTGGATGAGGAGAGATAGGCATCTCCTAAAGGGGTGAAAATATAAGTGAAAATAGTTTCTAGCATCCCTGATGGGACTCTAACTCCTAGAAGTATATCCAAGATTGGTGTTGGTCTTGGTATACTTTTAGCTATAAGAACATCTACATTCAGTACCTAGTGACTCCACTAAGTTTTAAAATCTTTTTTTGTTTATCATTCCTTAATTTACATGCCAAAGGTGACCATTATGTTTTTTGATAAAGGTATACTCTTTAAGTTTGTGAAATTACCTTTTTATTTGGTTAAAAGATTTAGTTTTGTGAATACTCATCCTTATTCAAGGGAGTTGTTATTTCAGAAGTCCAAATTTATACTTGGTTTAACTCCTAATACACATAGTCTACATTCCAACATGTCTAAAAACCAACCTTTTGTAGCCTTCACTAGATCATCTCCTTTGAATCTTGCCCAATATGACCCAATTCATGGAGTATCCCTTAAGAGTGTTCCATATTTTAGTGGGGCAGGTCCTACTACTCCTATTGAACACATCAAAAACATAGAAAAATTCTACAATATCACCCAAGAGAATGTATCCATTAGACTATTGGCATTGTCTTTCAAATGGAAATCTTTTTATTCATATGGGAATCTTACTTATAATTCTATAGCTTCATGGGATGAACTAGGAGACCTATTGTCAAAGAGCTTTGAAGATAAGAGTGATCATCTATCACTAGCTAAGCAATTGACCACTATTAAGAGGGATCCAAAATAGTTAATATATGATTTTAACACTAGATTTAAAAAAACATGGAATAGGATCCCAACCCTTGTGACACTTATTGAATATTATGCCTTGTTGTACTACCTAAAATCATTGAATAGTAATGTAGCAATGATGATCCAATCCATGGGTAGAAATACACTTCTTGCTACCTATGAGATATATATTAATGCTAATAATTATCTTTTTTAAGTATGTAACATTTCTCCTTAACCACCAATGCCATTGTTTCCTAATTTACAACCTCCTAGTCAAGTTTTATTACCTACCTTGGCTCTTTTGCATAAAAGTCAAGAAAAGTCTACCCTTTCCCCTAATAATGAGATCCATGAAGTTAAGATTTTTATCCAAAGTGTTAGTAATGAATTTTTTGTTTTGGAAAGATAATAATCTCAAAATTACTGCCTTTATTATTCTTATAATTAGTTTGGACAAATAAGTAGGCCTTGTTTTCAAGGTAATGCTCAAGGATAAGGTTAAACAACTCAAGATAGACCTTACCAAAGTTTCAATCCCAATGTTCCATCATCATATTATAGAGCTTTTTTTCCAACTCAAAATAACTTTGTTCAATAACAACCATGCTATCCTTCTTATTACCAAGATCAAAGACAAGTTGCATATGCCAATGAAATGCCTAGTCAAGCCATGACAATGCAAGGTAGTCAAGTATCTCAAGTTCCTAGTTTTGAGGTGCCAATGTAAAGTGGGGTAGACAATGAAACAACACAATCTAATTATATTCTTATGAATCACGTGGATGAATAATTTTGTGCCATCAATCATTTAGAGAATTAAAATAATATGAATGCTAGTGTGTCCTCTAACACTAGATCTAAAAAGGGTTGTTAAAGAGACACAAGGAGCTAATCAAGAACATATTTTTACTCTTACACCACCTTAAATAGTAGGTTGGTCTAACTCAGCTCCTAAGGTATAAAAAAATCAAAATTTTTAAAATGCAAGGGTAGTTCCTACACAACCATCTTCACATGCTACAACATAAGGTCCTAGTGATTCCAAATAGCCTTTGAAGTGAGCAATCCTTATTTCAATGTGGAGATCAAATGAAAAAGTTACACATGAACATTTCCTTGTGAGATTGATTGACAATACTAGGACAAAAAGATATCCTTCAAAAATAATTGCTTGGATTAGGTAAGTAAGTTGGATTAACTAATATTGAAAATGTGTCTTATTGAATGGAACTTAGCCCATTGATTAAAAAGTGAAGAAAACTAACAAGAATCTTACTTTTTATCTATCCTTAATCATTTGTGATTTCTTAGTTAATAATTATATCATATATAATGGGGGATAGTAATTTAGTTATGCCCAAGTTAATAGTAGATAAACTAAGCCACAAATATGAGCCAATGGATAAAGGAGTTATACAATTGGATAGATCACCAACAAAGACCTTGGGAGTAGTCAAGGATTTGAATTTGATTTTACATGTTTGTCCTTATTTTTCCATCCCTCATGATGTGGTTGTGGTAGATTTACCTCCATACTTTACTCTTTGTTTGTCAAGATAATTTACAACCAATATAGGTGGACACTTGGCATCTAATTGGTCATATATAGTTTTTAGGACAAAGTATGGTACTAACGTGAAGATTGAATTAGAGACTATTCATCACAATAATTTATAGCCCTACATACCAAAGGTTGGAAATGTCAATTATGCTATTCTTGATGAGGAAGAGGTTCACATGGACCAATCTCCAACTTTTTCTCTTGAACAAGTTTATGATTTGTATCTAGATGAATGGGGAGCTGATAATTATGAGCATGATCCTTACAAATTCATAGAGGAATATAGTATTGGAGTGTACTGAATTCATGAGGAGGACTCTTTCATTTCAAACTTGTTGAAACAAAGTGAAAACATGGATGGTTTATGGCATCTATTCTTTGATGGATCTAGAATCAAGGTTGGGGTAGGTGATGGAGTAATGTTAGTTTCTCCATCTAAGGAAAGTTACTACTATAATTTTATATTTCACTTTACTTGTACTTCTAATGTGGTAGAATATGAGATCCTCATTCATGGACTTTAGTGGGCTAGGAAAAGAGGTGTGAATGAGTTGCAAGTGTATGGTGATAGTGAGTTAGTTATGAACCAAGTAAGAGGCCAAAATATGACTAATAAATCTTTGCTTAAGTCCTATAATCATAGAGTTTGGGATCTTGTGTAATACTTTCAATATTTTAACATCCAACCTTTCCCAAAAAAGACAACAAATATGTTGATAGGTTGGCAATAATTGGAGCTCAATTTGATGTTCCAAAGGGGATAAGAGAAGATAAGAACTAGCCATATTTAAATGTGATTGTAAGGCCCTTTATACCTGATAATGTCACTAAATGGAAAGTTTTTGATAGTAACCCCAAAAAAACTCTTTTTATACAAGAGGAGGCTAAGTTTTCTTCAAAGAATCAGTCCAAACTATAGTATGAATATGGAGGATAGATTATACAATTAAAGACAAACAAGCTCCATAAAGGCTTAGTGACACTTGAGACTATATTCAATGATGATGATTAGCTGAAGAAGGAAAAGGTAAGCATGTCTAATAAGAAAGAAAACTATGAGAGAGTATAAATCTTAAAAGATAAGTTACTTTCTCTTGGGAAGGAATGTACTAGAGAAGAAAGATATGCTTTTATTGAGTTATGCAAAGAATGTTTTATGTCTGTGCATGGGAATATAGTGATTTAAATGGATTTGATCCAAACTTAGCTCAACATACCATATAGATATATGATAATTCTAATCCTATCAATAAAATGAAAAGGCCAATCAATCGTAAGATTGAGCCTCTCATGATAAAGGAACTTAAAAGGTTGATTGAGTCTAAGATCATTTTTCCTATTAAGTTATCATATTGGTTGGAAAACTTAGTCCTGATAAGGATGAAAAATGGGGAAATCAAGGTATTTATTGACTTTATATATTTGAATAGAATTAATTTGAAAGACCATTATCCTCTTCCTTCCATGGAGTAGATTTTTCATGTTGTGGCAAGTAGTGAAAGGTTCTGACTCCTTGATGGATACTAAGGGTATAATCAGATTTTGGTAAAGGAAAGTGACCAATATAAGATAGAATTTACTAAAAATGGGGTAATTATGCTTATAGTAAAATGTCTTTTGGTTTTTCTAATGATAGTAAAATATTTCAACATGCAATCGATATGTATTTTTGAAGTCTAATAAATTACATTGTGTTGGTGTATCTTTATGATATCATAGTTTTAATAAATATGAAAAGGATCATTTGAATCACCAAGGCATATCTTTGAGAGATGTATAGAATTTGGAATCTCTATTAATCCAAAGAAGTGTGTGCTTGTTATCTATTAAGTCAAAATTTTAGGACACATTGTCTCAAAGAAGGGCCTATTCATAGATCTTGAAGGGGTGAGTGAAATCTTGGCATTGGATTTAACCAAACACAATAAAGGTTTTGAAACTTTATTTGGAAAAATAAATTTAATAAGGAGGTTAATTCTTGATTTTTTAAATTTATTCAAGCCTCTAACCTCTATGCTAAGGAAAGATGAAGTATTTACTTGGACAAGAAGAAGGAAGGAGATTTTTGAAGAGATTAAACAAGATATTGATCAAGATAAAACTCTTGAAAGTTCTAATTTATAAAACGAATTCAACTTGAACACCTTTAGAAATGATGAGGTATTTTTTACCATGCTCACTCAATCAAATGAAGAAAACATGGAACAACCTATTGCCTTCTTTAGTCAAGGAATGGAGGGCTATGAAGTAAGGTACACTTATGTAGAGATTAAAGTACTTTAAATTGTTATTAGTCTAAATAATTTTAGGAATATGTTGTCTAAAAATAAGATTCATATATTGGTACCTCATCCTAGTGTCACAGATTTCATTTTGAGTAGAGATTTGAATGAAAAAAATGGCTGGTTAGATCACAAAAATGATGGAGTATGATGTAGAAATCAAGACAACCAAGCTAGTGAAAGGGAAGGGATTATGTGAGCACCTTGATTAAGATTTTAAATAAAAAATAATAATTTGTTTTATCCCTTCATGATGATCCTATGATAGCTACATCTTCATCAATGAGGAGTTAGACATAAGAAATAATCCATTTTCTTCAAATTGATGAGTGTCCATAATGTTTAGATAGAGCTAAAAGAAGGTAATTTAGATTAAAATATATTCCTTATGTACTTTTTTATTGACTGCTTTTAGGAAGTAATTATCAGGTGTGCTGTTGAGATGTGTTGAATCAAATTAGGATTAGAAAATATTTCTTGAGTTTTATGATGGACTAGTTGGTGGTCAAATTGCTCCAAGAACCATAACTGCTAAGATTATGAGAGATGGATATTTTTAGACTAATTTGTTAAAATACACCCATTCTTGGGTAAGGAAATGTTAAAAATGTGATATATTTGATGGTAAACAAAATATTATAACCTTTTGTCTTCCACCAATACAAGTAGACCAACCTTTTATGTAATGGGGTCTAGGTTTCATAGGAATAATCAACCCACCTTATAATACTAGAAAAAAATGGGTATTAACTACTAAATATTACTTTATAATATGGGTGGAGGCTATAGATCTTAAGGAAGTAAATGAAAGTTCATTTCTAGACTTCTATGAAGGCATAGTGACAAGGTTTGGGCTTCCTTCAATAATAATTTTAGATAATGCATTGGCTTTCCTTGGAATGAATAGAAGTGAGTGGGATTTGAAACATGATATTTATCTTAGTACTTACTCCAACTATTATCCATAAGGGAATGGACTAGCTGAGTCCACGAATAAGAATCTAATCAAGATCATAAAGAGGACAATGAAGGAAAACCATATAACTTAGCATTCCAAGTTGAAGATAGCTCTTTAGGATGATAAGATCATTCCAAAAAGATCCATTTGAAACCATCCATATAAAATTTTTTATGGGAGGGAAGATAGACTTCCTGTTTCACTTGAGTTACCAGCCTTGGATCTCACTAATCAGTTAGAGTTGAAGGAAAATGAAAGCATGAATTCTAGATTATGTGAGTTGATGGAGTTTAAAGAAACAAGATATGAAAACTATGAGGGATAATCAAGATCAAAAAAATATATAATTTGATAATAAATACATGCCAAGAATTTTCCAAGAGGGGGGCATTATTCTAAAATGGGATGAAGATAAGGCTAAGCCTAGAAAACACACAAAGTTTGATGCTTTGTGGAGTGGCCCTTATGTCATCACTCAATGCTTTCCAAATTTCAAATTTTGATGGAGAGGAGATTCATATCCTAGTCAATGGGATATATCTCAATCATTTTAACTAAGTTTATACTCTCTCCTTGTACATAGTTGTTATTTTTCTTGTTTTCCCTCAATGATTATGCACATGTGTGGGTCTTGTTGTTGTCTTACTTTGTTTTGTGTTTGCTTGGTGTGTTTTGGTTATTTTGTGTGTGCCTTAGGAAATTAATTTCTGGTTTTCATCAAGATTTCATTGACTCCCTATCCTATGGAATAATAAGGCTATCGGTCTTAAGTATAGCAGACATACTACCCTTATGAGTCATAATTTTGTTGGCCAAATTTGATTTTTAGATAAAATTTAGATCCATATAGGTAAAAACATGGTTTTTTAGATGTTTATGGGTCAAATAATTTGTCATAGGATATAACATAATTTATTTGACGTTATCTAATGCTTTGTTAGCTTTAGGCATTTTCTAAATACTCATATGTCAAGTTTAGTCACTTAGTGGGCTTTTAAGGGGTCATAAATACAAGTGACACAATTCACATAGTTTAAAAGTGTCATTTTTTCATTTAAAATTTTAATGAGGTAATATTATATTTCATGTATGTTAGTTACATTAGAATCTTGTAGGTTGTTTAAATGAAACTCAAGAAACCAACTAAAAAAGAGAGCATTTGGCATTTGTATGGCCCATGGGGGAGGTGACACATGAGATAAGGTAATCTAACATATATTAATCTTCATAAAATTAATATTAATGATTTAAATGATCTATAAGTTCCATTTTAAATCCAAAATTATTATGCTCCTTGTTTGCCTTTCTAGACATACAAAAGTGATCTATAGGTTTGTGCTTAGTATGGAAATCTCAAGAGGTTTCAGGGAAAATGATTTTAGGAGTTGATATTAAACTTAGATAAATTAATTTACATATAAATAGTGCAATTATTGATTAATTTTACTTTATTAATCATCCTTTACAAGTTGACGATGTTTTTTAGCTTGCTTTTTCATGCACCCTATAGGTTTTACTCCATTTTGGCCAAGTCCATATGAACCAATTGGTGATGTTGAATCCAAAGGATGTTGTATACCTTATTATATTATATCTATTCTTATTTTCACGTTTCACAATGTTTTGATGGGCAAGTTGTCTCATATTACAAGAAGGTATCACTATTACAAAGTTTTAGTCAATTATGCCTTGTTCCATAATGATGGTATTATACATAGTGTTTATGTGAATGGAAAATGCTGTTAAAAGTGTATAAATGCCATATATTTACCTCATTACATGTTTTGTTTCACCAAATCACACATTGGAGTAGCTTTCAATCTTGTCATTCCTCATAGTTAACTTTTCACTCTTTCCTACTTATAATCACATATATGAGCTTGTCCATCTTGTTTATGGAATGGTAATTAGGGTATATCATTTTCCAAGCCTGAATGAGTTGAATATATTTCATCTATATGTTTGTAAAAAGTTCAATATTGGTTATAAGCTCAATCACCATGCTAAAATAACCATTAAACACCTTGTTTGCTATGTTCCATATGTATGCAAGTGATTTTCATGTTGAAAGAGATGTTTTGGAATTTATCTCAATATTTACTTGGTGTAAATAATGTATTTTAAGTATTTTAAATGATTTTAATTTTTACATGAGGATTTTCCTCCATGTTTTTGTTCCATTTCATGCTCACTGCCCACATTCAGCCCATACACACATATAGGAGCCTTGTGCTAACATCATACTAAGAGGTGGTATGGTTGATGTGTGTTTTAACGTCTTAGGTTTGTTAAAAGGTGAATTGGGATGATTTATGAGATAATATAAGTTTCATAAACATGGATATATCACATACTACTCATATTTAACTTGTGGCTTGTGCATCAAAATATCCACCTACATGTGGTTGAGTAGGGGACTAAGATGCTTGTATGGAGAGGTTGAAACAACTAGAAACCTTATTAAGGTCTTTGTATGATGAAAATGACATTAAAAACCCATATAAAGTGTCAAAATGACAAAAAAGTGTGTAAATCATGTTAGAGGATGATGGTTGTAGCTTTAGGGAAGCTTTCTTTAAAATGTAAAAATAGAGATCCAAGGAGTTTTTGTAGGTACCCTATAACATGTTTTCAAGTAGTTATAAAGCATACAAATAGGTGAGTTTGATATATTATAGAATATACAAGACATTTTCCAAATATGGGAGTCATAAAGTAAGTGGAAAGAGGTTGTTTGGGGCCCCAAAGTTGCCTCTAAAAGCACTAAAATCCTACATTAATATCTATAGGATTTGAGTTTGAATGACCTTTTGATTTCCCAAGAGTAAAAAAACAATATCTCATGACTAAACTGGTTACATGGATTTAATTATGGACAAAATGTCATGAATACATTATTATGAGGTTTATTAATGGTTTTCAAGTTTCAAGAGTGCCTACAGGTGTCCCTTTTTAGGGAAAATATGCACCTACAACAGGGTATACAAATAGTGAGCTAATATGGGTGTTTAGGTGTTGTTTTAGGACTTTAAAACTGAATTTAGGTATATTTTAATGTTATGTGACCTCATGGTATTAAAATTAGGTATTTAAACATCATAACCAATCTAAATTAAAGCTAACATACCTCTACATGAATCAAAGGTAGGATTTCTCAATCAAAATAGGGAAAGACTCAGTTTAGGAGCTCAAAGTACAAATTAAAGGTTAAAGGGAGATTGAAATGATTATACAAGAATTTTATCACATATATGAAGATCATTATCAAGTTAATAATCTAAAAAAACATAAATCAAACCTACATAGACTTCCCAAAAGCCCTGCATGCACCTACAGTTGAAGGTGCAGTCTTGAGCATGAATTGAGGGTAAGGAGGTGAACTTATCTAGGCAGAAGGAGAGGGTTACAATAAACTCAAAATGGTTTATGAGTGAAAAATAATTTTTTTAAATAATCTCTATGACTCTTCCAAGTTTATCATCTACTCTCCCTATTAGCCTAAAAGTTGCAGTTTGTATAGTTGCATTAGGACTCTTTGCTTAAGGGGTAAGAATGAAGAGTTCAAAGAAGGATAATGGTTTTGGGTGAATTAAAAAATTAATTCAAATTAATTGGAGATTATTAAAATTTTATTAAATATTAAAATCATTTTATTTATCCTTGAGGAGTCATTCTTAGGTGAAAGGGAAAAAAGCAAGAAAATAGTCTTTTTGGAGGCATTTTTTGGGCATTTTGAGCTGGTTAGGTACCTAAATGAGTGAATAAAGATAACCATTTTGTAAAAAGTCTAATTATTTCATTAAAAAACTCATAAAATATTTAATTTTCATTTTATAATAGGTTTATACCTTACTATTTTATCTCTGAGGTCAGCGAATCAAGAAAAATTAGGATTTGGCAAAATAAGCTAATGAGGTCAAAATGGGAAAAGGGATTGATAGAAATATTTTGGAACCTTAGTAAACATATTAAAATATTTATGTAGGGTAAATATATTTTATGTAAAACTATTTTAGGTTTATACCTCTCAAAATGACTAAAATATCCTTACACACAGTCCAACTAGACAAGCTTCCTTTAGGCCTAGTTGGTGAATGAAAGGAAAAGGTGAAAAGGAGTGCTTGGGAGGTTATGTGATTAATTTTTAAGATTTAATTAGGTTTTAATATACATAATAAATCATCCCAATAATTAAATATCAATCCAAATATCCTAAACTAGTAAAGTGCATGTTTCTCTTAATTTTCACTCATTTCTTAATTTGGAAGCAAGTAAGAAACTAGCAAAAGGGGTGTGTAAAGGAATACCTAGTAAAAGTGAACACATGATCTAGATGATGATGGGAAATAATTTTTTTATTATGATTAATAACCTATAGATAATAAGGACACTATGGGGTTTTTGCTATATAATTGAGTGGACTACCTAGAGTGAGCTAGATCCAAGAAGCCTATGCTTGCTAGGAGGCTATCAATCCACTATTAATAAAAATTAATCTGATATAGATGAAAACAAAGAATACTTTCATATAATAACATGAAATTAAATACATTTAGTAAAAATGAATTAAAATTTTTGTTTAAATAAAATGACGAAATGTAGTAAAAGTGGGTCAATACTTGGGCTAAAATAATGGGGGTCAGATTCAAAAAATTAGAGGAGCCTCTATGAACAGGAAAGAACACAAAAAATAGGGTTTGGTTGATGTAAAGGTATTTAAAGTAAATTTATATTATTTTTTCCATAGTAACCATCAATATTTGGGTAAATCATTGGTAGCTAGGCTGACCATCAGCTGTTAGATGACCATTGATAATTAAGGTGACTATTAATGGTTAGGCCAATCACTCATGGTTGCCTATGTGTTTCTAGGTTTTTTAGAAATATGTTATAGATTGATCAAATGGTTAGCTATTGGTTTTGGTATGGGTCTAGTTAGAGGTGGGAACCTAATAGATAAGTCTGACTAGGTTAGGAGGGTTAGGAATGAAATAAAACAAAGAAACAAGTAAAAAATTACATAAAACTTACTAGATTATTGATGGTGAAAGGCTAGAGTGATAGTACTTTTGAATAAAGAGAAACTTGTATAGAGGTTTAGATATCTATTTTTTTTACTTGATTGATGAATGAAGGTTGAATACCTATGTGAAAAAAGATTCGATAGCTTGGGCATGGATCTTTTTCACCTGCTACTTTTCTCCTTTTATATGATGAAGTTGCTAATTAGATAGGATAAAGTTGATAATTAAATAAGAGGATAAAGTTTATATTTATGATTATTTTTAATGGTTTAAAAGTAGGTTTATATTTAGGAGGAAGTTATTCATCTCATACATAGATATTAATTCTTTAAAGCAGGTTGAAGACCTAACCATGAATGTTCAAGCTAAATGTCAATGATTAGGCTGACTGTCAGTGGTCGAGTGTCTAAGGTAATATGCTTAAGAAAGGTCAATTAAGTTAAAGGTGTTGAGTTAGTGTTTTTATATGTTTAATTTAGAAAATGAGTTTAGTTAATGAGGTGGTCAAATAGACTCAAGGTCAAATGAGGGTTAAGGTTCTTCGACATCTAAAACTATCATGTGAAATTTTAAAGTGTCTATATTTTACCCCTTTCTATTATGTAACTCTAATATAACAAGTGGAAAAACAAAAACAAATTAATTTCTAGTCATGGTCTAATTGCCCTGAGTATGGGAGAAGGTGTTACCCCTCAAATCAGGAGTCGATGAGGTAAAACCAAAATTAGGTTAGCGTTTGATAAACAATAAATGGTGAGTCATGAGGTGAGTGGCACAAAATGTTTGGGAATTTGAGACACAAACACATTCACAAAATGTGAATAGGTGTGATAATCAAGATTATAGAAAGAGTAAAGTTTCCAATGTTGGTAAAAATAAGGTCAATTCTAGAAAAACATATGATAGGGGTAACCAATCCATAATGTTGGTCTTAGCTAATCAGGTCATTCCTATCAAGTCCAATAGATATGGTTGGTGTTTTTTTATAAGTATCTAGGGTAAGAAGTGATCCCTTGAAAAACATAAATGGTCAGGTCACACATGAGGTGGTGAAAATTGTGAAAGCTCAATATGGCAAGGTTGGTCAGTGTAGTCAAAATAACCAAGAATGGCCATCATAAAAAAAGCAAATAATTTGGATCAAAATGGACAATGTCAAGGGGGACATGCTAAAATGGGTGGTTAGAGAAGGGTAATATCTAAAATTTCAAGTGTTTGGGTGGGTGAGATGAGGTAATCTTTAAAAATAACACCTAGGGGGGTTCTAAAAAGTTTAAAAATTTGGGGGAATCTGACCATCAATGGTCATGGGTCCCTAGAGTCAACCATTGATGGTCACCCTAATCATTGATGGTCAAGTATAAACCCTAAAAAGGTTAAGACACAAAAATTAAAAATATAAAATCACTTTTACCTTTTGAAATTTTGATCATGGGTGTTTTTTCTCTAGTGTTTGTGTAGTTTGTCATTTTGGGGTGATCTTTTTGAGGTGTAAAATTATTAGTGGTTGATTGTGTGTGTCAAGGAGATTTAGGGTTGACTAGATAGAGGGTGGATGAGGGCACAACTAAGTAGCTAGATGAGGGCTCTAACCACATCAATGTTTGTGGAATGAGGTAGGTTTTATTTTGAAATTGATAGTATAGATTAATTTGTGGCTGTGGAGTTGTATTGAGTAGGTTGAAGTGATGGGGAAAGGGTTGTTGAAAATGTCCCTAGGCTAGGATGCCTTAGTTTTAGGTATTTGATGAAATTAGGAAAATTTGTGGGGTAAATGGAGAGGTGAAATGTGTGTGGGGTTTGTAAAGGTCTATAGAATAGGGTTAAGGAGGCTAATGTTGTGAATTTAGGTATTGGTTGAGGTTGTGAAGTGGGAAAAGGGTGGAGGGTTTCACTATGGGTATTCACATAGTGGCCATCAATGGTTCAACCTAAACATTGACATTTGAATAGAGGGATAAGAGGGTCCTAAGGGACCATCAATGACTTAATGAACTATTGGTGGTCAAAGGGTTAGAGGGAGTAGGAAGGGTTAAATTGTAATTTGGGTAAAGTTCTTTAAGGTTTTGAAAGTTTGTAATGTTTTTTAAATTTTATAAAATGTTTAAATGTTAAAGCTATTAAAAGGGTTTTTCAAAATCTAGGAAAGTTTTAAAAATAAGTTTAAAAGTTTAAGGTGTGGTAAATTTTGAAGGGTCTCAAGTTATTTTTAAATTTGTTTTTAAATGTTTGTAAGAGGTTTTGAAAGGTTTGTTAGTCAAAGTGTTGGAAAGGTGAAAGTTTGTAATAATGTTTTTGTGTAGTGAATGTTGAATGAATGTATATAAAGTTGTGGAAAGTTTGTAAAGGTGTTAAAGGTGAAAAGTTGTGTATAGAAGTGGTTTTAAAAGTTTTTTTAAGGCATTGAATAGTTGTGTGAAGTGGTATAAAAATTTGAAGGTAGGGTTGGTATGATGAGAGATTTGGGTAAAATGTTTGACATGTATAGTCAGGTAAAAAACTTGTTAGGTATGTAGAATAGTGTGTTAGGGTTGGTATTGAATAGTAGTAGTGTAAGTTATATAAAACAGGGTAATAAGTTATGATAAAAGTAGGGATGTGTTGATAAAAATAGAGGTTTGGTTTATGGATAGAGGTAATATCTTAGATGTGATGGGTTAAATGTTTGAAAAAGGTAGCTATAGGTTGGATCTTAGCTTGATGTAGAAAAGTAAGTATGCATGTTGTTTTGCAAGCCCACAACTAGATTCAAAAGAGGGATCAAGTCCTTAAAATATTCATCAAGGTCCATGATGGGATGATTGATGATGAGTGGAGACACATGGAGGAGGTTATACTAAGATCAATGATTCACTACCAACACCTGTCATGAGATTGTATAATGATTGTGGCACTCATCGAGAGATGAGATCTAGCCACAAACACATTATTTCTATTAATGAGAGATATGATGATTCTCCTAGAGGATATTTAGTAGATTACAAGGCTACCCATTTAGGGGAATCTAATCTATCATATAGAGAGTGAGGATTAGGACTACCACATAGACCTGATCTATGGAGTGGATTGGGTCTAGGCTAGGTATCATGTAGGTGGTGTTTGTTATGGGCTACTATACTAGAGGACTTTAGGGAAAAAATGCTTACTTATAATGATGATGATGGTCATGTCATTATTTATGCTACTATATTTGAGTAGTAGTTGATTCCCTTATCTAATTTTTAAGAGTTATGGTGGAGATGGTACTATGGAGGACTATGTTTATGTGGGCCCCAATTTTACTAGTCCATATCTACAAGGAACTCTGGGCCTTTCAAGCACATAGGTGATATGATATTTGTGTTAGGTTTTTACTCTACTAGTGGGCATATGAGCATATATAAATTTTGAGACCTTTGGGACTACCATGGGATGGTTATGCTCAGGTGGACTATAGAGTGGGATTATTGATATTAAGGTGAGATTATGATTTGATAAGGGTAGGTGGAGGGATGAAGGACATTGACTAGTCTAGAGATGTATTATAGGGTTTGGTTATGGGTGATGTCATCTAGAGACCATATATAAATTGGCTTAGGTGGGCTTAGTATAGTTATCACACTGTATCACTTTAGAGCTGGTGATGGATATATGAAGGTGAGATGGTGTGATTGAGATTATCCCATTTGATTGAATGTGGAGGTAGTTTGGCCTAGTGCAGGGGATCCCACCAAATTTCTTAAGATATAGGAGAGAGGATGCAAAGTTCTTGATTGTAGATCCATAACCATAGGATGTTGTGTTGGACCATGAGAAGCTATCAGTGAGAGCCACCATAGATGAAGCTAGTGTTGTAGATGATTATGTAGCATGTAATTAGGCTTGATATGTAATGGTCAATTTTGGATGGGGTGATGGGGGATAACAACCCATGGATGTGGATCTTGGTGGGGTAATGACACAAGGTGATGAAGAGGATGGATAGGCATAGGTAGTACTTAAAATAACATAAGCCTAGATGATCATATTATAGGGACATGTGGCCACCTTATAGGGTCAAATGATTGTTTTATAGGGTCATATGGTGATGTTGATTAGAGAGAAAGATCAAGAAAGGATATCTCTTGGGTTAGTGACTTAAGAGAGAGATTCACTAAGATAAAGGGTAAAAGCAATAGCATCACTAATAGGGACACCTAAAGGAGGACTTGATATGATTCTTATGACATGATATTTATCCACCATTGTGGAGTATAGATATTATGCAGTGATAAAGCTATCATAGTCACCATTGGAGATGTAATATGGAGAGTAAAGGGCTAGATTAGTAGGTGGTCCATCTATAGTTACTCTAGGATAGTGGGCTTCTATAGTGGTTCAGGTAGGGAGATCAAGGGGACCACCACTAGAGGGTAGTATAGGTGTAGGTGTAGGTATAGGTGGTAGTAATGTCCTAAGGGCCTAATATATGAGATTATAGGATGTACATGCTTTTGATATAGATACCAACCTATGTGCTTATGAAATGAGATGTATATGAGAGAGAGTGATTGATACATTATTTCATGTGTTTCTTTTATGATGGTGTATACTTTAATTACATGTATGAATTTTTATGAATATGTATATGATCATTATGTTGTATGATTTTCATTATTATATAGATGTTGATTATGTTCATGATGTGGTTATGATGTTGACTATGTTTATGATGTGTTTGATACTTGATGCTTATGAGATGTTGAATCTTTATCTTATGCATGTGATGATCTTTGATAGTTGTTTTTGTACATCATAGTGATGGATATGATGTTGAGAATCCTAGATGATTTTTTTATGTTATATGATGATGTGATTAGATGTTTGATCTTATGATGAATATTTCAATGTGTATAGTTGAGGTGATGTTTGGGTTTACACCTACTAGATGATGTGTTTGTTCATAGATATGATTTTGGACATGTGATTGATGGTTTTCATTATGGTGTGTTTGATTATGTTTTCTTATATGATAATGTGGTTCATAAATAGGATTATAAAGATGTGATAGATGATTTTTGCTATGGTGTGTTTGATTATGTTTATTTATATGATGATGTGGTGATGGTTTGAATTGTTTTTATGTAGAGATATGACATGGTTTATGAGATTTATTGGTATGATGTGGTTTATTTTATTTATACTATGATAAATGATTATTTTTCTATTGATAATGAGGTTGTGATGTGATTTTTGATGTTTTGCTCAAGGATAGGATATGGTTTATGGGCATGGTTCAGAATGTTATGATGTATATGCATTATTGTGTTGATGAGAATGCTATGTTGAATGTTTTGATATGACATATAATATGGGAATATAATGAAAACACATAAATTAGGTGTAGATAACACACTAAATATGGAAAATAAATAAGAATAATGAGACATATGTCCATAAGAACTAATGAATAGAGAGTAAGAAAAAGGCATGAGGTTCTCATTGGTAAGGGCCTAACAAAACTAAAGTTGGATTCAATTAATGAAAATAAGCCTTTCAAATTATTTACATGAACATGTTTTGATTTGGAAAGAAGGTATCATGATGAATTTATGTCAAGTAAGCTCATAGTCCCTTGATTTTAGAGAGGGTATGAAGAGAAAGCAGGTGATAGGTAGATGGATAAATGGGAAATGGGAGATATGGTAACTTGATATGGGTTAGATTGACCCTTCTATAGGTGACCAAAGAACCATAATATATGAGTCCATGTCGTAATATAATATTTATAATGATCGATGTAAGAAGTTAATGAATACCATATATAAAAGCTGATTGTGGCTTGTTTGCTTTGATTTTGACGTAGGGTTAGTTGTTTATTTTTTTGTTTTGATGGGGTGATGAAGCTGATCAATGCAAGATGATTTAAATCATTGTTTTGACAAACTTAACTTAGCCATCCTTCAAGGGAGTGGTTTAAATTTATATTTTTATAGCTGTCCTTTAAGGGAATAATCTATTTTTAAGCAATTTAGTTGTTCGATAGATGTCCTTTAAGGGAACAACCTGCAATGCTAGAGATATGGACCAAAGTGATATGTGGGTATTAAAATTTGATTTTCAATGATAGGTTTAGATATGGACAAGTCTATTTATGCTTAAAGGTCTACTTTTATGGAGGTAAGACTTTTAGCAAAAAAGGTAAATGGTAGATGAGGGAAAGTGGTTTGAGAGATAATTAATCATGGGATTCCATCTGATGAAAGATGAAAAGTATCCACGAGAACCATGATATGGGTAGAGCTATGGTATCCATGATTAGGATTTGGATATAACTATGATAAATAATCACATGGGCCTATGTTATAATCAATTGTCCCTAGGAGGAATAGGGTGAATGTGTAAGGAAAGTGAAAATATCATAAACCAAGGGATGAGCTTAAGTGAGACACAAGAGTGAATATGAACCATCTTAACAAAATAAAGGAAGTAGATGTGAAGTTTTGAGAGGCTTAGGTTCTATTTCCCCTTTGAGAGAAAACAAATGATAATCTCTTAATCTATACTTATGGGTTATGACGTAGGGTCCAAGCTAATTGAAAGTAAACGTACCTCTTTTATTTTTCTCCATATTAGTTACATGTTTGTTTTCTTTAAGGATGAGGTCTTTTATTTTTAATTCTCTCTTTTAGGTGTTTTATGTAAGCAATATTGATTCATTCTTGATATACACAAATATGATTAAGCATTGTGAAGTGATGTTTGTCAAGTAGTTCAAGATGTGTGAGATGTTCCTGGTGATAATCACTCTCAAAAAATATATCATGAAAATATTTGTGAATAAAAAGAATTTGGACTTCAAGAGGCAAAAATTCCTCTACCCCAAAAACAAGAGAGAAAGGGGTAGCACCCATATATGTTCAAATGCTAGTATGATAGGCCCATAAAGTGAAAGGGATGTGTAGGTGCCAATCTTGACCTAAAGCACTTACTAATTTGGTTAACATTTTATTAAGGGTTTTATTAGAGGTTTTTTCCTATCCATTTTATTTTGGATGATAGGGTGAGGAGAAGATTAAATTAATTCCAAAAGCATCACAAAGAGCTTAGAATTCCTTATTCTAAAACTATTTATCATTATCAGTGATGATTTTATGGGGAACACCAAAGTGGTAGATGATATGGTGGGTGATGAAGTCAATAATATTTTTGTCTTTGGTTGAGATAAGAGGAATGAATTCTACCCACTTGGTGAAATATTTAGTATCATTAATGATGGATTGGTGTCATTGTGAAGAATGAGGATTGATTTCCCTAAATAGGTTGAGACCCCACTATGAGAAGGGCCAATATTCTTTGGATACTAAAAGGCTATGGGTTGGTACATGATGTAAATTAGCATGTTGTTGACATTTTACACACCTATGTACATAATCAAAATAATATTGATTGAAGTTAGGCCAATAGTATCCAAGGTGAAGGATTATTTTAGTGATAGCTAGGCCACTAGAGTGTCCCCCACAAATTTTATCATGTGTTTCTTTGATAGTGTGGGATGCTTCATGACTATGTAGACAATGGAGAAAGGGGCTATTGAAGCCATGTTTATAAGGATTCCCCATAGTATGGTTTAATGAGAGGTACTCCGAACAAAGGCTCTTTAGGCATTCCTCAAAAGGTTGGGAGGAATAATGTCATAGTTAAGATAGTTAAATGTTTGGTCATACCAAATGTCTAAAGTAGATGCTTCCACAATAATTATAGTGGGAAGGTCAAGACTGATATATGAGGGTGTGATAAACTGATAGATGGTGATAAATAATTTAGATTTAATAGGTTGAGATGGGATTTGGGAAGCAAAGGAAGCCATTATATCTATGAACTTGTTGGTAGACCAAATAAATAAATGGATAAGGTAATTCTTAGATGATGCTAAGAGTATATTGACAAGTTGTTTATACTTCAATAAGACATCATTTTTACATTGGTAATATCTATTGACCTAGTTGGTAACCGATTGGGAATCATCAAAGACACTGATTATCTTGACTCCCAAGGCTAGAGTGGTTTGGAGACCTATGACTAGGGCTTTATACTTACCCACATTGTTGGAGCATTCAAAGTTAAGTTTAAAGGAAAGGGGAAGAGGCTCACCATTAAGGGGAATGAGAATAACTCTAGCACCTCCACCATGTTGACATTTGGAACCATCAAAAATCATGGTCATTTGGTAGGTGGGTTCCTCCTAGGAAAGAGTTATGATGGACTCATTTTGAAAGGTAAGAGGAAGCAGTTAATTATTTGGTAGAGGAGCTTCGGCCAATTGATCGGTGATTACTTTCCCTTTAATGGATTTTTTCTAAATTAACTCAAGATAAAAATCATCTAGGATCATGAGCCACTTAACAATATGTTATTTTTAGTATGGTTTAGAGTGCATGTATTTGAGTAGGTCAGTGTTAGTGATGACATAGGTTTTATGATTAATGAGGTAGTGATGGATTTTGGATGCCACAAAGACTAAGGCCAGGAAAATTTTATTAAGATTATTATATCAAGTTTCATATTATATAAGTGTGTGACTAATGTAGTGTATGACCTACTCTTTGTTCTATTCATCATGATGAAAAAGCATTGCCCCTAAGGAATGGTCCATAGAAGATATATAAAGGTAGAATGGTTGGTATTCTCTAGGAGGGATGAGGACAAGTGGAGAAAGAAGGTACTCCTTGATGGAATCAAAGGCTTATTGATAGTCCTTGGTCCACTTAAAAGAGGTATCTTTCTTAAGGAGATGGTGAAAGGGTTGACATCTATTTGATAACTAGGAGATGAAGTGATGAATAGATTGGAGATTCCCCTACAAGATACAAAGTTACTTAAGGTTAGTAGGAGGAGTCATCTCCAATATTTCTCTAACTTTGGTGGGGTGTATTTTAATTCCATTAATAGAAATGATAAATCCCATAAGATTTCTAGATAAGACCTAAAAAATTTATTTCTTAAGGTTGAGTCTTTCATGATAATGGATTAGTCAGTTGAAGCTGATTGTGATAATGTCTAGGTGATGCTTGTGGTGTTTGGATTTCCCAAGGAGATCATCCACATTGTCCTCTAAAATTTTTTTGGATGAGATCATGAAAGATGTAGGTCATGGCACATTGATAGGTTTATCCAACATTATTCAAACCTAAAGGCATGACCCTATAATAGAAGGTTCCCCATGGGGTGATGAAAGAATTTTTATGTTGATCTTTAGGGGCAATCAAGATTTGATTATATCTTGAGAAAGCATCCATAAGAGATAACATCTCATGGTTAGATGTAAGATCAATTATTTGGTTGATGTTCAGTAAATAAAATTCATCCTTTAGGAAATTGAGGTTGAGGTCATGAAAGTCAATGTAGAGGCAAAGTCCCCCTATGGGCTTGGTGATGGGAATGATGTTAGAAACCCATTGTGGATAGTCAATAGGTTGAATGAAGTCGATAGATAAAAGACACTAAAGTTCTTCCTTAAAAATAAGGGCTATGCAAGGATGCATCCTATGAAGCTTCTACTGAATTGACTTAACCTCAAGATGGTTGAAAATGTTGTGGAGGGAAATGAAATGGTTAATTCTAGGCATATCCTTATAGGACCAAGCAAATGATATGTCATAATCTTGAAGGAAAGAAGGGTAATCTTATTTATCTATTGGATTTAAGGATTGGCCAATCTTGATTATACAAAGGTTATCTTGAGTACCAAATTTGACATCAATAATGGATTCATTAAACATGGTTTTGTTCTCAAGAGGAAGGGATTTATGTATAGAATAATCCCCCATACTAAGGTAAGTGAGAAAGGAATCATCATCCTGATGTTGGATGGTGTTGATGGTAGGAGAATCTCTCTATCATTTTAGGATGGATGAGAGGAATGGTTTTAGTTTGGTCATCCTTTTGATAGGTTAGGGGGCCCAAACTAATGGTGTTGATCAAAACAAAGTTTGATGGGATGATATCAAAATCTATAGTCTTTGAGGGAGATGGGGTTAGTGAAGATAAAACATCCTCATAGATGGTGTTGATGGGTTTTGGTGAGGTGGTTTATTTTAGTGGTATGAACCAAAGGATAAATAACTCATGAGGTTTTTGAGTTTTGATTATGGGAATCTCATGAGGTCCTTATTCATATAGGTTCAGACCAAACCCCTTCCAAGTATACCTATAAAGGTAGGCTTTGGCAAAGGCTAGTTTGTTGAGATAAAATAAGTTAGAGGTGAATGGTCAGATGGATGAGGTAGTGGTGGTAGTGAGAAGTGGTTGATTAAGTCCTACATAGATAAAGTTAGTTTGGTGGTTGGGGATCCTAAAAGGGATGCTTGTTGTAATGTTAGGATCATAGGAAGGGTCATGTTTAAGGTTCTCATACTCTTGTAGAGTAGGGAAAGCATCCAATGCCAAAAGATGATACTCCCCAAGGGAGAGATGTTGAAATATGGATTTTAAGGGATCCCCTGTGGGAATCTAGGAAGAAGGGTTAAATGAGCTAGTTGAATCTTTATACTATTATGGATGGGAATCCTATAGGTTTTGACTGGAGGTGAGGTGGTGTTATTAATAGTTGATGATAAGGTGGATAAGGGAGGAATAAGGACATCATTTTACCAATATGTCATATTGCAAGAGGAAAAGGGAATAGGGTTAGCTTTGATGGTAATAACTTTACCTTCATGCTAAAATTTGACACATTGATGTAAGGTGGAAGGGACACAAATCATGGCATAGATCCAAGGTCATTTGAGTAATATATTATAAAATAACTCAGCCTCTATAATTTAAAATAGTTTAGGAATAGTGTGAGGTCCCAAGTGGATATGGAGGACAACTGCCCCCAAGATAGTGGCCATGGTGTCATTGAAGGAGCAAAGGACCATTACACTTTTTGACATGATGTTCTTGGGCAACTAAATTTGGTCATAAGCATGGGAAGAGATAATGTTGATGATAGTTCCTCCATCAATCATCACCCTTTTGATGTAGATTTGATTGATGTACATAGTGATGAAGAGGGGAGGATCGAGATCCGTAGAATAAATAAGAGGTATTTTAGAATCCTAGAAGGTATAAAGGTAGAAAGTTGGAGGGATCCAACAAAGGGTGAAAGAGGTTGAGGGTCATCTAGTTGAAACTCTATAAATTGCAAAGCCTTTATCAGTGCATGATAATGGTGAGGTAAGGTGTTGATTATTTTATAAAGGATCATATTCACTAGTGTTTGGTCAAGTTGTTTTAACATGATACACTAGATGGATTTAGAAAGGTTAGAGGGAGAGGCTCCAAAAATAGATACCTTAGGTTTTGGTGGTTATGAAGGTGAGGGTAAAGGTGTTTAGTTCTGGTTGATGAGCTAAGGATATGAGGGGTATGTCCATAAAATGGACACTTTTGATTTTCCCTTGTCTTTCTACGAGGCCTGAGATCAAGGAAACATATGAATAGTGTGGATGGGGGGATTTTTTGGGTTTGATGGTTATTTTCCTTCATTCTCCCTAATCTTAGGTGAGAGTGAGGGAATAGGTAAATGTTGGATAGGTTGATTTGATGGTTAGATTGGTAATGGGGGTAAGAGAGGCTCATTAAATAATAGATCATCCTCATCATATAGGCTATAAACAAGTGCTTGAAGAGCTTTGTAGTTTTTCATGTCATGTCCTAATTTCCTATGGTATGCATAGATTAAATTATCATTGAACCAAGAAGGTTTGGTATTAGAAGGGTAGAATTGTTTTATAGGTGGTAAGCTAATGGAAGAAGTTATAAACAACCTTTGTATTATGGTTGAATATGATTCATTCAAAGGTGTTGGAGGTGATGGGATTAATGCTTTAAGGATGGGATGCTCTTTAGGAGCATTTTTCACCTTAGAAGGTATAGGTGGTGGAATAGTTTTAGTTGGTGGTTGGGATTGCTTAGTTATGGTTGGTTTTGGGGTAAATTATTTGAAAGTGGAATATTTAGATGATGAAGGGTTGGATATAGGTGAGAAAGTAGATGTAAATAGGTTAGTTAATGATGGAGAGCTAGATGGTTTGATGGGTATAGGTGTAGGTACAAAAAAGTCAAATGGTTTACTATAGGAAGAATATGTTTTGGGATGGTATAAGGATGGGGTCCTAATATAGAAGTTAGGTAGGAAGGAGGTGGTATGGATCTAGTTTGAGGTAGAGGTTTGGGTAACTCTACCTTCTTAATTATTTTGGTTGTGGATTTATTTGGTAGACTAGATGGGGTTAAATCCAACTTCAAAAAGGGGTGAGTATGGCAAGGTATGGGAATAATTCCTAGATTCTTGACCGATTTGGTAAGAAAGGCATAAGGTGATTTGGCAATCCTAAAAGGAGGTGGTTGGGATGATTCACTTATGGTTTTGGAAGGGGTGTTTGATAAAGAGGTAATAATGGGTTTAAGGGTGGATGCAAGGGATTTTGATGACTTAGATTTGTTTTGGTAAGGGAGCCCAAGATGATGCCTAAAGGTGGCTCTATCAAAGTTAGGTTGAGAAGTAAACTCTAGACTTTAGATTAGTCTATAAAAGGTCTTGTAGATGAGTTTGGTTCATTGATCATTGGTTTCAAATATTAAGCCTCTAGGTGGAGAAGAGGGAATGGTTCCTCTATCCTTGGTTTTGATGGAAAGTTCCAAAATTGGTGGTTGGGTGGATGAAGTAACCTTCTCTTCTTTTGGGCTGGTTTCAAAATGGAGAATGGATGGTTATATGATGGGGAGGTAGGTGTGGTGTCCTCAGTTAAAGGAATGGGCATGGTTATTTCCTTTGTTTGGGTATCCAAAGGAATGGAGGGTAGTTTTATCACTTCAATGGGTAGAGTGGAAGAAGAAGAAATGGTTAAATCAAAGGTTGTATCTTTTGATGTTTCCATCAAAAGAGAGGTAGATAAAACTAAGATCTCATCAAGTGAAGAGATAGGTGTGGTTGATTCCTTCATTTGGGTATCCAAAGAAATAGGAGAGTTCACCATTTCCATAAGTGAAATGGAGGAAGATGTGGTTGAGGTAATGGTATCCTCAATAATGGGCTTACTAATAATAACATTGATTGTATGTGCCTCATGAGAGAGATGATTTTAGTTTGTTGTCATGGTGATGGGTAGAAGGAGTGTGATTGGGAAAAGGTTTGTAGAAGATGGTGAGATACTAATTAGGAGGTGCATTAGGATTATCAAATGTAATTTTCCATTAGAAATTAAGCCTTAAAAAATACTTTTAAGGGTATTACATCTACTAACATCATGCCCTATAACTTGATGAAAGGCACAATGGTCATTCTCATTGTAACAACTAGGTACATAGTGAGAAGCATCAAATTACTGGGGTGGTTTGATAGGTGGAAGTTGGATGAGGTTAGTTTTAATCAATTTGTCCAAAACTAATTCATAAGACACCCTTATAGGGGTATATTGTATTTGAGGAGCCCATTTTTGGTTTTAGTTTTGCTGGTAGGAAGGGTTAGAGGAATTGGTTTGATGGGGTTGGTTGACAGTTGGTGGTGGAGCAGTTTTTAGGACAACTAAGTTTGTAGATTATTTTATCTTGGTATTGGGATGGTTGGATTATTTAGTGGTTTTGGTGGAGGGAGGCTAATTGGATTTAAAGATATAATTATTATTTTATTATTTCAATTTACCTTCGTCAATAGCTCAATTTTGAAGCTTACATGCCATGGTGAATACCTCATCAAAAGTTTGAAAAGTTTGAACTTGAAAAGTAGGGGAAATATGTTTGACACAACCTTGAGAAAAGATCTCAGTCAACTCAAGTTGGGGTAAGGAGAAATAAAGATAGTTGATGAGACCTCTACATCTAGGTACAAAATTGGCAATTGATTCATCATAAAATTGCATGACAGAATAAAGGTTGGTAATAAAAAACTTTTTAGATATATTTACTATGAATTACTATAAAAATATTTAGACTAATTGGGAGATTGAAAAGATGGAGTGTTTGGTAAGAGCACTATATCAATCAAGGACTAGTCTTGCTAAAGACATGGGGAAGGTAAAAAGGAGGAGAGAATCATCATATGAAATCAAATAAAAATAATGATGAAAGGCTCTTAAATGTTGTTAGGGGTCCTCCTTTCCTTGAAATTTGGAAAACTTGGGAAATTCCATTGAGAAGGATAAAAATGGATAGATGGATGGGTTCATTACAGATTTGATCATAGGATAAAAGGTTATGAGACCTAGAGATAGATGATTCTAGGTTGGTCATTTTTTCTATTAACATCTTGACCAAATCTATTTAGGGTTGGGAAGATTCATAACTAGGTGATAATATTCATTAAGGTTGGATGGCAACAATGTATGGATAGGTGATAGAGGGTGTTGAAGAAGCCACATATTGGTAGGTGGTCACAGGAGGTTGGGATGGTGCCACATAAGGGTTGATTAGCATAAATGATTGGGTGGAAGGTGCTATGTATCCTTGTGGGTTAGAAACATATGTGTAAGATGTCATGGGTACTTTTTGGGGGGTTGATATGGTTTGGTTTAGAGGTATGTTTAGGTTGGTGGATGGTGGTATAGATATAAATTGGGTTTGAGGTATGAAAGTGCTAGTTAGTTATTGGTGGGTGGTAACTCTATTGATAATAGGTGGAAGTGTTTGAGGTATGGAAAGTACCAAAATCTGAAGTGGCATATGAATTTTTGGGTTAGTTAATCTAAGGGTAATGGTATAAATAGGGGTAGAAGATAACACCATGGTAAAAGGAGTACAGGTGATAAGAGTATGGTTGATCCAATGTTCGAGGTATTGGTTAGGGTAGTATGTGTTTAGTTACTACTTGGGATGTTGGATGGAGTTTGGGGAGTGGTAGTAGGTGGTATATTAGAAGAATAATAGGATTGGGTGAACATGGGTTGTGTTGAGGTGTCACCCACCCAAATATATAGAGGCATACCATAGGGAGGATTCATAGGAGGAACCAAATCAAAAGGGGTATTGTTAGATAAGGTGTTTAGGTAATGCTGAAGATCCATGAGGTTGTTATCAAGGAAAAAAAATTATTCACCCTAAACAATAATTGGAGGCTTGGTAGGAAGGGGAAAAAATGAGGGGAACTTTCAACATCAGAAGTATACTCCATGGAGGAAGAAGAAGAAGGTGGTTATTAGTTAGTTTGGTTATTCAACTATTGTCTAGTAAAGACCATGAGAGGAATAGAAAAGAAATAATGAAACTCACAACTCAAACACAAAGCAAACCAAAGGAAAATATCTCAAGGAAATCAAACATACACCAAAATGCATTTAACATCCTAGGGATATTTTTAAATTGATTTTGGCTTATGCTTTAGAAAGTGTGAAGAGGAAATTTGGTTTATAGATTAGGTACTAAAGAATAAATCTAAGGTTGGTTTTAGGTGCTCAAGAGAGAAAATCTATATTGATCTTTAGTACATGGCTTGATATTGGGGCCCACCCCATCACTTCACACACCACAGTGATAAGGGTGTCAAATGTTTAGCCAAGAGATACTAAATTTTAAATTTTATACTCAACTAGAGAGCTAGGTTGGTTCTCCCTTTGGTAATGACCTCCAAGTAGGATTGCCAGTAAAGGGTAAGGTTTACCACTAGGCGATGAAATCCTTGTCAGGCCTTGCCTCAAGTTTATTTTGATGTGATGATTGGTTATGTAGTTTGGCAAAAGTGTGTGATAACAAGAGTGAAGGCTATGATTAATTAATTTAATTTTAAGTTACTAGATGAACTAAAACAAACAAATAATCAATATATGTAAAATTTTTATTTTATTCCCAAAATAAATTTCATATTTCATTAAATGAGCATAGAATAAAGGAAGAAAAAGGGATGCTATGTCCCACTAGCTGTGCCAAAATGCTTCACTTAATTTTTGCTCATTTATTAATTTGGAAGCAAGTAAGAAACTAGTAAAAGGGGTGTATAAAGGAATACCTATTAAAAGTGTGAGCATGATCTAGATGATGATGGGAACTCATCTTTGGCTTGGAAGAAATAACCTACATATAAGAAAGACACTAGAAAAGGGATTGTTAGCTAGATAGTTGAGTGAACTCCCTAGCGTGAGATAGATCTAAGAAGCGTATGCATCCAACAACATGAAATTAAATGCATGAAAGAAGAAGAAAGTAAATTATTATTTAAATAAAATGACCAAATGTACCAAAAGTGGGTCAATACTTGTGTTAAAATAGTTGGGGTTAGGTCCAAAAAATTAGAGGAGCCTCTATGAACAAGAAAGAACACAAAAAGTAGGGTTTGGTTGATGTAGAGGGGATAAAAGTAACTTTTTATTATTCTTACCACAATGACCTTTGATGGTTGGGTGAACCATCAAGAGTTAGGATAAATGTTAGCACCTAAATAGTTGTAGATGGTTAAAGTGACCATCAATAGTTAGGCTAACCATTGGTTGTTCCCTTTGTGTTTTCAGGTTTTTCAGAAAGAGGTTATAGATTGAGAAAATGGTTAGGTAGGGGTTTTGGTATGGGTTTGCTCAGAGGTAGGAAAATAGGAGATAATTATAACCAAGTTAAGAGGGTTAATAATGAAATAAAATAAATAAATAAGTATAAATTTACAACTTGCTAGATTATTGATTATGTAAGGATGGAATAATTTAGCTAGAGTGATAGTATTTTAGCCTCAAGAGCAAATCAGACAGAGGTTTAAATATTAATTGTTGTTACTTGATTGCTTAAGGAAGGTTGGATACTTGTGTGCTATAATATTTTATAGCTTTGGCAAGGATCATTTTTACCTCCTACTCTTCTCCTTTTATAGGATGAAGTTAATAATTAGATAGGAAAAAGTTGCTAACTAGATAAGAGGATAAATTTTCTATTTACGATGCTTTGTAATGGTTTTAAAGTAGGTTGTTATTTAGGAAGAAGTTTATCATCTCATAAACAACTATTAATTATTTAAATTAGGTTGAATACCTAAACATTGATGGTTAGGCTAAACATCGATGGTTAAGATGACCATTGGCAGTTGAGTGTCTAAGGTAATATGCTCAAGAAAGGGGTGTTAGGTTAAAGGTGTTGAGTTACTATTTTGATATTTTAAAGTTAAAAAGTGATTATAGTTAATGAGGTGTCCAAATATAATAGAGGTTGGTTGAGGGTCAAGGTGCTTCAACATCTAAAATGATCATGTGCAGTTTTTGAGTGTCTGTAGTGCATGCCAAGCCCATTTGGCCTTGAAAGGACCTAGAACCAATTGGGGGTCCAAATTCACTTATGGATTTTTATGAGTGTTATATCTAGTGGGATCATGTTTATAATATATAATTATACATGTTTGAACTTTTAGTATGTATAAAAACTTATAGGAAAGCTAATTTTAGCTCAAAGACAGTCTAAACATGAAAGAAATGTGGAAACAAGCTTGATAGGGTGATTTCAAGTGCTCATATCTCCTCTAAAAATATGAATGGATATCAAAGGAGTTTTTTTGGGTTATTAGGGTCTCCTATAATCATATTTATGGCATTTTTTGGTAGTTTTAATGTTAGATATTTATGAATAAAGCTTAAGGAAGAAAACTACCTAAAACCCTTGAAAACCCTTAGTCAAGACCCAATGGAGAAAATAAGATTGAAGAGCTATCAAAATAGTATAAAATTAAAATTAAAGTTATTATATGTTGTATATTACTCTTTAGGGATCCTCCTCATCAATTTTTGTGGTACCCTACTTGTACGAATAGAGTATAAAATGGGTTCTTTTGACTATTTCATGTATTTTATAGGGTAAAAAAGGTTTGAAGAGATGAAAAAAATTTGGAGAAAATATAAATACTTTTAATAAATAATTATGATAATTTATTTCCAAGAAAAAAATCCTAAGTTTGCAAACTAGAGCTCTCATCTTAGCTAGTCAAAACTATCATAGTGAACATAAGGGTGAGAAGTGTGAAAACCTCAAGTGGATGTAATTTTAAGGTTCACTAAGTAATATAATTCCATGTAGGGTCTTTCCAAGTGTCATAAAATCCATCTCATGTATTTTCATGGAAAATTGATGCTAATTGTGAGGCCAAGTGTAAGGGGTGATAGAAAAAAGGAGTTTTTTAGACTATAGGTAGTGATGGATTCCTTTCAAGATATTAAAAATGAGTAAGAATAAAAAAAATTAATGTATATTCATGTATAAAACCATTAAAATTCATTCCAATAATCATAAATATCCCTAATTAGTTTTTGGATGTTTGAATATGTCCAAATCATGAAGGCAATTTTCTGGGCCAAGACAAGGAGTTTCATGCCACTTTTCATAACTTTCATGACTTGTATGGACACTTATACTTCCTAATATTACATTTTTAATTTTATATCTCTTTATAATTCAGCTATAACATCTTATATTAGCTTTATATGTGTCCTAGTGACCTTTGGACTTCCCTTGTCTCCCCCCTCTTCCAAATGTTATAAATAGTGATTGTTTTAGCTCTTTTGAGCAGCCTCCATTGGGTAATGGTGAAACCCTATCCAAATTTTTACTTGAATTAATATTTAATAAATAAAAAATTTAATGTTCCTACTTACATCCTGTACAATTGAGTTTTGTTACAATCTTGTTGGTCTTGTCTAGTAGAAAATGATCTTTTCTAGCATGTTATCCTTAATTTTTCACTATGTCTATAGAAGAGTAATTGTTACAGATATTTGTTAGTGTTCCATTTTAGTATATAATTTATTTAGAGGTGTTATAAAAATTTATTATTCCAAGTAATCATTTATTACCATCCTAAGCATAAATATACCTTTTGAACCTAGCATATGAAACATTAATGTAACAACCTATCTTATATTGTGAGTTTTGTGTGAACAAAGCTTTGTTTTTATCTAAGTAATATAATTTTAGTCAATAGGAGGAGATTAAATATTGGTACATAACCTTTTAATTTTATTATTTTGTCTTTGTAACCCTTTTCATTCCAAGTAGATAAATATGAGAGTGTTTAAAGAGTGCATCAAGGGAACTATCCCTTCTAGAGATTCATATCACTAAATTATTTACCCACAGCAAGTGAGATGTTCCAATTATGCCACTTGGATGAGGAGAGATATGAATCTCCTCAAGAGGTGAAAATCCAAGTGATAATAGGAATCAGTGCCCATTTTCAAGGTTCTATATGTGTATTACATGACCATAATTTAACCCCTAATTTTGTATATGTATATTTATACATGCTATAAGATTTTTATAATATAAACTATGTATATATCCCATAGCCACAATTCATAAATCCAAAAAAATTTATTGCACACAAAACTTTATTTTAAATCCTTTACCATCAAATACACACACACACACACACACACACACACACACACACACACACACACACACACACACACACACACACACATAGCTTAAATTAGTTATAAAATCAATACACACAAATTTATCCCAAAAATCTCTAACCTTAGAATGAATATATATATATATATATATATATATAATCAAGAATTAATCTTAAGTATATACATATATACATCTATTTATATCCAATTTCAGACATAGTCAAATTTGTTATAAAAACCTATAACATCTTTACCCAAACACCCAGTTAGGTGTATACATAGTTGAATCTCACATAAACCATAGAAAATTTTAACTATGTTTTAGCATTGATGCCTATATTCCCAACTGGTTTGATAACCAAAATTGAGTCAAGACCCTACTCAGTCTAGCCATAAATACCTTTTAAATGGAATAACCATACAATGAATTCATAGGGTTTACCAATTGAAAAGGAAATAATACAGATCTTTATTAGAGATAATATAACTATGGAAAAATCCTAAATCTCTAACCATACCACTTAGGGTTACTCTGGGTTGCATGTAGGGTTTTGTGGATGGTTGAGCCATCTATAGGTCCCTACATTTATCCCATATTTTTTTTTATAATTTAGAAAATAACTGAAACTAGTTAACCCTTTCTCATTTATTTTCTAAAAATCCATCAAGTTGTAACATAGGAATTTGAACTACATCAATAACCTATAAATGATGATTATAATTCCAAGGAAGATGAATTTGTCTTCCCTTCTTAGCTTAAATTCCATTTTCTCTAATTTTTCTTACTATGCCCACATATGTCATGCCCTCATAGGCCTCCTTCCCCTCTCTTTTATTCTTCTTCATGATGTTACTTTCCACCAATTTCTCCCCTTTATTAGGTAGATAAATAATGATTAAAATAATGCATGATTAGAATAACTCAATAGATCTACAGTTCGTTACCATTTTATCATGTAACCAAACTTCCAAAGTCATGTAATGGTTTGATAAAAATGATTTTTAGCTCAACTCAATTACATATTATAAACCCTAATCATCTCAAAAGTTTGAGAGATTAGTATTGTAATCACTTTATGTATATAGTTTGAATTTACCAATACTAATATTAGCTTCCCAAAGTGCCCATGAAAATCAAATTTATATAAAGTCTCCAAACTTTATAATTCCATGCAACATCAACTAAACAACATGTATAGATAGCATAATAACCATATGACAAGGTAATATATCATATGAATTTAAAATATCATCAACAATGTTACCAAATCATCCAAGAATCAAACACAATGATATCCATATAATCATTAAATAATGAAGTTATCTAAAACACTTTTCATAACATTATGTTTATTTCCTAAGCATTAATTTCATTTAATCATGACAAATTAGGGTCCTTTATTAATGATTATAAGGAATTATAATTCACTAACATCTTATTTCAAGTCTATGCAACTATTATAAATGATAATGGTAACCTTGTAAATATAAGTAGTCACTTCATAAACCAGCTAAACAAAGTAATAGAATACATCTATTACTACAAAAAGGAATCCAAAAAAACATGGTTTATAAAAACACTTAGTTATTACCAAAATAGTAGTAATTCATATTAAAACTTGAATAGATTCATTCAAATAACTAAGCAATAACATCAGCAATTATTAATGTAATACACAATTAGATTAGTTAAATTACTTAATCAAACAACATGATCATAAAAAAACAAGATCACATCAGACATATATAACATAAATTAAAACATATTATAGCCATGTAACTCAAAAAATAATCACAAAACATGTTATTATACTATGGTGTGTATGTGGGTTTCTAGTTTTTATCTTTATCATTTCTCAATGACTCCATCTACACCATCCTCTTCATTAATTCCCTCCCTCCATCACACTCTAGGGGATGGATCTATTCTACATCCACCTCACAAAAATGAAGGTAGTTAGATTGAAATATTATGAAATCCATAAAATAGTGTTGTATAAACTAACAAATATGATCATAATGTATATAATATAAAACTATAACTATCTCATATCAAAATAGTCATGTAAATTAAGCACATATAACTATCCCATAATAAACATATGATATAAATCTTAATTAATCAATAGCTAATCACATAATAACCATGAAAATCCATGGATCAAGAGGTTATTAATCTTAGAGAGAAATCAAGATGTCACATCCTTCCCCCCTAAAGTTGGTCATCATATCAATGACACTTATTCAAACACAAGTTCTAAATTTAAAACATTATTCAAAAGAAATAATATAATAATAGGTAGTAGTAAATCAAATAAACTTATGTGGAAATAACCTATAAAAATCATCATAATCCTCTTGAGTGAAACTATTTTTAGATTATTGGTCCCACTAGACCTTAAATTGTGATACTTCTCTAATATGTAAATTGAGTTTGTGAGTGTCAATTATTTTGATTGGTTCCACCATGACCACCTTGGGATCTAGAACCTATAAAACATTCCAATCCAACACATGTGAATGGTCAAAAACATTCTTTATAAGATAATATACATGGAGTAAATAATGTAAAAGAGATATAGCATATGGAAATGCAAACCTATACACTATATGATTGATCACTTAAAAAACCTTGAAGGGTCCCACATATCTTAGTGAAAGTTTCATTGACTTCCTAAATGTAATTGAGCTTTTCTGAGGCTTAACCCATAGAAACACATTATCACATTAAAAAAAATTCCTTGATGTTGTCATCAAATCATCATAAATTTTTTATCTATTATTGGCCTCGACCAACCTTTACCTGATTATCATGACTTGATCTTTCATTTATAAAAACAATCAAGTCTAAAGACTACCATGTCTTCTAACCTATCCTAATTGATTAGTGTTCTACACCTCCTTCCATATAATGCCTCAAATGGATCCATTTTTAACAATAATTGGTATGATTTATTTTAATCAAACTCAACCAATATAAGTTACTCCTCCTACTTGTACTATTAATCCATGCAATACATAATAATAATATCCTCTAAAACCTAGTTAACTTACTATATCTATCCATTAGTTTTTGTGTGATAAGTAGTGCTAATGTTCAACTACATACCTAGACCCAAATTTAAAGTCAACAAAAATATAGAAGTCATTATTAGATATTTATCTAAAATAATATTCTTTTTAAATCAATGCAATTGATAAACCTCCATGAATATCATTTCAAGCATAGGTACATCATCTTCAAAGTTGCCTAGTATGAATTGGGATACCTTGGTTAGTTTGTCAACTATAAGCAAGATCATATCATGTTAGTTTTGTGATAAAGGAAACCCTTATATGAAGTTCATGTTAATCACCTATCACTTATACTCTGGTATATCATGTGGATATAAAAAAAAATTCAGGTGCACATGTTTAATTTTCACATGATGACATTCCAAATAATGAGATACAAATCCATTTCATCTTTCTTGATTCCTTTCTAGAAATAGAGTGGTCTTAGCTCGGTCATGAACTTGATTACTCTTGGATGTCTTAAATATGGGGTATTGTGCAATTCCTTTAGCACCATACTCTTCAAATTGTCTCTATTATGAACACACATCCTACCATTATGCCTCAAAATACCATCACTCTCTAACTTAAATCCTTTATACTTAGGAGCTTGAGCATTCTTAGATAATGCATTATTGACCTAATCATATAATTCATCTCCTAGTGAGAATTTGATTTCTTGATCTCATAAAGTACTAATGATAGTATCCATAACTTCTATGTACCTTTTATGATGTAGAAAATCAAATACAATATTATCCTTGCATTTTATACAATTAATATCAAAATTGTAATTAGATTTTAAAAACTCCAACCATCATCTATAAAAAACATTTAGGTTTGGCTGGGTGAAGATTTACCTGAATCCCAAGTTATCAGTCTTAAGCTCAAAAATTTTCCCAATAGATAATTCCTCCAGAATTGTAAGGCATGCACAATTACCATAAGTTATAAATCAAAAGGGGAATAATTTACCTCATATGGATTCAATTTCTTAGACTCATAGGCTACAATTGAGCCATTTTGCATAAGAAATCCTCCAATTCTATCCCCAAATGCATCAAGATAATTGAGAATTTACTATTAGGATCAAAAACTCTTATAATTCATGTTGAGGTAAGCCTCTTTTTAAAATCCTAAAAGGATACGTCACACTTGTTTAAATAAACAAAACTTTGATTTTTACACTAAAGAGAGGTAATTGGATTAGCTATCTTAGAGAAATTTGGAATGAATTGTCTATAATATCCTAATAATCCCATGAACTCATTACCTCATGCACATTTAGTGCTATCCATTCCATTATGGATCTTATATTTTATGGGTATACTAAAATATAATATGTGGAGATAATATGTCTTAAAAACTACACTTTTTTTTGGAAAATTCACACTTGGACAACTTGTGCTTTTGCAAACGCTAAAAATCCAATTTTAGATATTGTACATGATATTACTCATATTTGGAATAAATATGGATTTAATCTATAAAAACCAAAACAAAATGATCCATATAATCTCTAAGCACACTATTCATAAGATTCATAAAAATTATAGGAGTATTTATCAATCCAAATGGTAACACTGTGAAATCATAGTGCTCATATCAAGTTGTAAATGCTATTTTTGGATTATCCTTATCACAAATTCTCTATTTATGATACCTTACTTTAAGATCAATCTTTAAAAAAAAAAATCCCCTCACATTTGATCAAATAAATCATCAATGTGTGGCAAAAAATATCTATTCTTGATTTTTAGTTTATTCAACATTATATATTCAATACACAGGCAACAAGTAATATTCTTATTCTTAACAAAGATAATTGGTATACCCCATGGTGACACACTTATTGAAATCATCCCTTTTGACAACAAATCCTAAATTTAAGCCTTTAACTCAATCTATTTGATGGTCATCATTTTGTATAGTGCTTTAGACTATAGTTTTGATATAGGTATTATATCAATAGAGAAATCAAACTCATGCTTGGGTGGTAATCTTATTAATTATTCTATAAAAGTGTCTTGAAATTTCCTTAAAAAGGATAATCATTGATTTATGGTTCCTTGTATTCCTCCATCTCATTTATCTTAATTATAAATTCTTGACATCCCTTAATTTAAGCTTTTTTGAGTTGAATTATATAAATATACCTTAGCTTCAACCCACTTTTCTCACCCTAAAGTTATGTCTAATTCCCTAAATCATCTTGATAGTAAACATTATTTATGACATAGTTAACCTAATCTTGACTTCAACTAAAAACTTATCAAACTTGACCTTAGACTCATTCCCATACTATTCCAACCATGCATTTGTCATAAATCCAACTTTTCTAGATAATTTACTAAGCATTCTAGGATAAATGAAACAAAATAGAAAATAGATGATTAAAAAAATACCTAACAATACTAGGATGAAGCATGATACTTGGACTAATGCTTGTCAAAATTTTCATGAATCTACTACTAAAATGTACCCTAAAGAGGAGCATAACCCTTGTTCTTTGACTTTTCATGAAGACATTCTTGAGCATAATGGTCATCTCCATAATTGAAACAACCTATTACTGGTCCTTTCTTGTCAGACTATTGGTTTGCATTAAAACCACCCTTGAAACCATTACTAGGTTTCTTACTCCTTGAACCACTATTAAACTTGGCATTCTAATTGTTGGACTAACTTTTGGAGTCTTCACTCCTTTGTTTCTAGTTTTTCTTTTTGGAAGTTGATTTAGAAGTCTCAAACTTCTTTTTAAGCTTATCTATGACTTGGGAAAGATATTTAATCTTCCATTCCTACTTGAATACCTTCTTGAAAACTTGATCCATGGTATATTTACCATGCATATCTACTTCATAACCAAATTGGGGTTTTAATCCCATGATGAATTTCTTGATCCTAAACTTCTCATTCAGTTGATACTAAAGTACAAAATTAATGAGCTTGGTGAATTACTCTTAGTAGTCATTCGCTAATATGTATATTTTCTTAAGATTATAAAAATATTTAATATTATGATTGAAGTATAGTTGTGGAGGACATCATGACCTAAATAGTGTCACAAACTATTCCCAAATGGTGGTGGTAGAGTCAAGGTTCATCTTAAGCTTCTTGTTTTCTCACCAAGTTATTGCTTCCCCAACAAGTTGATAAGATCCCCAAAATAATTTCATGACTTTAGAATAATTATAAATATAAAAATATTTCTCCATCTATATCATCCATGCTTAGCTCCATCTCCTAATATATTTCCATTGAACTTGGGTGGATTCACTTTTTTCATGTCACATGCCAACTCTGTAGCTACTTGATCTCTTGCATCCTATGTCACTGCCTTATGAATATAATCTTGAGGATTTTCCTTATCAATAGTATGATATTTAGGTTCCTCCTAAGCATTCACCTCTTCATGTCCATGCACTTCCTATTCTAGGTCTTTCATTCGGTCCCTAGTCTTTTGTATGGTTGTAAGGATTTGATCCAACCTCATAACATGTTCAAACGTGAATTGATTTGGATCAACCATGTGATTGGTATTAAAATTACCCTCACCTCTTATTCTAGTGCGCACCATTGTTCTTCTTGGTTAATAGGATAATAATTTTGTGTTATCAGACACTTTAAGTCCTAAAGTTTGAGCCTTGGCTCTGATACCACAATGTAAGAACCCCACTGGATTTTATCAAAATAGACTATTTATTTTGTAAATTAATTACACATATTTATATAATATATTTCACCTAGATAAATATAATTAAATGATATTTAACTAAATTTATTATTTTAGTTAACCCTAGAGGGTCTATATCTAATCCATTTAGCTAATTATCACCAAGATATTGATATAAAAATCATGAAAAATGTTGAATAAATAATAAAAACCACACTTATTTCATTAAATTAATAATACAATTTCATCCATAGATGATACAACATTACATCCACTATTGTTGATGTACAAATGAATAAATAGTATAATTTTAGCAATAAATAATGTCTCAAATAATAATACATGATATAAAGCTCCATAGAGCATGAGTCTCCATGACTCAAGTATCAATCTCTAATCTCAAGTGTATTTTCTACTGTAGTACTACTACATGGAGGGAGAACATCATCCGAGTGATTTTACATACCAACCACATACCATTGATCATCCACACTATCTCTCAACAAGGGAATGACCTTCCCTTCACGGATGGGTAGAGAATTATAGTGCAAGAATTCATAGTGATAAACTAGAATCCATGTGTTGTAATATATGTAATACATGATTTATGTCATAAATAAATCCATTCTAACATGATATCACACAAACATGAAAACTATATCAACACATGAAATGAAAATGTTTAAATATAAGCATTCCTTTGGTCAAAATTTTCAAATAGTTAATGATCTCTAGGATTAGTCAATTTCATACACACCACTTAATTGGATTACACCTCATCTTGCATTGATGACACTAATTAATTTGGTGTAATCCATCCATTATTTATTTAGTGTCATAAATGTGAGATTTGGTTAAATTATATAATAATATAAAAATCAATACTTTTAATTGGAATATTCCCTCTTAGTAGATGTAAATATGCAAAGTATGAAAATATCCAATACAAATATTTAGTCCATCAAATGTAATGCAATGAATCTAATATCATCTAGTTTTTTACAAAATAATAAACAAAATCATAAACAATTCTTAATATAAACATACTCTTTTGAGTAAGAATTATATCTAGACTATAAGTTACTAAATATCAAAATGTAACTTGAAATGGTATTTCATCCATGAAACAAAACTTTAATCACAATTTATTTGTTTGTTCATATCCCACAAAATAAAAATAATCCACTCATAACAAAACTAATATGATTTGTATTTAAAAAATTTAAATGCTTTATTTTAATGCTTTATTTAAACATTAAATACATAAAAAGTGCCCATTTTAGCCTATTGTATAATAATGTTTACTAGCATTCAATAAATTGTGTACATTTATATATGGTGTACCCATTCTTAGATTTATAACACTGTCACCAAATCATATGTTTATGTCATGTATATATGTACTATTTTTTTTAAACTCTTAGATTTACATATAAATTTTTATACAATCATAATCTAAGAATGTATACT
>JARHVA010002902.1:1837500-1860000 GCA_037957365.1 Torreya grandis
CTCTATGAACAACATAAAATACTTTAAAGAAAGGTGTAAGCCCTAAGGGATGGTCCTACATGATATTAGTGATGAGAATAAACTCATTTATAAGTTCTCATAAGTTAACGTCAAACATGTTTGCATGGAAGTAAATAACTATGGGGACTATATGGTTAAGCTTAGGTTAGGTAGTCCAAAATTCAAAACATGGATGAATTTGGATGGCATGCCTTTGGAATTTATTAAAACACTTGATGAGGAAAATGAATTATGAGAAGCGGACCCTTGCTAAAAAATTTATTAAGGTCAATATTATGGATAATATTATTAATGCATGCACCATGATCAATGATAATACTTTTAATTGCAATGTTACATGGACTATTGGTTTGAAGATTGAGGAGGATAGGAGTCAATCCTTGAATATTGGTGTCATCATATCACTTGTTTAAGAGTTTAAGTGTCTTTTTAAAGGCTTTGATTTTTAAGATAATAAGTTCATCATGAATAAGGTTTGAATAATATAAACAAACTTTTTTACATTAAAATGGTGGGAGATTTAAATCAAAAAAATCTTATTTACTATATGAAGATACAATAAAATGCCTCTATTTAGATAATTTTGAAAAGAGGTGGCTTGTCACCATTTATGGAGTGAATTATGGGATTTGATCATAGGATTTCCAAATACTTATCCATGGCATGGGATGATGTAGCTATCAAGATGAGGAGAATTACTATGTCCATCATTTGGGAATGCATTAAGAGGTGATGGATTTATCTTGTGAGGGGTTGAAAGCTTTAAAATAAAAACATATAAAAAATGAGATTATCAAGATTGTATTCAACTCCACTAAGAATATTTACAAAATTAGAAACGTATTTTATCATATGGACTTTCTTATCCATTTTCAAAGTTATACATTCAAATCATAAAGTACCTAACTATTAAATTTAATCAAAAAAATTTGTAATCATGCCATTGTATTATGTTAGATCATTTCAAGCATTAGAGACTAGTCAATTTATCCTATTATTTTCTTAGATCCTTGGAAATTTCTATTATAGATTACCAAATAAACACTTTTGATGCTTATTTTTACTACTCCATCATTCTCCTTATTTTCAAAATGGTCCAATATTATATGGATAGAAAAATTAGGTCATCTAACTTTGAGGAGTAGAAGGATTTTTATTCTATAGAGGAAAGTGAGGAATAAGCTAAAAATTTGAACCCTTAATTGTATGAGAAGAGTTAAGAAAATTCCATGGATTATTTTAGAGGGTTTCGGGAGACTCTTACCAAACATCTAATAAGCTTAGTAATGGTAAATGTAATATCTCCTAATGCAATGCAAATTTTCAGTTGAAAGAGGTGGAGGAGATTAGGATCCATGAGTGTGAGGAACTAGAATTGGATACCCTCCTAAATCTCAAATAGGCTAAGTTTATCCCTAAGACACTAACATCAATAGGAAGGAATTATTCAAGCATAAATAAAGGGAGACCACTGTAAATTTTGTTACTAATAATATGGATACATTTTTTGTCACATTGGATAAGATGGGGTATAAAATAAATAAGCATTATGATATGTTAAAATACCACATAATGGAATCTAAGAGCATTAAGGAGAAGTTGTAAGAAATTTAGATTTTTGGAGAAGGTAAAAAAGGGTATGTTAAGAGGAATCCCATGAATATCTTGAACCATTTTATCTAAAAGAGAATGAGGTAGGATAAAGAGTACATTTATGATGATATAACATATAGGGAATTGACTAAAGAAATTAAAAATAATAGAAAAAATATGCATCAAGTCAGCAACAAGGATGAAAAAGGAAGAGGGAAGAAGAGGATAATGGTGAAAGTATATGAAAAAATATAATGGATAACATGAAGATTATTGTGTACAAAAGGAATAACACCTAAGATGAGCACACCTCCATGGCCAAGACTTATAACCTAGAAGAATATCCTTACAAAACTTGAAGAACTCAAGGAATATTCACAATAGCTAGTTATATATGTTTGTTTTTTAGTTGTCAATATTGCTTAACTCTTTAGTTGAATAATTTTTTATCCCTAATTTGTGTTTTATTTACCTTCCAATTTAATTATTATTTCTTATTCAGAACTATTTAGTTCTTTAATGGTTTATCTTATGGATATGTAAAGTTCTAAGATCCTACCAAAACCTAATTTTTGACATTAACCAAAAAAAATCACATATTAAACAAATGTGTCTAAGAATTTTTGTTCTTAATATTTGCATATAACATGTAATAGGTTTTTGATAAGCTTTGCACTTAACCACAAACAATTTTTTTCATCTAAAATTACACCCTTATGTATCAAATATTACACCTTTTCACTCATTTGGATTCACTTCACAAAATACATGAAAATTTAAAAATATATATATTCCCAAAAAAAATTTCATTTTTTAATTAAAAATAAATTTTGACTACAAACAACCTTAACTTAAGAGATAGTTTTAGAGGATTTGATTCTTGCACCTCCTACTTGCCAATAAGTTCACAAAATTACACCCACCACTTCTTATACAATAATTTTCATGATATGAAGGGAATATATTATACATGAAATCATATTTAATTGTGTTTAAAAAATATAAAAAAATTACTTTTCATGTATTTGATTTTATTCACTCATGAATAATTCATGAAGATACACATGAAGTGATCATTAAATAATAATAAGAATATAAAAATAAGTCCATAACTATGAGAATAATATCAAGGCATGCCAAACTGACATCTAATGTATAGTACACTCAAAATATGTTGAACATGATGCTCTAATTCCATACAAACTAAACTTGAATGTTGTATACCTCTTTTCAAGACTTCTAACAACTAGTCTAATGCTCTACAAACTATACAGGACTAATTTTTTTGATTTTTTTTTTGGTGCTTCCAACACTTTATTTTAACAAAATATTTTTCCTAAACCTTATTAAATCAATGTACAAGTAGGTCAAACCTTCATCTCACTGAATTTCAATGATCATGAGTATTATGACACCCAACAATGAATGTGAGTGTATTATTATAGTTTTGAATGTGATGATATTAAATTTTATAGGGTTAGGTGACTTCTAGTGTCTAATAACATGGTCAACACCCATTGGCTATGTTAAATTCCATTTTGATATATTCAAAAACACCTTTATCCAAGCATAAATGTGATATTGCAGGTATATTTGATGTAAATATATTCATATTATTAATTTAAATAAATGAAAAATGTATATTCACATAAAGATAATTCATTTTACCATAAATATTTATGCTCCATGTTAAAAAATTATATCAATCAAATGTTGTGGGAAATTAATTAAAATTGCAAAGTAGATGCAAAATCAAAAAATATTATTCTCTTTGTCGATTTATCTTCTTTTCATGTAGATTTTCCTTGTCAAGTCTTATAATTTTCATCTATGCCTTACTATTTTTTCATTTTCCCACCACTTTCATCAAGCTCTCTCAAACCATGCTATAATTCTACTAATAGCACAAAAACCACTTAGGTGAATCTTATTCCCACAAGGGTGGGTAATAAGTATTTTATTAATACTTAGTATAAAATATACAATAGGGTGCCTTTACTCTGTTAATACTCACAATTTAAATGAACCTATATTTATAATATTACCATGACTAGTAAAATAACTATTTGTTACTACCCATAATCTTAATCTCCTACAAGAATATAACATGAATATCAAACTACCCATTTACCTAATTAACATAATTAAAATTAATTTATTTATAAGGAGTTATATTTTATACAATAAGTATATCCATTTTACAAACATTATTTATTCTATTGGACTATGCTAGTGTTAAAACTTTGGAGTAAGTCTTCACATTTGGTAGATCATTTATGACTACAACACTTATAAGGAACCCAAGTGTCATTGGATCCAATGAATACTTCTGCATTTCAAGGGCCAACACAACATTAGGTTAATATATATGATTAAACTTGTTATGCATCATTTTAAATATTGTATTAAAGTTTCTAATTGGTTTCATTTGGTTCCCACTTGACATTATATAACTACTTGTATAAGACACTATGTTCAATCACTTGAATAAAATCAATGAAGATATTCTCAAATGGATTCCGGTTGGTAATGCAGTTTATTATAAATTTGAGAAGATAATTATATGTATTTTATATGAATGAAAATTTAAAAAACCTACATATAATGTCTTCATGTTGTACATACAAAATCCTTAGGGCATATTTGAAGGAGGTGACATGCTCCTTATCTGTTCATATAGTATCTTGTGTGTAGCATTGGAGATACCTCTTAATATTCCTTCGTAGATCATGAATATCTATTATAATATTAATGGGTTTTATTATTATATAGGTATTCATATGGTAAATATTTTAAAACTTAGATCGATTAGTGAACTTAGTTGAGTTATATAGTTTCTTGGTCTTCCCTTGTCAAACCTAGGTCTTTGATGTACCTCTAAAGGCTAGAATAATATTAAAAAATTAAAATGTGGATATAGTTAAATATGGTGGGAAATATATATTGGTTTATATTATTTAATTTTAAGTTCTTTTTATCTATGGGAAATGTTTCTCATTTTTTAATTATTAAACTTAGTTATTAGTTGGGACCTGCTAATGTTAGCTAACCTATTGATGCAAGTTTGTTAAAAGGATTCAATAGTTTATGGGATAATCCCTCTCATTGTAAGATCACTAAATTATCCAAGTCACTAGTTTTAGGTATGTGGTTTTATGAATAACAAAGTGGTGGAATAGTGTGGTTAAAATAATGTGATTGTTACCTACTTTAAAAATTATTTCCTCGTGAAAAAATCAGTCCTACGAATAAACCATCAAAACTAACCTAAATGTAGATATTCACAATTATTTTATGATATAAGATATAATTATGATTTTAAAAATATGCAATAAGAGGAAATGGTATAACATAAAATAAATAATTTCAAATTTCATAATAAGAATTAATTTTCCTAGACAAAATACCTTATGAGCCTCACTACAAAAAAGGCCAATGTCTATCAAAGTTGTCATGCACTAAATTTAAATAAGCACGTAAGGAGTCCAAGGAATGATTTATTGTGAATAAATACCTATATTAAAAAAAAATTATATAACTTTCCCATGGTGTATTGAAAAATAATAACAAAATCACTAATATAAATTAAATAAAATAGAGCTAACTATGAAAATAGTTGAACTAGTTCATAACTCAATTCAACTAATTAACAAAAAATTAATTAAATTTCATAGAATGATCATGTAAGCTAAATAACCTATATTATTGAAAATTTAATTTAATATACATAACGTATAGTAGTAATTAATATTTTAAAAAATAAGAAATGTAGTAGACTCAAAATACATTCACAATTTTTTTTAGCATACTAAGTCTCCATTTTTTGTATTTAAAAAAGGTCTTACAAATATAATTATAGAAAAAGTATAGGCATTGCCACATAAAAAATAAAATTTCATGAAGTATAAATTTTATTTCTAAATTAAGACTAAAATCATATAAAAAATAAATCTTAAAATATTTCAAAATAATAGGCTTAAATATAGTCTCATAATCTCAAACTCACTTATAATTATTAATGTGTTGCCCTTTGAATGCTTGAGAAATTAACATATAGTCTTCACCGATTATTGAAACATTAATGATGGTATTTCAAAATAGTATCTCTCCTCAATTCATAAGTGTTCATGATTTTCCAAAAGTGTCCCAAGATAATATCTAACTAATTTGACCTTTTTAATAAATTTAATTACATGTCTATTGAAGTCAATGACTTACTATCCTCCATATTAGTTTGCCTTGGCCACTTTATCTCTAAGTCAAGTCATGAAATTTATCATATATACCACGAATTTAGTAGTATATTTAAACACATTAGGATGTTAAAAAAGTTAGACATATTTACTTCCTTGAAATAAGTCAAAATATTATTATTGAAGTCCTCTATTGGTAACATGAAAATATTTATATCTCAAGACCATTATTCCAATGCAGTATTCATATGAATTTCAAAGATTTGACATATGTTAATGTCAAACATATTCATGATCTTGAGCCATGAAAAGAGGCATTTCTTACCAAGTGAATAAATATTCCTTGACATTTTTCCATCTAGTTATTTTCTATAAAATAAAAATCTTTGGTACAAAATATCACTCTTAAACTTATATTCATAAATTTATAAAATTGAATAAAATAATAAATGCAAGAGATTCTCAACATTATCAACAATATTTTCTAGGAATATAGTTTTGGCTTGAGTTTTAATCCTTCTCACCTTTTAATTCATCCTTTTAAAAAATTATTAGTAATCTCATGAGACAATATGACCATAGACTCATGATAATTTTTAATCTCTTCATCACTAATAGAGTATCCCAAAGTTCTGAATGTACCTTTTATTTTTATCTTTATATTCCTTGTTGATTAAAATATATCCTTCTCAATTTCATATGGAATAGGAGTACCATCCTAATTAAGACTCTTATTATCTATCCTTATACACTTCCTCATGGAAGTTTCAAAATTCAACTTGATATATTCTTTAAATTTGAGAATTTTCTGTGAAATTTAATATTTAGCAAGATGAAAATGATGAATCCAATGATCTTGGGAATATTTTCCTTTTTTAGTCACTATTAACGGTGTATAAAATGCATATATAGATTAATAAATTGATGGAGTAGGATATGGGGACCCATATGGTATCATGGTTGAAATGGAAGGTGTTTATGTAGGTCTATGACCCACTCCAACAAGTTGAGAAGATAAATCCCTCAAGTTTTAATATCAGTGGTTACCCACTCCAACAAATGAGTCGAAGCTATTCCATTTTGTAATAACTATCTGTTAGAATATTAATTAGATAAATATAATTATCTTCCAAATTTAAACACCTCAAGTATTTTTGGAGGTTACTCTACTCTAGGATTAATTGACTATTTCTGAATCTACAATGAGATTATTCACATATAAAGCTATATTAAGGTGGTTCAAACCAGATAAGAAAAATGAAAAAAGAAGGTTATGAAAGGTAGAATTTGTTTTTCCCTATGTCATAAAGAACAAATTTTTTCATGAAAACTAAATTAATGAGAATAAGTTTGAAATTATACTAATTAATACCTTTTTTTAGAAACAACTTAGATAAAATAGACATAATGTAGAGTCAAAGGAGATTATTTACAAATAAATTATGTAGCACATTTAATCATAAATAATGATATCTACACATATAATAATTAGAATAGCTATGAAAATATTGTAATTTTTGTAAATTATAAGCACACACTCATCTCAAAACTCAACTAGATCAATTGAAATATTTCATGAATACATATATTTTTGAGAAAGAGAAAAAAATCATGGAATTTCCAATGAATTATGAAGCTTGTATTGATATTACAAAATATTTATCTTATTTAGAGCTAAATGAAAGAATATAAATAATACATTAATGGCAATGTCATGATAGAAATATATTACATGCAGTGAATAAAAGTTACAAAACTATAATTATAATATCACATATCTTATAGAGTTATTTAGATAATTATGGTTGATTATGTGCTTGAGTGATTCTAGGAGCCATAAAATTATTAGTACTAGAAGTTATAGGTGTAACTACGTGTTGGATTCTAAGAAAAAATATCACTCCTACAAACTACTTTCCCACTTTGACTATATCCAAAATTGGTGGTCTAAATGGCACTTTTAATTTTATTAATAAGGCATTGTGAATCATAAGTGGAGTGTGAAAAACTTATTTGATGGTAGTGTCTCTTTCTACTCTTTCTTAAAAATATGTGACTAAATCAATCAATTAATTGCCCCCTCCTTCATTTATATGTACAATCCTTTATTCAAAAATTGAAATGAAGGGAAATAATTTATTATTGAAGTGATTATTAAGAACTAATTGACTATTTGGCATCAACATTTCATGTATGCTAGATTAATTTTAAAGCTCCAAAAATATATTTTAAAAATGTCAATAGTTATAATGACTACATGCATCTCATTATCCCACTCTTTAAAGGACATTATCATATTGACTACCCAAGTTTCAACTAAATTAATGTAAACTAGGGGATTTATGCATAAGTCCTACTTCACTTCCTTAGTAAGAGTATCTAGTTAGGCCTCTAATTTCACAAGTTTCTTTTTTATATGACTTATTTTTTACTTAAAATAATACTCTTACTTTTAGTCTAATAAATACTAACCAATAATATATATAAAGACTCCAATGATGTCTCGACATCAACAATCTCACTATTAGGGACTACAACTTTGGTTAGTATTTATAATCTCTATACTTTCTGCTTTAGTCCTTCAAAAACCTTATTGTTTATGTCTCATTTAGTAGAAATCATTGACTCAAGGTCTTCTTCAAAATTATCTTTTTAAAATGGTCTATTTTTTATGTTCTTGGTCAAGGTGAAAATTTTCTCTATAGTTTCGAATATGAGTGTTTATAGGCTTGCATAATATTTCTTATTGTGACCCTTTTCATGGAACTTGTGGCTTACTCAAATTGTATTGTAACTTCATGATTATCCATAATTATTAATTTTTTCCTCTGTAACTTGGAACCTTACATTATTTGTATCCAATAGTTCTCTATCGAAGGTAAAGCAAGGTAATTAGTGGTAGACTATATAGGATTTAGATGAGATGTAATCACTAGCATAGGATGGGTGGGGTCAACTAATATAAAGGTAGTTCATGTGGGTGGTGGGGTGGAATAAGTATGGGTGGGTGGTGTATATGAAGTCAAAGTGGATAATGATATTGGTGTGGATGGTTATGTCATACCACCTCTTTGGGACACTAATTTAATTTTATCTAAAATATCCTAAAAATGCCCTTCATCTATTTTACTCATTCTAGTAGGCTCCTATGACTTTACTCTTATAACTATGTGTAGACACTATTTATAAATTATATAGCAACTAAATCTATTATACTTCATTAATACATGTCATGGATGTAACTTTAGCTTATAAAACTTTCTCATTTATAAAATGTTCATATACATTATCTCTTTGTACCTAACTACTTATATCTTAGTCTAACTAATGTTATCATGATGACTCATACCTTATATGTTGACAAAAATGCTATAAATTTTCTTATCTTCCATCTCTACAAATTATGGACTTGTGCCTATTTTATAGCTGCTCAAAAATATGCATCCTAGTCAGATTCCTGCATTAATGTAACTATCTTATTCCAACACAAGTGTCCAATGCCCTAAATTCATCCAATTTACAAACAAAACATATTTCTATGGTTAACCTAAGTTCTTTAATGTGAGATATTATCCAAATGGATTGGTATAAATGCATGATCAACCCTGATTCATTCCTCACCTAGCACAAACCTATAAAATACCTAACATCGACCAAAAAACACTCAATCAAGAACTCAAGTAAGAAAATCTTCCCTATTTTCTATTATTTCCATATCATTCATAAGTATTCTATATTGGACACCTACATCTATGTTAGACATTAGAATTGACATAACCATCCTAGGTCAACACCAGTGTCTATAAATATAAAGGTATAATTTATATAATTAGATGATTGACCTATAATATAGATCCATACTACTTTTTTCTTATTATATATCTAGATATGTATTAGCATCATAACTAGCTAAGCATCTTATTTTCATTATAATTACAATATTTAACATAGTTATACTTTATATGATTAGCATCTCAACATAATAAATTTAATATATGTTCTATTTTAGTTTTATAATTAATTGTCCAACTTCAAAAATATTCTACCATCCTTGTGTCCTAGGCTATATCTTACCAATTTAACCCTAGATTCCCCATATTTGTATTTTAGGGTTAAACATTTGGGGAACCCAACATGTCATTCATAAAACCCTAGATATTGATCTAAGGTTTCTTGATACTATATTTTTGATTTGTATTTCTGAATTAACAATATTTTTCAAATTAAAAAACAATTTTTTCTATCAATATTCTCAATATGGATGCATTTTTAGCTCATTTTATGTTATAAATTATGATTATAGTGACAATTTTCTATTATACTATGCTAATCAAAGGTATCATCCAAAGAAATAAGTAAGAGGGTTTAAAATAAAAAACAACACTTAATCTATTTGCATAATTATTTTTATAATAATATAGATCCAATATATAGATGCCAACATGCATGTTGTCAACCATTTTTTCCACCTAGATCTTATTCAAGTGATAACTACTATCTCACACCCATTATTCACCCATGTCTTATATTGGATTTTGTGTTATATGTTATCACTACTCAAAAAGGTAAAGTTTTTCAACCTAATCCACCACCTATTAATATACAATAGGTTCCTCCTAAGATAAATCATGTGATAAAATCTAAGGGATATGACCTTGTTGACCATTTAAGAAACATACATGCGAAGATTTCCATCATTAAAATTCTAAATCAATACACTATCTATAAGGATATCCTATATGAATTATTACATAAAATCCAAGTTATGAGTGATATTTAACCAACTTACTTTAAATATATCATGCATGATCTCAAAAATAGTGTAAAACTAATCAAATTTGATCCAATATAATTTCCATCTAAATATGTTATTGACCAAGGGTTATATTTGTTCATATAATTAACTATGCAAAATAAGGGTATCAAAACATTCTCATTAATAATGGACCAGGATTAAATGTTTGTATCAAAAAATTCCTAACCACCATGGGTATTAGTAATAACATTCTTCAAAAATTATTGATACATATCAATGGTTTTGGTAATCCACATAGCCCACTGATTGGCCAAATAAATTTGGATGTAATATTGGGGACAAAATGGTTTAAGCCACCTTTCAATTAATGTCTCAATCATTAAATTATAATTTACTCTTGGTAGACCTTAGATACCCATAATGGAGGCTATCCCATTTACTTTCAATAAATATGTAAAATTAATACATGATGGGACCTTATTGACATTTCCTACTATTGACGAGCCTTTGAAATTATACAAAATGATATTGTATGAACTAAATATATAAATTATAATAAATAAACTAATTATGAAATCTTAAACTAAGCTACATTAAACCTAATTTAGATCAATACACAAAGAAAATAGTAAACACAAAATTACACCTTAAATATGTAAGTTTGCTCCGTTACAATGTAAACTTGATTTACTCTTCAACAATGTGGTTGATCACTCTTCCAATGTAAATGAGAATATTAATTAATTTGGTGCAACAAGAGTTTTTGGATGCTTTGATTCAATTTTATTTTATTTCATTCACTTGGATTCACTTTTGAATTGAATATCACTTTGTTAGCATAAGTCAATATGGATGAAAATGATATTTTTCATGTTTATTTAGAGTTTATAGAGGAAGATCCAATGTTAGAGGATTATCTAAATTTATTAAATTATTCAAATAATTATAAGTTTATAATGATTCCTCACCCATGAGGATGATAACTATTTAAAATGTTTGAGAGAAGTATGGGAAAGGTTAGCTAAGTCAATGGGAATGAGTCAAACTTTTTGACAACTCAGGGGACGACTCAATGGAGGTTGATGAAGTTGTGGGTTTGGTTGGGATGAAATAGCATGTGAAGGATAATAAGGTGGAAGATGTTGGGTGAGGTGTAAAATCCATATTTTATATTTAAATAAGGATTTAAAAGTATGCATAATTTATTAATTTAATGTATTCAATTTTTGCTTTTGGAAGGAGATGCCATGAATTAACTTAATGAGAATTATTAATAGGTTTTATGTGCATTTTGAAACTAAATATAATTTAGTTTTATACATTTACCCCTCTTTTAAATAGTTTTATGAAGCAATGCTATTTCAAAAAATAGTAGAAAAAGTTAATCGTTAATGATTAAGAATGAGAAAGTTACCCCAAATGAATGAAAATGAGTGTGATGATGTCCCCTTGAGGGTTTGTGTGATAAAACAAACAAAGGCAAAAAAATTGTGAAAAGAGGAAAGTGACAAAGTGTTTTGGATGAGAAATAAATTAACTTATTGTAGAACTAATGTCAAACATGGAATATTTATATTATGTAAAAAGGTTGCCCCTAATTAATCAAAACTAGAGTATTAATCTAAATAATAATATTTTTATTGTTCAAAGATTACACGCTTATTGTTTGATTATGACATAAGGGTAAATTTAATGGTTATGGGAATGATATATCATAGTGATAATAATTTTTGGATCTAAAAATAGAACAATATATTGAATTTAAAAATTAGAATGATAAATTGATGATGATTGATTGTTGCAAGATTTTGAGAAAAAGCTAGAATAGGTTGATTTAATGTATCCTAAAATTTGAAGTCAAAATGGATGAAGAATGAGTAGAATAGAGGTATGTGTGTAAAATTTTTGAAATGGGGGGAAAATACAAATAAAATAAATGGGGTATATAAATTCAATTATGAAAATTTATTTTTCAAATCTATTCATTAAGAGAATTTGATTGGATATTTGCTCCAAGGTCTTAGAGAAAAAATGGACCATATTCCACATCATGAGAAATATTTAGACTGAATGGGGAGATTTAAGAGACCTAAGAGGAGTAGGCTCTAGTGAGTTGGATTTTCTTTTGATGTTTTTTCATTGTAGGTCATTTAATAGGTTCAAAAGTTAACTAAAATGAATTTTTAGATGGTCTATCTGCAAATACAGAAATAAAAGTTGTGAATTAGTTGAAGGAACATAAAAATTCATCAAATTTAGAAGAAAATTCATAAAATAGGATAATATAATTGTGTTAGGGGTAGAAATTGTAAAAAATACATGATTTCATAGTTTAGTAGTCATGAAATTAGAGAATAGGGAAGCAAAATCATCCAAATGGGTCATGAAATCATGAAAATGAGAGGAAAATTCATTTTAGGGTAGAATATGGATAAAGAAAGGTGAAATTGAATGGTTTAATAAAAAAATTACATAATTTAGTAGTGAAAATTATTAATGTAGAAGCACAAACATGTTTTAAAGAGTGAAATAATATTTTAGGAAAAGATAAACACTTGGTAAGAGAATGACATATGAATACTTGGATTGAGAATGTTGATTTGATAATGTTTTTAGTTGATTTTATTATCTAAATTATTTTAATGTAGGGACTATTTGAATATTATGTTGAGTAAAATTAATTAGATGTCAATGTGTTTGATTTGTAGGAGGTATTACCAGTACTGATGACATACGAGTGGAGGCCTAGAGAGATGGTGTGGATGGATAGTTTTACAAAATATGAGTTCAGAGTTCTAGAGGTGATGAGTTTATTGTATATTGAATAGATGATGGATATTCGAGGATACATGGTGCTACTAATAGCACTTACTGAGAGATGGCATAGTGAGACTAGTACATTACACTTACTGATAAGAGAAATGATAGTCACATTAGAGGATGTTTATCATATTATTGACATTTTAATATGAGGGAGATGGGTATGCTAGGGGTAGGGTCCATAAGAGACTACATTGTATCATATTTTTGGTGATGCTATTATTCCTATTGTGAGTGGTATAGTGGATGTGGATTATTGTACTAAATTAGAGATGGATTATTTGACTATTATGTTTATGGTTATTATTAGTGGCATTATGCTACCTAATAATATTGGGATATTATGTCATATTGGGATATTATATGTGATTGGAGATATGATGGAGATGGGTGATTAATTTTGCATGAGGTCCATGTGTATTAATATACCTATACAAGGATCCATATTATACAACTTATACATATGGGAGGAAGATTGGACCATCAACATTACTATAGGTATGGTTTTGGGAGCACATTATTATAGATAGGTCAATTGGTAACATGGGCACTTGATCTGTTGATGAGCCAGAGGCATACATGTGGCATATGAATATTGGCACTCATAAACCACATTTAGGTGATGTTGAATTTCATAGGAGGGTTATTAATGAGCTAGGTTATGATCATATCACTTAGAGACCTTACATAGATATTGTATTTCACTGGGCATAGGATAAATTACACATGGACTATATGATGACTTATTGCTACATTATTGAGACACATGACTACATCATAGAGAGATATCACCTAGATAGAGTTATAAGATAGTTTAGGGTTAGGTAACATATATTGACTAGTCCATACATATTTTCATGATTGATGAGAGAGAGCTTAGTGGGGGATGAAAATTGATCTAGTGATAGCCAATCATAGCTAGGCATAGCTATGGAATATGAGATGGAGTGTTCAGAGAGATGTGATTGATGCAAGAGTTATGGATGGTTATATAGATTGGTGGACTAGATAATGGATGTTGATATTAATTATACAATATGTACCACCACAAACATGGAGACATAGAATGGGTATCAACTTGATTTGGTAACCATGAGGCATATGATTAGGAGCCTAAATTAGGAGGGCTATTATAGGAGATAGAGGATAATCATGAGTATGAAGTAAAGGATGTGCAGTGGAGATTAGTCAACTACATTATGTTGAGATTAAAAATAAGGATGATGTAGATATTTTACATGAGGTATGGGTTGATATAAATGTGGATATAGATATGCAATTTGATATAGATAAAAGGTTTGGAAGGAAGACTCCACTAATAGTGATTTATAATGAGGGGATAGAGAGGGGGATGATGTAATCATAAGATCACCATGGGACACTCAAAGAAATAGAGGGGATTTTGTTGGTTCTTCATGCACTCTGAGATTTTAGGAGGAGCAGGCTATAATGGAAAAACTCCATGAGGATATCAAATCTTATGACAATGAGATAAATGAGTTACATAGGGAGGTATCTAGATTACTAAGAGTTATATATGTCAAGGGTGAAAAAATTATAGAGATTAAATCATTACAATCTAAGGTTGACATGTTACATGTTATTATTGATGGGATAGATAGAGATGACATGGATATAATAGTTTTGACACATGATGTGGAGACCTAGACTCCATATTATACAACACTGACATAACACTATAGATAGGAGAGAAATACTAGGACTAAGCTAACAGAGTCTAGGGTATTACTAGTTAGACAAAGATAGATTATGACATTATACATGGTGATGAGGGCCATGGAGTAAGCTATGTTAGATATTTGTCAATGATGTCATGGAGGTGTCCTAGTGAGTAGACAAGGTGTTATGATATCCCAAGTTACAATGATAAAGTGTGCAATATGCTTGTTATAGTGATCTTTATGTTGGATTGGTTGATCATCAGTTTTGACATGATTAGAGATGTTTAGGGATGAGTATGGTGGTTGGAGCTTGTGCCATAGGTCCTTAATATGATATATATGCTTTGAGATATTGTGTTAATAAGTGTAATTCTTCTAGTATTACATAGTTTTCATCCAAGATAGTTTGGGTCTAGTGGTAGAAAATTTGAGTAGGCAGTTTGATGATGCCACCATTTCAACGTGTGAAATAGTCAAGGGGAGATGGCCATATGGTTGTGATAATAATTGTCTCTAGTTGTTATGTACCAAATCTCAAGTCATGCATTAAAGAATTATCAAATATATAAGGGTGCAAAGTTGGCCTGTAAGAAAAATTTCACTGTTTTCCCATAGAAAAATTTGTAATATGGCTAGAAAGAGCCAAGTAAGTAGTTTGATGATCAAATATCTCACATCTGTGGATGTTTTAGGTGAAGGTTATCATATTGGTTTGTTCACTTTTGGACCTAATTTATTTTTGATAATTTATAGATCATGTGATGTAGTGGATCAAGAGATATGCATGTGTAAAGTTGGGATTCCAAGCATTTTGACTATGTTTTCCCATACTTAGCCAATTTTGCAATGTGGTAGAAAGATCCAAGTGAGAATTTTTATGGTACTGTATCTTTTACGTGTGAATATGTCAATAAAATTTGATCATATCATTTTGTTAAATTTTGAGCATAGATGATTTGTGATAAATTTGAGATCATGGATTGAAGTAAAATATAAGTTATGTAGGAACAAAGTTGGCTTCTCAGGTAGGTTTTGACATGGTTGGCTCTATGCAAAAGATTTTGAAAAGGCATTTTAATGGTGATATATCTCACATGTGCAAGGGTTCTGGAAACTATTTTTTACATGTTTAGATTCTCTTTTGTGACGAGATCATCTAGTCCAAATTTTAGATCTTGTGTTGAAGCATATAAGAAGGTATTAAGGATAAAAATGGATACATAGGCATATTGAAAGGGTCCCCATACTTGGTCATTTTATAATGTGTTAAATCTCTAGAAAGATAAATAGTGTGCATGGATCCAAGATGTTATAAGCCAATGATATGAGGATAGGTACATCATGCTTAACATCTAAGTAATGGTACAAGATAAGGATCCAATAGCAAGTGAGAGTTAATACAAGTTGATCAATAGTGAGCATTGATTGCTAAAGATTTGATTGATCTATAGAGATTGATAGAGTACATGGAGTTAATATTTATAGGATGCATAAGATGTGGTTAATGTGACTAAGGTTTAACATCTACTATTTTTCACCTATATGTTAAATATCAATCAAAATCAATAGAGTGTATTCAATTTGAGTAGAAAGTTCATGAGATTTAAGCTTAGTGTTGAAGGTTAATTGTGACCATTTATATTTGACTATTTGAAATTATAAAGGAAAATCTAGTGTCTAATTTTTGGACCATATCTTTTCATAGAAGTAAAATTTGCTATTGAAGAAAAAATCAAAGTGGTATAAGACTCCAAGGTTCATCTATAAATATGGATTAGAATATTTGAAAATATGTATAGAAAAATATATTAAGCTCAAAAGTTGACTATGTTTTTCTATATGTTCTTCAAGTGAGTCGAGAAGGATATTCGAGCTTATATAGATGTGTTTCATGGTGAATTGGCCATTAGGGAGTGTTTTAGACTCCATGAGGATGCTATGTGAGTATTTTGTGAGGTGTGATAAATCTATCTTAAGTATGAACATTACTTAATAAGTTAACTATGTGTTTTTTAATGTCATTCTTGTGTATAAGGTCTCTATTTGAGTTGTTTGAGCATACACAGAGGTGAGCTAAAGTGACTGATAATTTGAGGATGTATTAGGGGACATAAGGAGTGGATCTATGTATTGTTAAGTGGTCCTGAGTTATTTTTATGCTTGGAGATATATCAAAAGGTTGAGTGGGTCTTTGTAGGACCCAAAAGTGACTTAGGCCTATTTAAAAGGGGACTATGCTTAAGTTTGACCCATATGAGATGCCTCAAGGGTGAAGGAATGTTTTATGGCCAACATGAAATATTATTATCCTATTATTTCATGATTTCTCTATATATAGTGGAATCAAATTTTTTAGGTTCTATATTTTTTAAGAGTAAGACTTGGTAAGTGAGATATTGGCGAGAGGCTTGTGTGTGTGGAGCGAAGGATATGTAGTATTCCTATTGGTGGAGTTAATGATTAGAAAAATTGGTTTAATTTATGTATGACCTATAGGTCATATTCTTAATGTCAATATAGTTCTCTTATAGTTTGTAGATATGTGAATAGGTCTGAGTGTGCATATAAGGATAGTTTGAGTGAAGAATGTAAGAGGCTTATTTGAGAAAGAGAGAGAGGTTATGCAATGGTTAGATAATTAAGAGTTCCATAATTAGGTATTGAAAACATTAGTTCTAAGGTGGAAGTATTCATCTCAAAGAGGGTATAAATGACTTGATCTTACTTAGGGGAAGTTACTCCTTGTGAAATAAGGTTTCACTAAAGACTGTTGATCAGAAGGACTTGTTCAATGTTATAGGTCAGAAGGACTTGACAAAAGGTTCCTAATTAGAAGGACTTGATTAGTATCTTGTTTTTTATCATCTTATACCATATTATTCCATGTGTTTTTAAGATTTAGAGTGGTTTTTATTCCCCAAGAGGGTTTACCATGTAGATATTATGTTTTGTATGTGATCTTGCATTATGTTTATTGTTCACAACTATGAATTATCTATATGTTTCACAAATGCTTATGTTGAATGATTAAGTATCTAAAATAGTTTGTACATTTAATTAGATTATTTTCCATCACTAATTTAACCCCCTTTTTAGTGGATTGTAACTATATCAATTGGTATTAGAGTAAAGTCCTTTGAAAAAAGCTTGACAACTTAAAGGTGATCCAAGGTACAATGGCTAGTCAGAATGTGTAAGGTGGTTTCTCTATTAAGTAATCATTGATGTTCAATGGACCAATTATGATTTTTGGAGTTCTATAATGAATACATACATTATGACCTTAGTGTTTGATGTTTGGAAATCTATTTTGGATGGTTATGTTGCTCCTACTATTCCTCCATCTAGTGTTGTAAACAAAAAGATATTTGAGAATAAATATAAGGCAATAAATGCCATTAATTGTGGTCTTACAGAAATTGAGTTCACCGAAGTAATTCACTACACATATACCAAGGAAATATGGGATAAGTTGAAGATTATTTTCAAAGGATATTTAAAGGATAAGTTGGCAAAGTTGTAGGCTCATAGAAGGCATTTTGAAAGTCTCAAGATAAATGAAGAAGATACTATGGCATCCTTTCTATAGAGAGTTGATGAGGTTGTGAACTTAATCATATGTCTTGGAGAGAATATTAAAGATACTACTATTTTTAAAAATGTATTAAGGTCTCTATCCTCCAAGTTTGATCAGAAAGTATCTTTTATAGAAGAGATTCATGATCTTACTAGTTGAAGATGGATCAATTGCATGGCACCCTTACTACCTATGAGATGAGTAAGAATGATGATATACCACCAAAGAAGGAATTGAATTTCAAGACTAGAATGTAGATAAATAAGAAGTTTTAAGGTAAGAAACTCAAGGAGGATGACATTCTTAATATAGATAAGGATGAACTAATTGCTTTGATTTTAAGGAATTTGAGAATAGGTTTATGAAAGTATAAAGGTAAGCTACCCTTCAAATTCTTAATTTATTATGAGATAGGACATTTTTCTAATAAGTGCCCTCATAAGTATAATAATAATGATGATAAAGAGAATGATCATGGTCATGATGATGGTAAGAGGTATCTTAGGTCTGATAATAGAAAAAATGGATTTAAAAGGTTTTATAACAAGAAAAATTACTTCAAGGACACAAAGAGTCTATACACCAAAGAAGATTTCATCTCATCAAAAGAGAGTGAAGTAGAGTATGATCATGCATATGATGGTTCTGCTGAAGTTGAATCTTTGTTCATAGCTAAGGAATTTTATCACTTTAGAAGGTGTCAACTTGGAGTGATCTAGATGATGATAAAGATGAGGTGTACTATGAGACTACATTGACTAATGCTCATGAAGAACTAAATATTGAGAAGAAGATCAATAAGAAAATGAAATCTAAACTTAAGGAATTTGAGGAGAAATTTAGTGTGCTTAAGACATTAATAGATGAAGATGCCAAGGAGCATGAAGATATGGTTAAACATCTTAGTTGTCAATTGGAAGTCCTTTTTAAAATCCTAAAGCTAAATAAGATGAATGTGCAAGGTATGTAATTGAAAATGAGTCATTGAAATTTGATTTAAAGAAGGTATATAGTAATGTAAATTTATTTATGAGATTTGAAAAGAGCTCAAGTGATCTAAATAATAGATTAATGATCAAAAGCATGCAAGTGATAAAAATGATCTTGGATACCAAGAAGAACTAGAGACTAAAACTCAAGACAAGATGAAGAATAGTGTGAACAAGGTGGATCACCCTTTAAAGACAAATCATCAGACAAGGAATGAAGTTGCTAGCAGAATAAAGATAAATATGATTAGATAGCTAAATGCCATGAGGTATGCAAATTTCAATGGTTACTACTTTACTTGTAATTAGTTTGGACGTAGAGCTAGAGAATGTAGAAGACTTGCTAATAATGAATTTGCATAGAACTATGGTGGGGGTCATTCATCAAAATGTGTAATAAAGGTTAAGTGCCTCAACTATCATGACGTTCAACACTTTGAAAAACCTCATCCACTTAAGGCAAGATAAGTTGAGTTTCTTTTAAGAGCTATTGAGTGTTATAGTTTTTATGAACTAGGACACATTTGAAGACATTGTCCAAATATAGAAACGTAGAAAGATATTTTTGAAAAAATTATGGTGGGCTTCAAATGTTAATAGAGAGGTCACATTGATATATTCTAAAAGTAAAGGCATACAAGATAGAATACATTTTATCAGGATCTTAGAGTGCAAGATAGAAGGCAAGTGAACTCATGGAAACCAAAGGTGGTAAGTATGAGTCATGATGAGGCTGCAGGTCCATGTAAACTATTTGATATGTTAGAGAATGATTTTGAAGTTAAAGAGTCCCAAGAGGTCTCATTATTTGCTCATGTTGATAATGAACAAACTAAGCTCAAGGAGAATCCTAAGCTAGTAATTGAAGCTAGTTTTGAGGTATGTATGGATCCAAGAAAAAGTCATATTGTTGAACAAGTTCTTAGTGATGAGAATCCAAGTTATAAGGAAGATTGTTTAGATGAAAAAGTATGCCATGAATATATGTTGTCTTCATGTATTAATAACCAAATCATAGAATAAAAGGAGAATGATGTAGTTCTGGAAGACATAGTTTCTTTAAAGCCAAAGAAGAAGAAGAAGAACTATAAGTATTATCTAAGTAAGGTGGAACATGAAGATGATGAGTTTTATTTGTTTCAGAGAATTTAGGTATAGAGGGTATCAATATATATGCTTATTAAGAGACTCCTTTTAGGTGTAGAAATAAGTGTTTTTGTGGTGTTTTTTAGTTGGAATAGTTTACAAGGTCAAATTGAAGGTTCCTAGATGGAAAAGTTGGATGTCTGATTATCAAAGTACCAAAATGGGCTATAGGAATTCGAGGTTTCTAATGGTCTAAAAGCCAAAATCTTTGTCCAAAAGTGTATAATGGTTGTCTCCAAGTGTATAAGAAGTTCTATAGGTGGACATTGACTAGAAGGTGTTGTGTTGACTTTGCTTGCTTTAAGTATCTAGGGTTTTTAGAATTTTCTAGAAAAGTGGTCTACCTTAGGAGTTGAGGTCTAAGGATTATTAATTTGTTTAATAAGACAAATGGGTGGCCAAATCAATATTTATAGATATTTTGAGGTGTATGGTTCTCAATTTATTCTTGTTTATGTCAAAATGGAGGGTTAATTGGCTAGTAGGTTTGTGAAGGAAGTATGATACAGAAGATAATATTATTGTTTAAAATTAGTGTACTCAATGGGGTGTATGAGAGTGATTTATATATAAAGTTTTAAGTCTTGAAGATTTGTCTATATAAATTTGTGGGCTCTGTACGTTCCAAGTAGGGCTATAAGGAGTCTAAACATCCATAGTCTTTAAAATATGCTCTTTGTTTAGTTTCTTTGAAAGAAAAAAACATGAATTTTTAAGGTAAGTTCTCAAGTTGGTTTTTAACATGTTTCCTAATTGATGAATGATATTATGCTCTTTTGGTGGTCATAGAAATGTCTTGAGAGAGAAGGTTGGTAAGCCTACATGGTGATCCTCCATGGTGTGTGGTGATTTGAAGTTACTGAAATGGTGAAATTGCTCAAAAATATTGGGGGAGTCCTTCTCATATGTCTATTTGTAAGTTCCATTATATTTTAGTTTTTTGTGTGTTCTATTTTCATTGGTTTTAGTGCTTAGTTGAAGTAAGTGTTGGTATATAGCAAGGAGGAAGTTTGTAACATCCCTCCTAGTTGTTCCTAGAAAATGCAATAATTTTTTAAAACTAAATATTAAACATTCATTCAACCAAAGTTTCTATAAGACTTTAGGCAGTCATATAATCAATAACTTCAAGTAGTAACATCTTCAACATTCTAATACTAAAAGCAATATAATAAAATATATGATACAAAAAGTTTACTAACTCAAAAGGGACATTAACACAATCCAAATTCTCAAACTAGGTATTGGTACTATTTCAACTAGTCACATGGATTGCTATATAATCAAGTCTACCCTAACCTAGCCTTACGATCTAGACTTGATGCCCCACCACAACTTGGGTAGCCTACATATCCATTCCTCAAAATTAGGGTCTGATGTAGTTATCCTTTTAAATGTGATGGTCTCCTCCACAATACATCATCACCAAATGTATTGGAACTCTAATCCAAATAGGGAATAAAATACTCATGACATACATGAGATTCTAAAGCTCTAGTATAATCCTACGTCTAAGAGACACACTCTAGTATAACATCTTGCTAATCCAGGATTGTGTGCTTTCCCAACCACTCTCACATGTAAACCTAGATATAAACTATGATGAAGGAATACACATTGCTAGTTCTATAAGAAATCACATGCTAGACACAACTAAGTATACAAAAGACAATGATACATACAATACATAACAGCTGAACCTATCATTCATTTATACTCGTAA
>JARHVA010002902.1:1865000-2120000 GCA_037957365.1 Torreya grandis
GGAAAATGAGCTAATGAGGAAATAAAATCTTTGGAGGGGCCTATTAAGAGGACCAGACAGAGCTCGAGGAAGAAATCAATGCAAGAGGTTGTTATTTCAGGTGTAATATCCATACAGGACACTGCTGTGATTAGAAAGGAAGCAGTGAAGATGATCCTGGAATTAGAAGAATAGGGTCTTTCTACTTTTACTATTCTAGTCCTTTTTGTTGGATGTTATAACTGGTTCCATTTTTTGGTTCTTTTTTTTCTTAATGTACTTGAGTTTCCAGGTCTCTGTAAAACCTAGGGTCTTTCCTTTGATGATCTTGACTTGTGGTTTCAGGTCCCTATAAAACCTATTTTTGATACTACTCAACAGTAGGTGTTAGGTTTGTTTTACCTGAGGGCGTTATTGTTATATCCTTCTTCCTATGTATTAGGGTTTTAGGGTCCCTTCAAAACCTATTTTTACCTTAATCTAAAACATAATAATCATTATAACTAATTTCAAATCCATGGATTTAAAGGTTAAAATATAGGGTGAAATTGGGATGTGACATCTTCCCCCCTAAAATGAATCATCACCTCGATGACATAACAGTGTTGAATGACATCAAAGTTTATCACCATAAAAACATATTATCTATTATCATAGCATGTAAAAAAAAGACTACAAATTTTATCAAAAAAAATTCATACTAGTGCACTCATTTAATATTATTCATAGAGTATCAGTCCCATAAGACCCTACTTGTGACATTTTCTATTTTGTAGTTTAGTTTTGCAAATGTCACTTGTGCTAAATAGTTTAACATGAACACCCCATGGTCCAAAAACTTATAAAAAATCTTATTGACTTTCCAAATACATATGAGATCATCACATAAGTCAAAACAAATAACCAGGAAGAGTTTCACAAAACATTCCAATCCCTTTACACATATCTTCAACTTAGAGACTATTTTTCTCAAACCTGAGAAAAGTATTTAGGGTACCTAGAAAGAATAATGTGTATATGTTAATACTATCACTACTTCACATAACCCTAAATAAGTATAACATGTCAATATTGTCCTAACTCAATTAGAGCTCCAGACAAGTATGATGATGAATAGGAACTCGTATTTACTTTCACTAACATTTATAATAGATGTCACACTAAGGAATACCTATCAAGGTTAGATCCTATGCCCACGCTCACGTATTAAGCTGAAATACATATCTATGATGTCACCTATATATGAATAATTATAGATAAATATAGTTCTACCTAACTACTAGAGGTATAAATATTTATTCAATAGTTTTCTCATATGAGTGCATATAAGGAAAAGGTATAAATACATTCCTTTATTATAGAGAGAAGACTCAAGGATCCTCACAACTCTATCACTTACATCAAATAGGTATAAGCTAGGACTATTGATGTCCAACATCATTCTCATGTCCTCTTATACTGCCATACTATGAGTTTTAACTCTTATACAAAAATTGTATTAATTCATTTGTATACTGCTATTCAATTCCAAATCATAATATTATCCTCTCATGTATAATGTCTACATAAAGATGGGTTACATAACCATAGAGTAAGTATGATTTGGTTCTTTATTCAAGAGTCCTTACATAACCATACCAACTAGGTATACATATCAAATCATGCATGCAATATCAAATATCAATAAATATTGTTTGATATGATAGTACACCCATGTGCTTTAAGATTCTACTACATAATGTGTATCATAAAGAAAGATATGTTTCAACTATGATATCACACAATATGCAAATCATGCATATGAATTGACAATGTTAATCTAATATTACTTTGATCTAAGTTTTTAAATAACATATGATCATCCAGATCAGTCCAATTCATAATCACATCACCTAATCAAGTTACCCATACTCATCCAAGCTTGAGAAAATGTCTCACTAGTTGGTCATATCATTAATGGGGTCCCATCATTTACATATTACATAAATAATCCAAAGCATAAGCTCACCATTAAGGTAAACTAATCTAAGGATCATGATCACATACATGCAATATCTGATATAATTAAGCATACATTGGAAAAACCATGCCAATCCAAACATGACATCAAAAGTCTATATTAAATTATCTATAACAGATAATTCAAGCATAATTCCATTATTTCTATAGAATAAGTAGATTTAAGAAACAAATATCTTTTTGACATTTTTTAGATAAGTTAAATTTGATTTCTCCTAAAACCAATAAAATTTATGAAAATCTTTAATTACCCATTTTTCATAAATTTAAAATAACACAAAATATCCACAATCATTAGCTTTATAATGTTTTCATTGCATATATAATAAAAATCCCTTATATTTGGAACCTACCCTTGGATAGTTTACTTACTAGGTTTAAAATAATGTTGATAACTAGCTTGCATGTCATAGGGAAATTGTTTTATATCTATCTCAACAAATTTCACAAATTTCATCTATAATATGTTTTTAAATGGAAAAGCTTATTATAATAAATATGAGTTTATTTCTTTATTTCTTCCCATCAACTCATAATAGTATATAAAAAAAATCAAATATAATCTTGTCAATGGATTTAATAGGTCACTTAAAAGACTATAAAAATTAAGGCAATCAACAAGAGATTTACCAATATGAATAAACATTAGATTACACTAAGCCTCTAACCTAATATCTAACCTTATTAATATATATTTAACCATAAATATTTTAAACATGCCTATTTTATATTTATAAAAATAAATTTTAAACAAGGTCTCCCACTACCCTTCTTGTCAACTCACAACAATGTAAAAAATAAATATTCATCAGTCAATAAAGAATTGTTCGCGAAATTAAGGAAAGTGGCTTTCATGGTAATTTTTTAAATATAGGAAAAGATGTGGAATGGCTAGCCCAAGAAAGAAACATGGCCATATTACATATATAATATATATTTCATTTTCAAACATGGAAATAAGTGCATATTCATGGTCTGTTGAAAAGCACAGAGGGCTTTATCAATCCATTGAAATCCTTGACTTAAATGTAAGGTAGTTTTGCTTGAGTCAAAATAGATGAGATAAAAAAATGGTGGTGATTTTGATCTTGAGCTACATTAAAGAAAATAAAGGAAACGTAATTTGATGTGGCCTCATGGGAATGAAAAGGTAGCTCCAAGAGGTATTTTGATGGTCGAATCTAGAAACCATCAATAGAATCCAAAACTGAAGTAACATATGATGGCTAAATCTAATAGTTTTTAAAGAACAACTCTAGCAAGAATTATAAAAATTCAAACTACGTGCCATCAAGTCTATTACTGGGTGGTGATTTGGGCTCTAGCATCGATGACCTAATAATGGTCTAAAATTAAATCTCAGATTAATTTGAGAGACTAGATTATCAGCTCGTTATTCCTCATAGAGTAATAAGATCTTGAAACTGTCAAATCCCAATATAGAAGTGTAAGGTAATGAGGGTTAATTTCCTCAACTAAAGTGGAATGTGGTTTCACTAAATATTAAATTCACTAACATAATGAAGTGGTGACATGTCACTCTTAGACTAACATAAAAAAAAAAGAAAAGGAAATAACTTGATATGGCAACATGTTTAAATAGTAGAATAAATTTTAATGAAAAGGCAACTTTGGGAATTTGAGCTTCGATGAGAGCATTGCATCCAATGAAGAAAACAATAACTATTATTTACACACACACACACACACACACACACACACACACACACACACACATATATATATATATATAACATGTATGAAAAAAGAAACATAATTGAAGTGTAATTAAGGGACAAGGAGAAGTTCTAAGTTCTTGATTTGAAAGAGCTAGTACACTTCTTTTGTTGTATATAAATTTTCCCTTTTTCCTTTTAAATCCTTCTTTTTTCCATCTTGCCACTTCCGCTTCCCTTTGCATATATCTTCTGTGTATTTTCATGTGTGTAAATCCTTCTCATTTTCTTTTCTTAATACATTTTTTCTTATTTTACATCCTTTGCATTCCACTTGAAAGCAAAGCTATAGGCTTTGCTCCCAAATAATTAACTAGGAGTCCCATAAATATTTATTTAATAAATTCCCCATTTATCACTCTTGATTTCCCAGTTAGTACTAAGTAACTCAACTTCCATTTCTAAGTTAATCCATCACAATATTTCATGCCTTCAGAATTAATAATCTATTTCCACTTGACTATCACTAGATAAGTCTTTTTAAAGTATATGTTCATCTTAATGTTTAATTAGGATTTATACCTATAATTAATTTAGCATAATTAATAAGTGGAATATCACAATTTAATAATTGTCTAATATAATTAGACAATTTAAGATTATTTGAATATTTAATTTGATAAATCAAATATAACATTACTACTATTTTAATTTCCCATTGAAGGATGCATTAATAACACCATTTATAAAGTATAATATAAAGCATCTTTCAACATAATAATCATTATAACCAATTTCAAATCCATGGATTTAAAGGTAAAAACATAGGGAGAAATTGGGATGTGTCAAAGTTATCAAGACAAGAAGAGGTTGGTTCAAAATAACGGGAGTCTGTATCATCTTTATAATATGGTCCTTTCCTATTTTGATAATATTTTTACATCCTTAGGATCAATTGGTTCCCACTTTGTCATTATGTCAACGGGGAGAATTTTTTTGTTGTGGGAAGTGCTTTGGAGAGAGAGAAGGTGAGCTATATATTATTATATATGATGTTTGTTGACATCAATGATAAAGGGAGAGATTGTTGGAGATTTTCTAGTGATATTATGGAGGGATGTCTTGGTGAGTGGATGAAGTGTTACGATATCGCAAGTACCAATGAAAAAGTATGAAATATGTTTGTTCTAGTGTGATTTATGTTGGCTTGGTTGATCTTTAGTTTTGGTATGATTAGAGATGTACAAGGATGAGTATGGTAGTTGGATCTTGTGAAAGAGGTCCTTAAGATGGTATATAGTCTTTAAAAAATTGTGTGTATAAGTGTAATTATTCTATATGTCCATATTTTTCATCTAATATAGTTTAGGTCTAGTGGTATAAAATATGAATAGGTAATTTGATGACATTGCTATTGCCACCTATGATCATTGTAGACACCAAAATTGTCACACACACACGTGTTTAACTCCCTATGTTGAAACCCCTTTTATCCTATTTTTTAATAATAACAATTAACTTCCCTAACCCATAATTTTACCCCTCACACATTTAATTAATTTAAAATACTTAAGTTAATTAAAAAACCCTTTTGCCACCTTACTTGCCCACTTCACCCTATGACTAATTCTCACTTGATGAGTCACCTCAAGACCTAATCCCCTCATCCTAACTATCTAAGACTTATTATCACTTCCAAACTAAATTCCTAATCAACTACCTATTCTAGTAAGTTTTACCTATTCTATGGCTACCAACATTACTCAACCCATATATGATGTTAGTGAGATCACTGACATCAATGATATAAGCCAAACTCCAACCTAAATTTTAGGTCAACAAAAATCAAGAAAATTCATTCTTACTTGCATTCAAGCTCTTGGCATTCAATTTTTGACATCCTAGCTTAGTGTCAACTTACGTAAGTCAAATCATGATCACGAACTAAGCTCTTAAGGTCTAAAAATACCTGCTTATTCTTTCTATTGATGCATTCAAGTTTGGACTACCTGATAGGGACCATCAATCTAGCACTTATCATTTAGTGACCATTATAGCTAAGTACATCACTTATTTTGTAGGTATTTTAAATATTCATTCTACTATCACTTTATATCTATAGTACATTGCTTTACACACTTTTGACCGAACCCCTATGAGGGAGTTAAAAAGCTTTCTTGCTTGTTCCCCTTAACTTGACACACCAAACCTTTAACCAGATCTACCCAAACCATACTCTCTATCTCTCTCTCTCTCTAGCTCTCTCTCTCTCTCTCTCTCTCTCTCTCTCTCTCTCTCTCTCTCTCTCTCTCTCTCTCTCTCTCTCTCTCTCTCTCTCTCTCTCTCTCTCTCTCTCTCTCTCTCATAACTCTCCCCAACCTCCCAAACCTAATCAAAACCATTTCCCAAACCTATAAAAGCCTTCAACAAGCTCTTAGACATTTATTTCCCCTATCGAGCTTAGTATCCTAACCAATATTGGTCACCTTCACCACTAACCTTGGGAGTATAACCGATATTGGTCACTCCCCTACCAATGTCGGTGACTATGGATTCCCTAACCTCTTCAAAACCTACCCAAACACCTTCTAAAATATAAACAAAATACACCATAGGCACCCTGTCACTCTCTAGTGCACTCAGATTGTGAATAAAGGTAATATTATCTCTCTTTCACTCCCTCTTTACCTTTATTTTAGTTATTTATTACTCTTTTGTCTCTCAAAAGTGGACTATCATCTCTAAGTAAGTTTCGCACTTCCTAGAACAAACACTTAGCTTGGCAGCCCACTCATTTATCTACTAACAAATATCTTGTGATAGTATTTTATTACATGCAAGTAGTCCTCCCCAGTCAAAGAGAAGTGCTCACAACATTTAGATATGGCACATAAACCAATCTGGGTTAATTCTAATCACTTATCCCTATCATTCTTTTCTATTTTCCTTTAGACTTGAAATAGACAAAATTTAGTGAAACATTTTTGGCATGCACAGTGGGACCTTGGAGTCTTCCTTCGTTTCATTCCTTATTTTAAGCATTCATATAGGTGAACTATAGTGAAAGCTTCATTTCTTTCACTTTATCCTTCTCTTCTCTCTTAAAATGAAAAATTCAACATTTTATTTTCTATTTAAAAGCATTAAACTGAAATTTTATTTATTTTCTCTTTACCTCTAAAAGCAATTTATCATATTTTTTATAAGTTAAAAAAGAATCTCTTCTTTACTTCTTCTTGCATACACATTAGGATAATGAATATCATTATCTACTCCTACTTCATCTTTGTTTGCATTTGAGTCTAAAAATTTCAGATTTGGGTTTAAAACTTATTACATTTCATTGTTTGATTGTTGCATATTAACTCACCTAGTTAATTACAAGCATTTTGAATAAATTATAGTGCACCTATGTTACACAACCAAACCACATTCACATAAACAAATATCTAAACTCACCTAAGAAAAGGCCCATCAGGATTTCATCACTTGGTGGATCACCTTATCCTACCTGACTATCTTAATTGTATTTCACCTCTAAGGGGAGAACCCACTCCATTCTCTGGTAGAGCATAAACTATAGATAGAAGGTATATTTTGTCTAAGTGGTCTGGATTGGCTTTAGGTCCATGAAGTGTAGAGAGAAAGCTCCTATAACAATCCATGTACCTAGTCTAACACAAATTTCTTCTTGAGCACTAAAACTAATTTAAAACCATCTCTATATTTCCTTCTAGTACCTTCGATAACCAAATTGTCTTTTCACTATTTGGCTAAGGCATAAGCTAACATAAGACTAAAAGTTAATATCTAGGACTTAATAGTTGCTAGTTGTATGTTCTTTTTCTACTTTTCTATTGCCTTCTATATTTTAGAGTTGGTAAGGATGTTTTCCTATTCATTCATAAAATCAATATTATTTCTAATATTTATTCTATATAACCTATTATCTTAGGTTTTCTAAGTGTTCTTCCTTCTTACACAGACCACTTGTATCCACTATTTTACCTAATTTAAGATTTTGGTTTTCTAAAACATTAGATTTTCCATCTCCCAAAATATCACACTGACTAACATCAATTAACTCTACTAGCATCGACAAATTTTACCTACCAATATTAGTTAATCCATTGATGTCAGCAAACTTCTCCTACCGACATCTTTCACATGACCAATGTTGATGACTATGTAAATTTAATCTACCAATAATAACAAGATAAAATAACCACTTACCTACACTCAAACCTAGCTTTTCCTTATTATATCACTAATATAGGGTAGTAAGACTATCTATACTTCCTCTTGCAAGGTATTGACTTGAGCTCAAGCCAAAATTCTTGTTGGTTACACAAGTCAACAACCATTTCCACCTTCTCCTCTCACTTTAAATTATATCATGGAGCATAATTCAGATATAGAGCATACTCTTAGCCCCAACCAAATTCCCATTACGCCTAAGGGAGATCAAGATTTTGCTAAATTTCTTGATCTCAATGTTATAGCCCTTTAACATTACCTTTATATGAGCTAAACTCATAATTCTTTAGGTGACCCAATATATGGTATGCCAACCTCTATAATAGAGACAACCTTAGTTTTAGTTGCCTCCACTATTTTCCCCATGCTTACCCAAACCACCACTCCAATGAGTAGCCCAACTATAAACAATATCCAAAGTTTAGCATCACCAACTTGCCAATCCCACCTAAACCCTAGTGTGACTACCCTACTTTCACATACATAACTAGTTTAATCAAGTCTTACCCCATTTCAAAATTTAGTGGTACCTATTCCATCTACCCTCATGCCTATAATTACCCAAGTTATGACTCACCCTTCATCCAATCTAACCATGCCAATAATCCAAACTACAATAAAAACAACCAACCAAAGCATATTCTCTAACCCAATGGGACAAGCCCCTTTTCTTTTTGTACCCCAGCTTATGACTCATTATCCTTATGTTTCCCCAACACAACCTCAACAATCTATGGCATATGCTCCCTCTACTTTCTATTGGATTCCCTATAATTTAAGAGGTGTCCCCCAAACTAATCCCCCTCCAGACCTCTTTAAGATGCTAATGGACAATATTTCTAATCTAAAGACATTTGTTTCTAGTTCAAAGAATGTGCTATCTTATGATCAGATATGCAATGAACCCATCTATCCTTTTGTACCTATTCACCCTTATCTAAGCCAATGGGAACTCCCTAAATTTACTTGTTTCCAAAGTAAATAGGACCCATAATAGCACTTGTGAGAATTTAGACATGCTTGTTATTTAATAGGGCATGATGATGCATTACTAATTCACACTTTCCCTATCTCTTTCAAGTTTTACCTTAGATTGGTATAGCTCTATGCCTTAGCACTCCCTTTTCTCATTTACCCAACTTTCAAAAATATTCTTAGACCATTTCTCTGTTAGCATAAAAGGTTTCTATAACATACCTTTATTTTATTAGATAATTTGATGATGAGTCTATAGCATATTTTGTTTTTTGCTACAGAAGCTTTATCAATCAACTCTCCTTCTCCTTACCCCAGCCTAAGCTTATTGAGATCTTAACAAGGGCATGTTCTAAGCATATCTCATCCACACTCTAGGTATAATCTTTTTGCACACTTGATGAGGCCTTTATAATGGCATGGAAACTCAAAGTTTATGTTATAGACGAAGGAAAAGTCAAGTCACGCAATAAGAATCCTAACTCCAAATCAAATAACTCCTCCTCTAAAACTTCTCCTTATAACCAAAAATCTAAAGGCTTCACCAATGGAGTGGGCATTAAGTTACCCTCTTCCATAAACATAAACTAATTGAATTCTTGGACTTCTTAAAATCCAACCAAATAATTCCAACAATGGTATGAACAAAGACAATACACTCCCACTAGGGAGTCATACACATCCATTTTGGAAAAACTCTTGCAACAAGGTGTCATAACCCTTCCTTAGATCAAACCTCTTATATATTTTGACCCTTCCCATCTTATCCCAACATGGTACAAGGAAGATGAGTTTTACAGTTACCATCAAATTAAAGGCCACAATTCTAATAACTATAAGACACTCAAGAACATTGTTCAAGATATGCTTGATGGGGGTGATCTTGTCTTGGGTAATCCTAATGCACCCCCTAATCAAATTATGGATGTGTTCAAACACCCTTCTCATAACCATTCACTAAATAAAAATATTGTTCAAACCATAAATAACTTAGGTGATCATAATATCCATACTATTAATATGGTCTTTCTTTTACCTCTAGTTTAACCTTCCCCTCAATAAGAGACATCCATTTCATCAACTCCTCCCCCGCATTCAACGGCATCTATTTTTCCCATTATTCTTCCTCAGGTAGAAGAGCCTATTTCACCCATTCCACTCCCTCAAGATGAAAAGCCTCCTTTACCACTTCTTTTACCACCTAAAGAGCCTATAATACCAATTCCTTTTGCACCAATATTACCTATCCTCTTACCATTTAAAGACCACACCCTACCCATTCCTTGACCAAATGTTGAAGGGAATATTATTCCTACATTATACCCTCTTTAGGAACCTTCTTCACCTACCTCTCCTCCACATATAGATAATAGTACCCCTTCCACTCCACCTTTTCACTTAGAGGAGTTAGTATTGTCTACTCCCACAATAGACAATAAACTTATTGTACTTACTCCAATTGTACCACTTTTACCCCTTATTTTACCTATGGAGGATCATAATTTTCCTATGCCTCACCCACATGTTAAGGGAGCCATAATACCTATGCTTTAACCTCTTGAGGAACTTTCTTCACCTACCTCTCCCCCATCCATGGTAGACCATGTGTCTTCTCCTGTCTCTATCGAAAAGGACCCTGTTGTGGTTCTTTCTTATATTTGGATTGAAGTAGTAGAAACCAATAATTTCCCTCTTTCCCAAACACCTTAGCCTTCTAAAGACATAACTGTAAGGCTTATGTCAACTTTGTCTAAACCCTTCTTGCATTTGGTGAAAATTCTAGAATTTTTTGACTCTACAAAGCTAGATCATGTGGCATTTTAGGACAGGCTTAAAAATCATTATCCAACACAATGAATGTAAACCTTTACCACCAACCCTCTCACTACCCTTTACCCTAAGGTCTTTGATAAATTTATATCTGCTTCACCAAAAGCACCTAAAGTTCAGTCATCTATGTCAAAAATCCCACCCTCATAGGAATCTACCACATTAAAGTAGATCAAACCCTTAGGTGTATGCCCCATATTTAATTTAATTCAGTTATAGGTGAAATTAGATTTAACTCAACCAAAAGTTGGAGTTTTGTAGCCTAAATTAAAAAAATGCTAAGATTCCTAGATCTTGCCTATCCCTTCTTCATCCCTCACCTTTACCATCCATTTTGGGACCACACCCCTCTACTTTAGTTGGAATATTACTGACCCAAGAAAAATAAAAGGTTAAGTTACCTCCACTCCTAAATTTTCCATCTAGTATGCCTTTCACATTTGACACTAAGAAAGTAATGTCAAAACACATAACTCCACCATCACCAAAAAAACACCATATAAAATTACCTTTTCATCATTGAAACAAAATAAGGTGTCCACTCATATTACCACAATAAATGCAAGCCCACTTGTAGGCTCTTGAAGCTTTTTCCAATCTTCCATAATAACTCCTCCTCCCATTAAGCCTTATAATCCTCTTGAAATGAATCCATCTTGGTTTAATGATATACAAGTATGTTTATATCATAGTTCAACTAAACATGATACTAAAAGCTGTAAAGCCCTCATAGAAGTCATTTGACAACACTTCGATGTCAACACTCTCTTCGATGATACTTCTATTAACCTTATTATTATTCTACATTTAGAATCCGTAGTGTCTCTTACTATTCCACCTATATTCAAACCTAAAGATGTTGTCATAACCCCTTTACCACCTCCTTCACTAACATTTCAAATTAACATAGTTAATGTGGCCACATGGTCATAAAACCAAAAAGATAAAGCTAAGGAAAAGGTCACTACTCCTCAGGCTCATCCCTTCACCAAAGACACTCCTCATCCTAATCCTAAGATTTCCATCTTGGGAATCCCTAAAATAACATCTTCAAATGTTTTTCAAAGCTCAATAGTGAAATAGCTTCACCAAACTCCTATGAAAATGTCTTTGTATGAGTTAATCTAAAACTCATCCCAACACTATCAAGATTTGATTTATGAATTTAAAGTGATTGGGATATAATAAGATGCTCCCCAACCTCTTACAGTGTTGGTTAGTTCCCTTAATTTTAACTCCCTAATTTCTTTCAGTGATTCAGAAATTCCACTTCAACACCCTAAAGATCACGATTCTACCCTTTTTATTACTACATATAGTGATCAAACTCATGTCAAGAGAGTCATGATTGATGGGGGAGATAGTACTAATATTATTTCTACCCATGCCTACAAAAAAATATCCCTTCCTAACAATTGCATGTCTCAAACTGATGTGGTACTCCACTCTGTTAGTCCCCAAAAATGTCACTCATTTTTGGAACAACATATGATCTATCTTGGTCCTATAAGACAAAAATTTCTCTCTTCCCTTCTTAAAATTTGTTTGAGCTTTCAAATTCCTCTTTTTTCAAGATTTTTTAGTAAAGGGATTAGTAGGTTCAACAGGTTCAGAGGCTTCTACAGGTGAGTTCAATCAAAAGAACCAATTTCCAATACTTGGCCATCTTTAGGATTGGGTTGGCACCTTGGTTCAATCAAAAATGTCCATTGACAAGAATCTAAGTAAGGATTGAACCATTGAACAATTAAACCATTGAACCTTGAACCATTTTGGTTTGACAAGTTCAGTGGGTTCAGAGGTTCAACGTCATCTGCAAGAGCTAGCCACACTTCGTAAGAGGTTCAATGTTCAACCATTTCAAAGGTTCCATGGCTGCAAGCACTTAACTAGTTTCAAAGGCTTAAACCATTGAACCTTGAACAATTTTGGTTCATTAGTTCAATGGGTTCAATGACTAATTGGTTCAACATGCTTGGTTCAAAGGTATCAAAGAGACTCAGTGAAATCAAAAGGATGAACCAATGAACCGATTGAACCTTAAACTAAAAGAGTTCAAATTTCAATGGTTCATGGGTTCAAAGGTTCAAAGGCAACCTCTATCAAAGGGAGAAGCAATAAATAGGTGGTTTAATAGATGGTTCAACCAAGGAGTGGGAAAGTGATTGAACTAGGAAGCGATGGAACAAAAGAGACAAAATGAACTGATGAACCAATGAACCAATGTACTTTCAACGGGTTCAAAGGTTTAAGGTTCAACATGGTTCAAGTGGCTAGCAACCATTGACAACCCCATGGATGTAAAATTTAAAGTAAGGGAATATCCATTGAAATTCAAATAAAGCATAGAACTCAAAGGAAGAATCAAGCGACTGACCAAAAAGATAGAATTCCTTTGGGTTTGTTCAAAGGCCGACAGAGAACATTTCCTTCAGACTTTTTGTCTAAAAAAAATTATTAAGAGGAAGAGCTATTAGAATTCTTTTAGAAGTATTTTCTATGGGAAAATGACTAAGCTAGAGCCTGAAGGAATTCCTTCAAACTTTTTTCTAAAGGAAAAACCTGACTGAAGAGAAAAGCCAACAAAAAAACACCCAATGGAAAAAGACAAAGTGCAGTAGAAGCTGCCACGTGCCCATTATAAAGCAGACCAAAAGCCACCATGTGTCATCTTCTGCAAGACCCCCAAAGGTTTCTAAAGCTTCTATAAGTTAAATCAGAATACATCATGTGTCTTGTTATGACTTAGTGGAATGTGACAAGTGTTTGCATCTGTGTTCCCCTTTTGGATTTGCTTAGGCAAAACATTTTGTGGACCCCATTTTCTATAAGTTTCTAATGAGTTTCATAATAGTAGAACTTGCCATTTGTCAAAGACATATAAAGGACCCCCAAAGACTTAGGCAAGAAAGGATATAAAGTGCAAATAAGTGCTTAAGTAGTGAAGAGAGGAGTGAGACCAAAAGATCAAAAATATCTTTGAAGGAGTTATTTCCAATAGGTGAAACAGTGGATTGAGTAGACTTTTGAGCACACCAAGCCAAGGACACGGCCTATTTTTCTTCCATGAGGTAAAGACAAATTGGAAAAGGACCAGATGGTCCATACCAAGGAATAAACATATTAGATGAAGGGACATGCCATAGTTATGGTAGTGCACTATTCTCAGCATGGTCTCTCTAGATAGGACTGAAGGTGCATTGAAGACATTGACTGCAGCATGGGCGTCCCATGGAAAAATGTGCCAATCATTGCATATTTTCTATAAGATTGTAATATCTCTCATTTGTAAAGCATACTTTTCATTTTACAAGAGTGAACTCTACCCATTTTGAAAGAGAAGGATTGAGACTTTGAGCTTAGGTTGTAATTTCATTTCCATTGTTTTAGATTAAGGTAAAATTAGGTTTTGAAGGGACCCCGAAACCCTGCACAACAAAGAGAAAGATAAACCATAAAGCACGACCAGGTTTTATAAAAGAACCTATTTACAATAAAGTAACAAAACCAAGTTTTACAGGGACCTGTTACCAACATATATGATCAGATGAAATTGCTGTCAAAACACTAATCTGAAAGTTAACAGACTGGATCAACAACCTGAACAACCTCCCAGACTAGTAACCAGTCAACCAAAAAAGCAACCAATTTACTAACCTTGAAAAACTAGTCAGCAAAAGGGATCATTAGATATTCCTTTTGAATTGAGGTTTTTTTTACACGATCGAAGATTCATATCTAGAGGGGGGACCAAATGCTTAGACTTCTTTCTCTTAATTTTTGTCCATCTGTCCTCTAACTTTGCTACCTCAACAACCCATACCTCAAAAGACAATGATCCTTGAAGCCTAGAGGGCATAGAATCTACAACAAAATCCTTGTGAGAACTAGACACAGTCTGGCTCTTAGGAGGATCCTCTAAAATAGTGGAGGAGACCACCTCCTCCACCACTGGCTCAGAAAGATCACTAACCATAGCCTCCACAGGAACTTCATTAGACTGTTTCACCAAAGATTCCTCCTCAACCTTCAATTTAGATTGAATACTTTCCTTAGTCTCAGAATCAAAATCAGTCAGAGTTTCCATAGATTGTTTGACAATGTTATGTTCAGAGGAAGCCTTAGGCCACTAAGAAGGTGGTCGTTTGGATTTGGATTTCCTAGCTACACAATGAGCAGCAATATGACCTGTCAGGTGGCACTTCTTGCACCAAAAAGGGATCCCCTCATAATCCAGCATTTGTGTCTAGGTGCCCCTTGGGGATTCTAGGCAAATCACCTCAGGAAGGCCCTTAGAAACATCCAAATCTACCAGAAAGCATGTGCAAGTCGAGTGTTGAAAATCCATAATACCTTCTTTCACAAATAACAAATCCCCTATAGCATTTCCAATGGTTTTAAAAACTGACTCATGCCACAGATGTATCAAAAGATAAGGGAGCCACACCCATATAGGGAGCTTGTTAAAGGATTCTAAGAGAGGATTAAAATCCTTATGCCAAGGTTTGGCCATGAGAGGATATTTGCCCTACCAAGAAAAATTATTGTGGCACAAAATAATCTTCCGATCTTCAGAGCAATGAAACAATACTATAAAAAAACCCCTAGCACAAGGGAGGATTTAGGCATTATTTTCAATAAGTGGCATCTAGATTTTGGAGGTCCAGCCCTTTAGATCTACCAGAGAGGGCCAAAAGCCATGAAAATGAAAAATAACAGCACAAGAGGAAAACCATTCTTTCATTTGGAAGATATCTTCCACTGATTCAAGATCTAGAGTTACCCTAATAGGTTTTAAAGCACTTATAGGCAATACATGGGAAGGCCCAAATGATGCATGAGGTAGAACATCGTGTAGACTAGCTTTGAAGGTTGCCACATCCATAAAAGTTCTTCCTCCAGCTCTAAAACCTGAACTAGGAGCATGGGGTCCATTAACACAATGCAAGGCCAGAATAACACCCTCCCCCATAGAAGAAATCACTTTAGGGGCACTCTAAACCCTCCCCCCACAAACAAAAGAAGCCCCACCCATTGTGGTAACCACAACCATGCCATCCGCCAAATTCACAACAACCAATTTCAAATTTTGAAGTCACGTGTGCATAGGATCCATGAGCTAACTTTAGATTTTAAAGTTTGATGTTACCTTTCATTTCCATTATTATCTAAATGAGAAAGTAGGTTTTTCATAGATTTTGTGCTATTCTGACTTGTGTCATCTGAAGGTGTCCTTATTCATTTAATTTGGTACATAGAATTAGTGAAGGTAATAGGGAAGTGTCCTGAAACCAATTGTGGGAAGGCTTTGTGCTCTCACAATTGATTTCAATATGTGTTTTTCTTTTCTTTTTGTGTTGAGGATTCTGGAGCAACTTTGTGCCCCCATTATCCTTTGTGATATACTCTTGTGATATACTCTTTGAGCAATTGAGGTGGAGACTTTGCGCTCTATTTCATCCTGTTGTTACTATGCCCTTTTGATCACTGGTTATTTCACTATCTGAAAAAAAAACTCCTATTGTTTCCTATAAGGACACTTCTAAAAGAAGAGAGTGCCTTCAGTGATTATCGATAGGATTTTCTCCTTTATTTGTGTGCATCATCTCTGAAAGAAGAGAGATGGATGGTTTGTCCCACCCTTGTGTCTTACTTTCTGCTTATTTATATTGTATATAGCTCTGCATATTTAATAAGGAACCTCCCCTTGATGAGAGGAGAGATTTGTCTGCAATTGATGTAGTAAAGCTACACACTAGGATGACCCATTTCCCTATGCTATGGTGATAGGAACTATTTTGGTCACTAGTTAATTGGCTAACAAAATATTCACCCAATAGTTTTGGCAACTCCGTTGGGGATACAGTAATTTTGTGCAATTTGGAACCTCAAGTTTTAGATTCAAACATCACCTGTGTCTTACCCATAATCATTATAACCCTTATCCATTATGGACTTTGGTGACTCTATTCTATGTCTTACCCATTATCATTATAGCCTTACCATCTTCCTCCACTTCCATTATTTTATCTGGTCTACAAAACTAGAGTTGCTGGGAAAGAGTGCACAGTTTAAAGCCTCAAGCCTCAAGCTAAAGTAGGGCCAGTTCTTTTCCATTTTTGTTTTGCAATCTGGCCACTCTACCCAAATTTGTTATCCTTATTTTTCATAATTAAATCATGGCAGTTCAAGGCCCTTGAGGTAACTCTTTTGGCCCACTCAACTTGACTCCACCTCTGCATGAATTCCCACATAGTTCAAGAAAGAATTTACCCAAATTCTTTGGGGATGGGAAGGTTCATCTTGATGAACACATTGCAGCATTCATGATAGCCTATGGTGTGATAGGGGTGGACATCAAAGATGTGGTAGTCAAGCTTTTTGTGGAGACACTACAAGGTGCTACTACAGACGAGTTCTATCATCTGCAAGTTGGATCAGTGACTGACTGGGACACTCTTAAAGCCATGTTTGAAGCTAGGTTCAAGCCTATAGAGGATGTGAATGCTTTTCTAGCCTAGCTCATTTAGATGAAGAAGGAACCTCATGAGCCTATGAGGGATTTTATTGCTAGGTTTAATAAGCTGAGGCACATGATTCCCATGATCACCCAATTGACACCTCAAAATCTCAAGTGTTTCTTCATCAACTCACAGCTGCCTAAAGTGAGTTTCTTACTGAGACGGGCTAGACACATAGACCTTGAGGCTGCTCAAGACTTGGCTACTGAGCTAGAAGATGACCTTATCTTGGTAGGAAAGATAAGGAGAGATCCTAACAAAGCTAAACCCTCTTCATCTTCTGAATACTCACCCATAGTCACCACTGACCCATTGGTACAAAAGCTGGAAAATGAATTGCTAGCCTTGAAAAGGCAAATGGCACAAGGTATGTCTTCTACTCCTCTATATAAATATATACTAAGGAAGGCATTTTAGAATCAACCATATCAAGGCAACGTTTCCAAAAGTCAAGGGAAACTAAATAGTCTTCCTCCCCCACAGAGGAACCTTGTCCTTGAAGCACCTCCAACCAACTCAGTAGTTGGATATCTAGAAACTATACATGCTTTCTCTTTCCAACCTAAGTTTGAGAAAGAAAATGATGCTAATCTCTTCATGGAGGATCAAAAAGAATTAACTGGCAACTCCCACATTGGTTTCTTGAATTACTAAGATGAACCCAGAAGTGAAGGTGAAGCAGTCAAAGGATCATACACAATATTCACCAGGTCTGAGAATTAGTCAACCCAGCAAGATAACAAAGAGGAGATAGAGGAGTGACCCCTACCATCAATTTCAATTGATAAGCAGAGAACCCCTCTTCCTTTCTAGTCAAAGGACTCAGTGATTTCCAAAGAAGTACATCAAACATATATGCACCTTTTACTTCAAATTCATAGATCAATCCTCCCCCTCCCAAAAACCAAAAGGATGAACTCCCATCCTCTCTTCCAAGTCCATCTCAGTCATTTGACATGATTGATCATGTCAAGAAATGTGAAATTCATAAGACTGAGTTGGAATCCCTGTAAGCCAATCTTGAACAATTAAACACTGGTGGAGAACCAAGTGCGGACTTGTCTAAGGCAAAGATTGTGGTTACCCAAACACCAACCCATACTGTTCCAATTCTATTTGAGCCATTAGGCAAGGTTAATTACTTCTTGACCATAGAGGATGCTCATGTCCTAGCTGATGAAAGTCCTGTAGCTGGTAATCTAGGGTTTCATCCAAATAAGGCATCAAAAGAATTGGTAGGGCACAGTACAAATCAAGAAGGATCTTCCATCTCCCATGAAGAGAAATCTGATTAAAGATCAACTTTTGATGATGCTTGGATCTTGAAATCTAGTGGTAGCAATTCTTCCATAGTTGGATACAGATCTTTGTTGCTCAGATTGAAGACTTCTCAGGATGAAGATATCAAACTCCTTCACACCAAAGGAGATGTTGAGCTGATTTTTTGTTAGGATTTTGATGTTGATAATCAAAGCATGTGCTAGACTAGACCAATAGAATAATAAGCTATGGTGGTGGACCATACTTCTTTACTCCAAAGTTAGCAAAAGGAACTCTTCACCAAGAGAGCAAAGAGTTATGGTTTTCAATTTGAAGACCATGTCCTACCATGGGGTAAGAAGAAGAAAGAGCCAAGAGGAAGATGTAGAAAATTGGTTTCCTGGTGGAGAGCTCCATTTGCTTGTCACCATTTCTAGGGATAAAATCATTTCCTATTGGTTTATTAGGATAGCATCCCATTTTCTTCACCACACAAGCAACAACATCTGAAGTACTTCAATTCTTGAAGTATCAGATAAGTTCACTTATACATATGTATATTTGTATAGTCTTTAGTTCTATTTTGTTCTTTTCATTTTCATTTTTGGAGACTTTTTTTTTGGGTAGCATGACTCCATAGCCCAATGGCACACTTCAAGGCACCAGAGATTCTAATTTCTACTCCCCTCAGTTGTACCAAGTTTTCATCTGAAGGAAGTTCCCCAACTGGAGCCAGCTATTGGTCCCTAAAAATGTTACTCATTTTTGGAAGAACATATGAGCTATCTTGGTCCTACAGGACCAAAATTTATCTCTTCCTCTCAAAATTTATTTTGAGCTTTCAAATTCCTCTTTTTTCAAGCTTTTTTAGTAAAGGCATTAGCAAGTTCAATATGTTCAGAGGCTTCTACAGGTGAGTTCAATCAAAAGAACTAGTTTCCAATACTTGGCCATCTTCAAGATTGGGTTGGCACCTTGGTTCAATCAAAAATGTCCATCGGCAAGCATCTAAGCAAGGATTAAACCATTAAACCATTGAACCGTTGAACCTTGAACCATTTTAGTTTGATGGGTTTATTGGGTTCAAAGGTTCAACGTCATCTGCAAGAGCTAGCCGTGCCTTGTAAGAGGTTCAAAGTTTAACCATTTCAAAGGTTCCACAACTCCGAGCACTTAACTAGTTTCAAAGGCTTGAACTATTGAACCTTGAACCATTTTGGTTCATAGATTCAATGGGTTCAATGACCAATTGGTTCAACATGCTTGGTTCAAAGGTATCAAAGAGACTTAGTGAAATCAAAAGAATGAACTAATGAACTGATTGAACCTTGAACTGAAAGAGTTCAAATTTCAATGGTTCATGGGTTCAAAATTTCAAAGGCAGCCTCTGTCAAAGAGAGAAGTAGCAAATAGGTGGTTCAACGGATGGTTCAACCAAGGAGTGGGAAAGTGATTGAACCAAGAAGTGATGAAACAAAGAAGATAGAATGAACTGATGAACCAATGAACCAATGTACTTTTAGTAGGTTCAAAGGTTTAAGGTTCAACATGGTTTAAGCGGCTAGTGACCATTAACATCCCCACAAATGTCAAATTTAAAGTAAGGAAATATCCTTTGAAATTCAAATAAAGTGTAGAACTCAAAGGAAGAACCAAGCGACTGACCAAAAAGATAGAATTCCTTCAGGTTTGTTCAAAGGCCGATAGAGAAAATTTCCTTTAAACTTTTTGTTTGAAGGAAATTATTAAGAGAAAGAGTCATAAGAATTATTTTAGAAGTATTTTCTATGGGAAAATGACTAAGGCAGAGCCTGAAGGAATTCCTTCAGACTTTTGTTTGAAGGAAAAGCCTGACTAAACAGAAAATCCTGCAAAAAAATGCTCGATGGAAAAAGACAAAGTGTACCAAAAGATGCCACGTGTCCATTATAAAGTAGAGTAGAAGCTACCATGTGTCATCTTGTGTAGGACCCCCAAAGGTTTTTAAATCTTCTATAAGTTAAGCAGAATATGTCACGTGTCTTGTTATGACTGAGTGAAATGTGACAAGTTTTTGCTTCTGTGTTCCCCTTTTAGAGTTTCTCAGGCAAAATGTGTTGTGGACCCCATTTTTTGTAAGTTTCTAATGAGTTTCATAACAACAAAACTTGCCACTTATAAAAGACACAAAAAGGACCCCCCAAAGACTTAGACAAGAAGGGATATAAAGAGAAAATAAGCACTTAAGTAGTGAAGAGATGACCGAGACCAAAGGATCAAAAATATCTTTGAAAGAGTTATTTCTAGTAGGTGAAATAGTAGATCGAGTAGACTTCTGAGTGCACCAAACCAAGGATGTAGCCTATTTTTCTTCCATGAGGTAAAGACAAATTGGAAATGGACTAGACAGTCCATACCAAAGAAGAAACATATTAGATGAAGGGACATGCCATAGTTATGATAACACACTATTCTCAGCATGGACTCAACCGACAAGACTAAAGGTGCATTGAAGATGTTGACTATAGCATGGGCCATCCCATGGAAAAAAGTGCCAATCATTGTGTAGTTGCTATAAGATTATAATATTTATCATTTGTAAAGGAGACTTTTCATTTTACAAGAGTGAAACTCTATCCATTTTGAAAGAGAAAGACTGAGACTTTGAGCTCAGGTTATAATTTCATTTCCATTGTTATTTGAATGAGAAGGCAAGTTTTTCACAAACTTTGTGCTATTCTAACTTGTGTCATCTGAAGGTGTCCTTATTCATTTACTTTGGTACATAGAATTAGTGAAGGTAATAAGGAAGTGTCTTGAAACCAACTGTGGGAAGATTGTGCTTTCACAGTTGATTTCAATCTGTGTTTTCATTTTCTTTTTGTGTTAAATATTTTGGGATGACTTTGTGCCCCCATTATCCTTTGTGATATACTCTTTGAGCAGTTGAGGTGGAGACTTTACACTCTATTTCATCCTATTGTTACTATGCCCTTTTGATCACTGGTTATTTCACTATTTGAAAGAAACTCCTACTGTTTCCTATAAGGACACTTCTAAAAGAAGAGAAGTGCCTTCAACATTTATAGTTAGGATTTTATCCTTTGTCTGTGTGCATCATATCTGAAAGAAGAGAGATGGATGGTTTGTCCCACCCCTATGTCTTACTTTCTACTTATTTATATTGTATATAGCTCCACATAATTAATAGGGAACCTCCCCTTGATGAGAGGAGAGAATTGTCTCCAGTTGATGTAGTAAAGCTGCACACTAGGATGACCCATCTCCCTATGTTGTGGTGATAGGAACCATTTTGGTCACTAGTTAGCTGGCTGATAAAATATTCACCCAACACACTCCTTTAATGATACTATAGCTACTACAGTGGATACTATTATCTTACATATCCATGTAGGTTCTCGCACTATTCTCTAGCTCTTCTATGTTGTGGAACGATAATTCTAATATAACATACTACTCAGATGACCTTGGATACATGCTATGGCATATGTAGCCTTAAATTTACACTATTGTGTCAAGTTTGATCATGATGGACAAGTACATGTTATACCTATTAACCCACCTCTATTTAAAACATGTAACATGACTTATAGTCCAAATGATGTTCTCATTCCATTGAAAACATCATCTCCCCTGCATAATACTTCTAAAGCTTCCACAAGCTGCACTCACTTGGCTATATAGATACTAATAACACAAATTCCTAACAAGGATCCCATGGAGGATACTTTTCAATGTTTTTCACTCAGCGAATATCATTTATTGATACTCGACATGTTCTATACTCCACAAGAGTATGAAAGGATTTACATGCACCCAAATTATGATTCTTACATTAGGATGGTCATCCCTTATGGGCCCCCTAACCTTCAAACTAATTTCACATATGGGGGAATTGAATAGGCTCCCATTGTTAACAATCCATCTTCTACACCAAAACCATTTACATGTGACTTATCTTTCCTTAGTAACCCTAGTTTCACACACACATATCTCTATTAGTGTGCCTATAAAGTAATTTGTGTGGTTTTTTATGAACAAGGTGTCCATACACCTATTGAATATCACACTAGCCAAACCATTGAAAATGCCAAAAAGAGGCATGTAGTGGGATATGACAAACCAACTAAAATCATTAAAACTTCCCATATACCAATTGTTGAAGAATCAGTCTCTTGCTCTCCACCTTCTTCTCCACCATCACCTACTAAATTGGAGGTATCTATACCTCTTAATTTTTTTTCAATAAATGCCATCCATTTAAGGCCTCCCACCTATCACTAGGGTAAGGAAACAAGGTCCCTTCCTCTCATTCATCCAAAAATAATTGATGAAAACTCTCCCAATATTAACACTATCCAATGTCAAGATGATAACTTAATTATCACATATATGGGTGTAGATGATTCCTATATCTAATGATCACTCCCATTTGAAACATAAGCTATTTTAAATGAATCGACCATTAACATAACCTACCCTCTCATAATAACCCTCACATCTTGAATATTATCCAATATTTAAATTCCTCTAAGCAAGTTAATTATGCCACATTTCTTAATGACCATAACAAAGCCTTTGCTTGGTCTTATAATAACATGCCTAGTATTGTCCTCTCTATCATCACCCATAACATTATCACCAATCATGATTTTAAACCTATTAAGTAGAAGCTTCACAAGATGCTTCCTTTTATTTCTCTCTTTTTCAAAGAAGAGCTCTAATGCCTCCTTTTTGTCAACTTTATCTAACCCATTGACTACCTACAATCGATTTCTAATATTGTTCCTATCAAAAAAACAACTAGGGGAATCCACTTTTGCACCAACTATCATGATTTAAACCTCACTTGTCCAAAATATGACTTCCCATTGCCAAGTATCGACCAACTTATTTATCTAACAACTAGCCATGAGATGTCATCACTTATGGATAGGTTCTCTATATATAATCAGATCTTAGTTGCTCTTGAGGATCAACATAAGACCACCTTCATTACCCTATTAGGGAATTTTTATTATCAAGTCATGCCTTTTATTTTAAGAACATTGGTAGCACTTATCAATGTGCCATGACTTACATTTTCTATGATCTCCTACACAAAATTATGGAAGATTACGTGGATGACTTAATCAACAAATCTAAACTTTGTCAAGACCACTTGACACTTCTCAAAATTATATTATCTCATCTTCTCCAATATAACATTTTACTAAACCCAATGAAATGTGTCTTTGGATTTATTTTTGGTAAACTTTTAGGTTTTATCATTTCTCTCCATGGTATTGAAGTAGATCTTACTAAGGTTAGAGCAATCTTAGAGATACCTCCACTTACTAATATAAAATAAATCTACAACTTGCAGGGCAAATTTTAATCAATTTGCCACTTTATTTCCTAGTTTTTATATTATTGCTAACCCTTTCACCATCTCCTCAAAAATGATGTCTCCTTCCATTGGAATACATATTGCCAAGAAGCTTTTTATGCACTTAAATAATATCTCCTTTCCCCATTGGTTCTTATTCCACCTAAGGAAGATCAGCCTTTATACCTATACATCTCCACAATAGACCATTCTCTAGGTGCTATGATTTCCCATTAAGATGACCAACATCGAGAGCAGGTGGTTTACTATATAAGCCACACACTTATCAATTATGAGACTCGATATACTCATAATAAAAAACTCTACCTTGTATTGGTCTTTTCTACATCCAAGATTCACCATTGTCTCCTAAATCACAAAACCTATGTGGTCACCCATATTGATCCCCTAAAATCATGCATTCTAAGCCATATCATAATAAACATGTAGCTTTGTGGATCATGCTTCTTACCAAATTTGACTTAGAATTTATTTAATGAAAGTCTATTAAGGGGAAAACAATCTTTGACTAGTTAGTCACTACCCCTTTACCTGACAATCAACCTTTAAACCTTGAATTCCCTAATGAATCCATCATAATGATCTCCACCTATGACATTTATTATCAAATGATGATGCTATTAAATGGATCTAAATGTCAATATGGTGGGGGTTTGAGGTTCATTCTTATTCCTCTAGATGGTGAGTCTATGCCTTAGTCATTTAATTTAGATTTTGAATGCACTAACAATATGGCTGAATATGTGGCTTTGATTTTAGGACTTCAAATAGCTCTCTTCTTGGGTATCAAATCCATAACTATTTTTTGTGATTCTTAGCTAGTGGTTAACAAGGTTAACAGTTCCTACCTATGCAAAAATGAAATTCTATAGTGATATAAACATTGTGTAGATAAACTATTATGATCATTTGACTCTTATCTCTTACGAACTATTCCTTGATCTACAAACAAGTTTGCTGACATGATGGCTTCACTTGCTTCACATATACCCTCTTCATCCTCTTCCTCAAGAATTTCTCACTATGAATCTCTTAAAATTACCCTCCTATGTATTACCTAACATCCTCTTCATTGGAAATTTAACATCCAACCCACATGACTTATGGTATAAGCAACTCATGGATTATCTTTCCTTCTCTATTACCCTTTCTGATCTCTCTAATAATTGGAGATGTGCCTTCATAAAATATGCTACTCATTACACTATGCTAGGGGGACTTCTCTACAAGTGAGGTTTTGATGGTCTTCTCCTTCAATACCTCACTAGTATTAAGACTTCCTTTACCATTAAAGAGGTCCATGATGGGATTTATGGTGGGCATTTCAATGGTCACACAGTTGCCAAGTGTATCCTTCGACTTGGCTATTATTGGCCCACACTTCATCAAGACTGTGTTAATAACATTTGGCATTGTGTCAAGTGTCAACAACATGCTAACCTCATTCATGTTCTAAGTCATGCATTACAAGTTACCAAAGAATTTTGGCCCTTCTCCCAATGGGGCTTAGATCTAATTGGGGACATTAACCCTCAATCATCCCTCCATCATCATTCTATCATTACTCCCACTGAATACTTCACCAAGTGGGTCAAATCTATCCCTCTCATCTCCACTAAAGCTGAAAAAATTGTTGACTTCATCAACCATCACATCATCTATCATTTTGGTGTCCCTCATAAAATAATAATAGATAATGATAAATCCTTTAAAAACAAGATTATTCAAAATCTTTATGATATATTTGGAATCAAATTAAGCTTTTCATCACTATACTATCCACAAGAAAATAGAAAAGTATAAGTTTCTAAAAAAACATTGACCAAAATTCTCATGAAGGTAGTCAATGATACTATCAAGGATTGGCACACACACATTCCTTCTGCTTTATGGTCTTACTGCACTAGCATTTAAACTTATATGGGTGATACACCTTTTTACTTGGTATATGGGATGGAGGATATTTTGACTCTTGAAGTCTAGATTCCTTCTCTTCACATTTCTCTATAATACATACTTACTAATGATTACTTTCACTAAGAATTTTTTGCTCAACTTGAACTACTTGATGAGCACCGTCTCATAGCCCTCAACCACCTCTAAATCTATTAAGAATGTATCAAATGTTCTTATAAAAAAATCTCAAAGAGTGAGATTTCAATATAGGAGATCTCATCTTAAAATAAAATCAACATGTGATGAACATGGAGAAAATCAAATGGGGTAAGTTTGTTCCTAATTGGCTTGGACCTTATAACATAACTCACAAGTATGGCTCAGGAACTTATCATTTATCTTCTCTTGAAGGAAGTCCATAATCCAAGCCTTTAAATGCCTTACACCTACAACCATTATTTTGTTAAACTTGTGTCACTTCACGTCATGTTTAACTTGAGCTCGTCCCTTGAGCATCCCTATTACATTCATTTCCCTTCCTCACCACCCTTACTTCTATACACTTAGTTAACTTACATAGTGGTATGGTGTTTCCCTAAAAGTGGAAAAATCCTAAGCCTCTATAGTATTATCCATGACTAAAGGTATTAAATAAAACAAATGAGATATGTGATAAAGTTAAAGTCTTAGGTCATGCTTCAATCTAGACTGCTCCCTTGAAGGATAGCTACGTAACTTCCCTTTTCTATTATCAATAGATTTTTCCCTTGAAGGACAACTATATAATTTTAAAATTGAATGCTTAGACAACTCCCTTAAAGGATGGATAAGATTTTTCCTTAAAGGTAAATACAAATAAAAAAGGCTTCTCACATTGATTAGTTTTATATGACCTTAACCCATACAAAATCCCATTGTAGGCTTCCCACATTGATCAGCTTACATAAAAAAAATCTTTAAGTCATGGAATTGCCTATAGTATCTCTTGGGTCACCCAAAAACAAGGGAATATCATTCCCACTTTATAGGTTATGCTACCCAAACATTTCCCCCCACTTTACCCTTTTTTCCCTCATACTCTTTCAAGGGACTATGAAGCTCACTTAATATAAGGCAAACATGACGCTTCTCTAACAAATGCACTGGTTTAAATATATAAGGCATGAAAGAGGATCATTTTCCTAAGCCTATGTATGTTTTGATTACAGTCTTTGTTGGTGCATGAGCATTTTGTATCTTTATTTTCCTATCCACATTACATGTTGATCTCTCTATTGAGATGAAACTAGAAAACCAACACTATCAAAGCCTACTCAATTTATTTTACACACACACCATCACAAATATGGAAAAATACTGAAATAAATGAACATAACCAATTTATTCATTATAATCACACACCATCACAAAATATGGAAAAATATTAAGATGAAACTAATAAACCAACTATGCATATACCATCACATATATGGGAAAGGTTATTCTAACACACCTAACATGATTAGTATTAACATAAAAATTAACATAGAATAAAATAATCATCATCCCTATCATCATCATCTATCATAATACATACATCTCAACATCACAATAAATAAGCATCTCATATATATATATATGATCAATACATGTCCATCACTAGATCATTATAATATCATCTCTCTCTCTCTCTCAAAATATACATCTCACATCTTTGGCTCACAAGATGGTTTACATATAAAAATAATAATAAAAAATGGAAAGCTCTAACACTCAGGGTCCTTGAGGTTCTCCACATGGTCATGAGGAAGCAGTGTCATCACCACTCTCTACCCATGTACATCTACATGAGCTAGAAGCCATGGCACATGACATAGATCTCTCTTGCTCTCTAAACTCTAAATATCTCTAAATTTAGAAAACCTCCCTAATGGCCATCTCATAATATGCAATATCATCTAGGGTAGTCATATATCTCACCAGAGACATAGTCTAGGGTAGTCCCATAACACATAATGATGGCCTAGCCTGTACTAGTCCTTATGGTGGTGGAGGAGGAAGAGCATCCTAACTTGATACTCTTAGACTATTCCTCTCTACTATTACTATAGTCAAATGAGCTTGTAAGACTACAACCTGGCCCTATAGTACTATAACCTATCCTTGTAGTGCCCCAACCTAGCCCTCCAATGTCAAAACCTACCCTTATAAGGCTAAGACCTATGTCTATACTATATCTCTATCTTCTACTATTGTATCTCATGCTTATATCATTATATCCCTCTCTCTCACCAACCCCTATATATTTGGCGGTGGCCTCTTGACCTCCACTATGGGATGTAAACCTTCCCACCATGTTGCATATGCTACTATGCACCCTTGATCTCCAACACATGGACCTATTGGTAGCTCCTCAAAATCTAGCCCATCTATCTCCTAGGGTAATGGTAGGGGTGCCTCTATGTCATTTCTCCTATATTAAGGGAAGGTATGCAATATCCTATAGTAAACCAAACTACCGCCTGATCCATGTCATGAGTACCATCTCCAACTCACCAGCTCATCTCCCCTTGACCCATAGTGAGCTCTGTAAACTAACAAGCTATTTTACCTATCCTCTAAAAATTGGGTATGCTAGGTAGGGTCTCCATAAAATATTTTTAGGGATCAAACCCTTAATTAGGCACCTATAATAGGTAATATCATGCATTACACCATGCCCTTGACTCTATGTCATGCCCTCTCCATCATCTAAAACCAACCCTAAATCTGGCTAGAATCATGGTAGGTAACCCAAATGGTTATGTCATGATGATGTGCTCATATGCCAAACAATGTAGTAGATGTATGACACACAAACTATATTTCCATTGTAGTCTCAAACCTTGTAAATCTCTATAGAATTGTGCTAAAAATAATGGACCCTAGGCAAAAATAGTTCATTACTCAACCATATGTGTAATCACACCTACCAATGTAATCATAAATCTACCACCATCTACATCTGGTAATACATACACCATGATCTTGATAATCATTAGGATGCTCAGTTAATGCTACTCCTCATCAGCCATATACAGTGGCTCATAGGAAAAACTCACAAAATGATAAGTCACCTCACTAGCATGATTGCCAGACAATGCCACCATGTTGATATAATGCTCCTCTCTCAAGCATGTGAAGATCTCTTCACCCTAGAGTGGTAGCCATAAATCCTATAGACATCCTCCTATGTCACAGTCAACTCTTTGGTTAGTAGATGGAAGGTGTTAGTGTTGTGATCCCACCTCTCAATCAATGCTATTAGAAGGCTCACATCTCAGATGACTCTATAATATTGTTACACTCCTCCTAACCCCACCATTTACATGTACTCCCACTCATCTAGAGTGACATCCCTCCTCATAGGTGTCAACATCCTTGGTAGATTATCCCATAATGTCAGCTCTATCTTTACATACATCCATACACACACAACTCAAGTCATATACATTTTAATATACTATATTACCACTTTTTTCCCTTCTCTCTAGGAGAATTACATTGGTTTTAGGCCCTAAACTAGGCTATGTATGTATCACTCAATCAACATGAGGTCTTTTGAGGTTAGCTCAACCATATAACCACCTAACTAACTACCCTAGGCTTTAATGCCTCTCTTTCTCTACCCTAGGCTTTACTACCTCTTCTCTCTCTCTACCCTAGGCCTACTTCACTATCACAACTCTAGGCCTCATGGTCTATATCCCTAACACTTGACACTATTCCATATCTTTTAAGCCTTAGTCCTCTTAACGTATCTCAATGTAATTTTTTACCTATTTCACCTAACACACCTTTTAACCATACCTTAGATATTTTCCCTAAGCTCTGGGAGAACTACATTGGCCTAAGGCCCTAAACTATGTTTTGTAGGTAACATTTAGTCAACTTGAGGTATTTCAAGGTTATCTTAACCATTAAGCTAGTTGACTACTTCTACTAGAGATCTAAATTGACCCTTTATTTTATTTTACTAGTCATTCATAGTCACTAACATCAACATTAATGCTGATGTCAGTGCTTTATAAGCATTCGTGTTACTCAACATTAACAGACACCTATCGACCTTGATGCCATGTCAGCTAATGTTTATGACTAGTTCAGCCCTAGGGCCAAATGAACCAAATCCAAAATTATAAATTTAGCCTAAAAACCTACCCCCCAAAATGATATGGGCAAGAATTTAGGTGACAATTTAGGTGATGGGTCTACCCCAATTGATGATGGAACTTCTAGGAGCCATAATTTTTGCATCGTAGGTCTAATTGACTCACCGTTTGAACTATTGGAAAGCTAAGAATGAGGATAACATGGTGAGATGGCACATATATTTTCTAGATGAAGTTTTACCCTATAAAATCCAATGGAAGTGACCCAAATTTCAATTTTAGTAGTCAGTCTAAAAATAGTAATTTTTAAAAAATAGTAATTACTTGAATTCTATATTGTTGTAAATCATGGAAGTCAAACCAATTCATATCCCTCAATATTGGTGAACTTCCACACCCTCCCCCCACCTTAAAAACATTTATAAATTAATATTTAACCTAAAATGGAAATCAAACATCTTTTCTCAGAGATAAGCATATGTTTGGGTCTGTAAATTTAATCAATAAAACATCTCTTCTCAGATATAACATTATTTGAATTATCTTATTCTAGTTTCTTCAATTATATTTCAACCAAATATTTCAATTTTTGGATCACAAAACCCCTAACTTATCCTAGGATTACCCTATCCTATTTTCTACCCCTATACTAACATTTTCTATAACCCCCACCTCTAAATTAGCCTAAAAATTGCAAATACCCAAATCAATTTTCAAAACAAATAACAGGGACTCTTACCTCATCTCTCCATCTCTTCTTAGCTAGATTAGATGGACCTTATGGTGGTGTGACTCCCATTGGGTCCCCTTAATTTACCATCTTAGTTTCTCTTATAGCTCTATTTTTCCTCTCTAATCACAAAGTTGTAAACGAGTTTGGTCAGCCACCAAATCCCCTTTTGTCAGGTTTGGTTAGCCACTGATATCAACATTATTGACCTAATCCACTGACATAAATGATTATGTCTAACAACATCAGCAATTTATCCCTAATGTGTCGATGTTGGTACTATTTATTATTGATATCGGTAATGTTACTATGTTAGCACCATTGCAATCAAGTTTTCACAAAAAAACCCTAAATTTTTAGACTTTTACCCATATACTAGGGCAATTAGAGATCATATATATCTCCCCAACCATGAAAAATTCCATTAGAGATAACTTAAATGTTCACCCATGATGACTTTTATTGGATATCATGAATATCTCCTCACTCATTGACCCTTTTACACCAACCTTGCATTACTTGTCTTTACCACTTATGTTATTTTTCTATAGTTAGTTATTGTGCACGCACATGTATATTAGGTGTTATGGATGTAAAATAAGCTTAGCATATCACCTTTAATCCTTTTATGTTTCCTAAGGTCACTTCCTATCCTAGATACCTGTGACACATCGACCATTGGAGCTACAACTTTATTATTTTGACCTATCAGCTATCACTTACAAGATGTGCTTTGGTTATTTCTATATGAGTCCTCCTCAACCTTGCCTATTCAATATTTTATAGATAATATATCATACTAGTATATGTATACAAATCAATACTAAATTCTTCACAAATCACCCAATTACCTCTTTATCAAACTGGTACCTAGTTCCAATTTCTCCTCTATCAATTCCCATTTTGAGGGGGGCTACCTCATCCAATACTTATAGAATCTAACTCCTATTTTTGTCTTGTAAAAATTTTAATATAAATTACAAGACAAAAATGGGAAAATGTAGACACCAAAATTACGTCACACACATGTGTATAACTACCTGTGTCAAAGCCCCTTTTAGCCCATTTTTTAATAATAACAATTAACTTCGCTAACCCATGATTTTACCCCTCACACATTTAAATAATTTAAAATACTTAATTAAGTTAATTAAAAACCCTTTTTCCCACCTTAATTTTCCACCTCACCCTATGACTAATTCTCACTTGATGAGTCACCTCAAGACCTAGTCCCCTCATCCTAACTATCCAAGACTTATTCTCACTTCCAAACTAAATTCCTAATCAACTACCTCCTTCTTAACCCCTTATTTTTACCATTTTGTAATGGGTGCCACACTTGGCATGAAGATAAATATAAAATAGGCTAAAATAGTAATTTTTACCTATTCTATAGCTTTCAACATAGATCAACCCATGCCAATGCCAATGGGATCACCAATGTTGGCGATATAATCCAAACTCCAACCTAAAGTTCAGGTCAACAGAAATAAAAAAAATTCATTCTTACTTGTATTCAAGCTCTTGACATTTAATTTTTGACATCCTAGCTTACTTTCATCTTATTTAAGTCAAATCATTATTAGGAACTGATCTCTTGAGACCCAATAACACTCGCTTATTCTCTTTATTCATGCATTTTGGTTCAGACTACCTAATACGAACCATCAATCTGGCACTTATCATTCAGTGACCACTACAACTAAGTACATCAATTATTCTATAGGTATTTTTAACATTTATTCTACTATCACTTTATATCTACTATGAATTAATTTACACACTCTTGACTGAACCCCCATGAGGGAGTTATAAAGCTTCCTTATTTGTTTCCCTTTAACTTGACACACCAAACCTTTGACCACATCTACCAAAATCATACTCTCTCTCTCTCTCATAACTCTCCCTAACCTCCCAAACTTGATTAAAACCATTTTCCAAATCTAAAAATTCCTTCTACAAGCTTCTAAACATTTATTTCCCCTACTGAGCTTAGCAACCTAATCGACATCGGTCACCTTCACCACCCACCTCAGTAGTATAACTGATATTAGTCACTCCCCTACTGATGTTGGTGACTGTGGAATCCCTAGCCTCTTCAAAACCTACCCAAAAAACTTCTAAAATATAAATAAAATACACCATATTCACCCTGTCACTCTCTACTACACCCAGGCTGTGAATAACAGTGATATTATCTCTTTCACTCTCTCTTTACCTTTCTTTTTATTATTTATTACTCTTTTATATCTCAAAAGTGGAATGTCATATCTAAGGAAGTTTCACACTTTTTAGAATAAGTGCATAGCTTGGCAGCCCACTCATTTACCTACTAACAAACATCTTGTGGTAGTGCTTTCTTACTTATAGGTAGTCCTCAACCAAACAGGATTGCTCACAATGTCTAGATATGGTGTGCAAACCAATCTAGGTTCATTATAATCACTTATCCTTATCATTATTTATTTTTTTCCTTTAGACTTGAAATAGACAAAATTTAGAGAAATAATCATGTCAAGGGGAGTTGGTCATATGGTTGTGATCACAACTGTCCCTAGTTGATATGTGCCAGATCTCAAGTCGTGTATTAAATTGTGGTCAAATATATGAGGGTGAAAAATTGGCCTCTAAGATAGATTTCACTATTTTCCCGTACATAGCCAAATTTTCAATATGGCTAGAAAGAGTCAAATAAGAAATTTGATGATCAAATATCTCATAGGTGTGGAAATTTTAGGTGAATGTGGTCATATTGGTTTTTTCAATTTTGGACCTAGTTTATTTGTGCTAATTTATAAATCATGCAATGTAGCACATCAAGAGATATACATGTACAAAGTTGGGATCCTAGGCATTTTAACTATGTTTTCCCATACTTAGCCAATTTTACAATGTGGAAAAAAGAGTCAAGTGAGCATTTTTATGGTGTTGTATCTTTCACATGTGAATGTGTCAAAAAAATTGATCATATGGGTTTGTTCAATTTTGAGCATAGATGATTTGTTCTAAATTTGAGATCATGCACTGAAGTGTGATAGAAGTTATGTAAGAACAAATTTGGCCTCTTAGGCAAGTTTTGACATTGTTAGCTCTATGAGAAAAGATTTGGATAAGGCATTTTAATGGTGATATATCACACAAACATAAGGGTTCTAGGAGTTATTTATTAGATGGTTAGATTCTCCTTTGTGAAGAGATCATTTGGTTCATATTTTAGATCATGAATCAAAGCACATAAGAAGTTAGTAAGGATAAAAATGGAGACTTATTCATATTGAAAGGGTACCCATACTTGGTCATTTTTGAATGTGTTAAAACTCAAGCAAGATCAATGGTGCACATGGGTTAAAGATGTTAGGAGGTAGTGAGATGAGGACAGGTGCAAGATTGTTTACATATAAGAAAAGGTATAGGATAAGGATCCAACACCAAGTGGGAATTAATATATATTGATAAATGATGAGTGTTGATCACTAAAGATATAATTGATCTATAGAGATTAATGGATTGCATAGAGTAAACATTTTAAGGATGTATAAGATGTGGTAAATGTGAATGAGGTTTAACATCTGAGTTTTAGTACCTATGTTTTAAATATCAATCAAGATCAATGGAGTGTATTATATCTAAGCTATGAGTTCAAAATATTCAAGCTTAGTGTCCAAAGGTTAATTGTGACCATTTGTATCTGAATATTTGAAATTATGAAGGAAAAACTAGTGTCTAGTTTTTGGATCATATCTTTCGATAGAAGACAAATTTACTATTATAATAAAAAATCAAAGTGGTAGAGGAATCTAAGGCACATCTATAAATATTAATTAAAAGATATGAAAGTATGTATAGACAAAGATATTGAGCTCCAAAGTTGATTACGCTTACATATATGTTGTGGAAGTGACCTGAGAAGGATATTCAAGATTATATAGATGTTGTTTCAATGTTTCATTCTAAATTTGCTATTGGGGAGTGTTTTAGACTCTATGGGGATGATTTTTGATTATTTTGGAGGTGTGATAAATCTATATTTAGTATGAGCATTGATTAAAAAGTTGAATTTATGTTTTTTAATGGTGTTCTTATGTATAAGGTCTCTAATTGAGTTATTTAAGCATACACAAAAGTGAGCTAAAGTGATTATGATAAGTTGAATATGTCCTAGGGGACATAAGGAATGAACCTATATATTTTTAAGTGGTATTGAGTTAATTTTTATGCTTGGAGATATATCAAAAGTTTGAGTGGGTCTCCATAAGACCTAAAAGTGACTTAGGCCTATTTGAAAGGGGATTATGCTTAAGTGTGACCCATTTGAGATGCCTTAAGGTTAAATGCATATTTTCTAGTTGACATGAAATATTTTGATTCTATATATATATAAGAATAAAATGTGTTGGGTTCTATATTTTGTAAGAGTAAGTCTTCGTAAGAAAGAGGTTAATGAGAGGCTCGTGTGTGTGGAGAGAGGGATAGGTAGTGTGCCTCTTAGTGGAGTTAATGAGAAGAATAGTTGGTTTAATATTTATGACCTATAGGTCATGTTACTAATGTTAGGATTGTGCTCTTGTAGTTTGTGGATATGCAAAGAGGTCTAATTGTGTACATGAGGACAGTTTGAGTGAAGAAGGTAAGAGGCTTGTTTGAGAAAGAGAGAGATGGTGTGCAATGGTTAGATAATAAATAGGTCCATCATCAAGTGTTAAGGACATTAATTATAAGTTGTAAGTATTCATCTCAAGGAAATTATAAAATTCTTGATCTTGCTTAGGGGTAGTTTCTCCTTATGAAATAGGGTTTCACTAGATACCTTTGATGAAAAGGACTTGATCAAGGTTATATGTCAGAAGGACTTGACCAAAGGTTCCTGATCAGAAAGACTTGATCAGTCTCTTATTTTTAATCATATTATAGGATAATAGCCCATGTATTTTAAGGATTGTTAGTGGTTTGTATTCCCCAAAAGATTTTCCCACATAGATCTTATGTCATGTATGTGATCTTGCATTATGTTTACTGTTCACTACTATGAATAGTCTACATGCTTCATAATTATGTTGAATGATTAATTATCTACAAGGGTTTGTAAATTTAATTAGATTTTATTCCATCACCAATTCACCCCCCTCTCATTCAATTATACATCAAATAGGGCACATATTATAGGATCTTATATGAGGAGGTTATGCCATGTGTTCAAAGGGTAGCATATTTTAGAGATTACTCTATGAGATCATTTGCATTAGGGAGATCAGTACAACTGATTGAGTCAAAGAGGTCAGTGGGGAAGGAATAACATGTGATGGGTCCTCCATAAGGCACACCATGATACAAGGAGCTATTCTCAAGACCAAACACTCATTTATAACGATAGGATGAGACATAACATTGATTTTATATTATGGATTGGTTCATTAATGTATATATATTTTGAGATGAATCTTTTGGTATAAACACAATTGATATATATTCATGATTATTATAAGACTTTTTACTATGTGTATAGTATGGACTATTTATTTATTCTATATGGACCTATTCATGGTTGAAAAACATATGGATATATTTAGCACTGATTATATTTCTTTCAATGTATGGGTTATGGATTATGGATTATGTGATGTATGACTAGATTTATGTATGACTTTGCTTTATTCCTTGCATTGGATTTCCAATAATAAAGAGTTTTTGAGAAACCTAATTTTTAATATAACATAAAATACATTACCACCAATAAAATTGAATAGTCATAATGAATGTTGATGTTTCAGGCATATAAAACTAAAGAAAGAATAAATTGTGTAAAATCAAAGTACATCATGATATATCAAAACCATAACCATAATATTATGCATTTCATAAAATAGTATTTTCAAACATAAAAAAAAAAATTAATATTTGAGAATTAAAAATATGAAGCAAAAAATTGATACACAAACTAACAAATAGTAATTTTAAAAATAAACAATTGACATGTTGAAAAATAATCATTACAATGGACAAAATAAAAAAGAAAAATAACCATTTGAAAGGTTAGGGATAAAATGGATTAATAACCAAATTAAAGGTTAGGGATAGAAAATGAATAAATAACCAACTTAATGGTTAGGGATAGAAAATGGATATGTAACCAACTTAATGGTTAAGGAAAGAAAACAAACAACACAACAATAAAAATAAACAAAGGATTGAGTATATAAAAAAAGTTGTAATCAAAGACTTAACATTCTAAGAAAGAACTTTACAATTATAGCCAAGAGATAGGATAAGTAATAAACAATTAATGAGGAAGCATAGAGATAATCTAACTCAAGTGTGGGGAAATGGATGATGGGGAAGATGGTGGTTGACCTGACCCTAAGACCCCATGTATCTAAACACTTCCTACATAAAACACCTTAGACAAAGTCCATATGGGGATATAAAGAGAGATATAGTTCTCCCAAAATGGGAAGTGATTATAAAGTGGGTGATTGATGAAATTTTTGAGTGTTGGATAAAAAATATTCATGAGTGACCCACCCAAGAATGAATGAATGATGTGTAAGTTAGCTAGAATTATAGATGTGTTGTGATAAGTGTGTAACAATTTTTTTGGGATTTTTTATGTAATGTTTTTGATTTTTTTTTGTATTTTGGGATTTTTTAAAATAAGGAATATAAAGTACATTTTTATGCTATCATGATCAAGGATATAGGTTCACATGTAGAAATATCAACCTAAACTTAGCATGTTATAGGATAAATGACTAACAAATGACAAATGACAAATGTGGGAATATAAAATGGATTAATAAAACATAATGCCTCTAAGTAATGAGGGTGAATATAGAAAATGGGTATGTTTATTTTAATGCCCCATTTATTTTGTTTGCACAACATATGACTTTCAATTTGTAGAAAAAGAATGAAAGGGGGAATAGGATAACCATGAAATGGTGAAGATGAAAATAGAAAATCAAAAATTTTCATGGAAAAGGTATGTAACCTAATCCTTATGAGCAAAAGGAAAAATATGTAATTATTTATAAAATCACAAAATAATAACTTTATTGGATTCATCTAGAGATAAATATCCTTGACAAAATTAGTAAATGGGATAAAGTTATCCTTTTTATCATAGACATATATACAAGTTGTTTGAATAATTTTCTCTTAGACCCCTTTTGATAGGATATTTAATACTTTTCATTACAACCCCATACATGTAGTCTCATGTGACTAGGAAGATACATGGGATTATCACCAAAGTCTATACATAGGCAAGTAAGGGTATCTCCCTCACTTCTAATCCTACATAACCAGTGAAATGCGAAGTCTTAACACTGAAGATCAACAAAGAGAGAGAGAGATATGTGGAATTTGAATTTGATGTTGGATAAGAGTGTCATGTTATTTTAAAATATTTTACTCCCAAGTCTTGGCCCCATGAAACTATTAAGATACAAAGGCTCATAATCAAAGACCAAGAGAGGCAAGTAAAGTTACCATTTATTTTTATCATGCTAATGATTTCTACTTAGAGGGAACTGTAAGAGGAGATTATGTCATGGACAAGTTTCTAGACTAGGTTGTGGGCTAGTATTTTCTAAGTTTTTCAAGAAATAAGGCAAGAACTAATGTAATGTTAATTTTGAGATTGTTCTCCATGGGATAATATGGTGATATGCAAAGTGAAATGATATGATTAACTACATTTTTAATGTTTGTATTATTCAAACTAATAACTAAATAATCACCAAACATAACATATTATATGCAAGAAAAAATGTAAATAATGTCAAATGCATTGCAACAAAGGTAATGAAAAATGTAGTTACATTAGTTTCAAATTATAATGGGGGAATATTTTGAAAACATGTTCTCCACACTTACACTAGTTTTCAATTTTATATTATTATGGGGGAATGTTTTGGAAAGATTTTCTCCACACTTACACTATTTCTTAGATTTAGATTATAGTGGAGGCATGTTTTGGAAACATTCTGTTCACACTCACATCAGTTTATAGTTTTATATTATAATGGGGGTCATGTTTTATAAACATGTTATCCACACTTAAGTAGTTTCAAACTATATAAATTCACATTTATATGATTTAGATACACATTTGTTACAAAATTTTGTACATTGGTACCATTATTATACATAATTTTAACATAAGACATATCTAAAGTGAATATGCTATGAAATATGTGCCTAATATTTTATAATAAAACAATTTTTATATTTTAAACACTTTTAAGGACCATCATCACCCACCAAGTTGGAATTTTATGGACTATATTGATCTAATCTACTACAATAGTTGGATCAATTTTTATATGGTTGAGGTGATTAAATCACTTAATATTGCCAAGTTTCTAAATTGGACTTGATTACATCATTGAATCTCACTTGATTAATAGTGTGAGTTGACTTGGTTCACTCACACTTACTAGGTTATAAGTATGATTGCTTTTCATGGTTGAACTAATCTCGAATTTTGGGTGGAAACTCATATTTTCTCCAAAATTAGGGGCATGTGTCAAATATCTCTCTATTTCAAATAAAATTTACAAAGGGAAAGACATTTGCATCCATACATAGGTGTAGTCTTAAAACTTACTCTCTTTTAATTTCAATCATTTCAATGCTTTCAATTTTAGATTATATGCACTGATTTCAAATAAAATATGATCTTAGTTGTAGGTAAGTCATAAAAAAGCATCCAAGTTAGAATAAATAAAATATAAGGTGTGTTATAAACACCTAAGTACTATTCTTCTCCTTTAAACTAATAATTTCATTGCTAAATTAAATGGAAGGAAATTTAGACACTATTTATATATTATATAGTACCTCAATATTTTACACTTAAATACATATCATGGATGTACCTTTAGCTTATATAACTTTCTCACTACCAAGAAACTTGCATACATTATCTCTAGGTGCCTAATTAATTATCTCTTAGTCTGACCAATGTTATTCTAATAACTCAAAGCTTTTATCTTACCTAGAATTCGATAAACATGTTTATCTTCCATCTTTAAAAGTTATATACTTGTGCTTGTTTTCTAACAACCTAAACACTTGCATCCCAATTATATGTCTATGTTGATGTAAGTGTTATATTCCAACATAAGTATCTAATGTCCTAAAGTCATATAATTTGCAAATGAAACATATTCCTATGGTTGAACTAATTCTTTAATGTAATAAATTATCTATAAGGATTGGTATAAACACACAATCAACCCTCATTCATTCCTCACCTAACACAGACCTATAAAAGACTAGAACAAACCAAAAAGCACTAAATCAACCACTCAAGTGATTAAATATTCCATATTTTCTTTTATTTCCATATCAATCATATGGATAATATATATAGGTCTAAATTACTAAAGGATCATTCTATGATCCATATTTTTTGAGTTAAAATATAGGTCACTATTATATTTGTTTATCACATATTACATTGTTCACACATAATCCAACATGTAGATGAGAAATACATAAGATTAAGTCCCTATTCAAAGTATTAGTTATGTAGATAGTTATCATTGATATAGGTATCTTTGGGGAAGCTCGACACTATGTGCCCACTAACCCATTTTCTTGATAGTCACTAGAAATATGAATAATTAGGGTTTTTCTATTTGACAAGGAGTAACAATCCATGACCTAGATCTGAATGCACTATAATGAATGTGATAGAGAACTTAAAAGAATTTGGGTGGTCACATCTAGTTTTATTAAGTATTCAACACTAGACACCTACATATATGTTAGAAATTAGCATCAACATAGCCATCCTAGGTCAATGCAAGTGTCTATAACTATAGATGTATAATTTATAGAATTAAATGATTGATCTAGAATCTAGATTTAACCTACTTCATACCTTTTCTAGATCCAGATCTATATTAGAATCAAAACTAACTATATATATTATTTTCATTATCATTATAATATTTAGCATATATGTACTTTATATCTTTATATTTAACCTTAAATTAAATATGTGTTATTTCTACTTTATACCATAGGGTTGAAAATATTGAAAATGACACAAGGGTGATAATTAGATCTATAGTAGGGTAATTAAATACTAAACTTAGATATAAGCATAAAATAAATTTATTATGATGAGATATTCAAAATATGGAGAGTAAAACTAGGCTAGATATATAAATGATAAAGAATAAAAGTAATTATCTTGTTCTAATGATAATTTAGTTCTAGATCTAGAACAAGTTAAAATTAGAAAGGAAGATAGTTGTAGGATAGTTGTCAGATTCTAGATATAGTATCTCTATCTATTTAGATATTTATGTCAACCTTGGATGGTTATGTTGATAATACTATATGATTGTAAGGATAGTGTTTTGTACAAAATATTTGGTGAAATAAGATGTGAATACCTAGATGCCTCTAAGTTTGGCTTCACCTTCACTTTAATGCATCTAGATCTAGATCATGGATAGTTACTCCTTGTGAAATGGAAAAAACCTATATTTCCATCTTGAATGTGACCTTAGATAAAAATGGGTTATTAAGCCTATGGTGTTGAGATGGCCCCAATGACCCCACTTTTGAAGGGTGTTGCCTACATAGATAATACTCTAAAAGAGGGCCTCAAAATCATGTAGTTATCCCATAAGTGTTGGCTTATGTGTGAATCATGTAATGTGTGTAAAATAATTAAAACTTTGGCCTAACTTGTAACTTGAAAATTTTGGTTCTTGGGTTGTTCCTTTTTAGACCTATATATGTGGTCTCTATGACTAGTTTGGAAATATGGAATTTTTTATCCACTGAATACTTGATAGAGTGATTTTTGATAAATGCCTTGGTCTCTTTAGTATTTTCTAGGTGAGGAATGAATGAGGGTTGATATTATATTTATATCAATCCATTCTAAGTAATAACTCACATTAAATAACCTAGGCCAACCATCAAGATACGTTTCATTTGAAAAACTGGATGAATATAGGGCACTAGACCCTTATGTCAAGTTAGGAAAGTAACATCGATACTATTGTCTATATCAAATATTAGTATCTAGGGAGTAAAAAAATAGGTAGAGGCTCAGAACTTATAAAGGTGTGAGATAAGTACATTTTAAACATCATGATCAAGATATAATGTTTGTGTCATTAATATAATGATAGTCAGACTAATATATAGTCCAAGGGGCATAAGATAGAGTAGATGTGAGTTTTACAAAATCAAGGATAGTGTATAACTAAGATGAATAACCAAGGTCTATTTTTTCTAAGTGTACAAGATTGAGGTTCTACATAATCACAAAATATCATCTACACTTTGTAATCTCAAGATAACAAATTCAATGTATGTTTTATCTAAGTTTTAAAATTAATTGGCTTAATTTAGATATATTCTACCATCCTCATGCCCTACGATATCTCTTAAACTTTAACCCTTAATTCCCCATATCTATATTTTAGGGTTAAACATTATGTTATGAAGCCATGTAATAATTATGACCTTAGAACAGGGATTAATGTTAATAACATGTATAATTAGTAGTGTATATTTGTGTAATAATACTTGATGTTAGTAAAACACAAGTTTCCATTATAGAGGTACTTTCCTATTCAATGTCTTTGTATTTTTTATTGTAGAATAAATTTTGGTTATAATAGTAGGTAGAGGAAGGGACTATTTTTTTTTGAAAATATGAGACCTATGAAATAAGTGCCTAAACTTGAGATAATATAAGTTATTATTGATACTAAAACACCATGGGTTTCTCTTATTGAATTATGGATGAATATTAGGGAGATAAATGTCTATTAATTTAAGGTATATACATTCAATGTTTGAAACATAAGGAACAATAGTGTTAATGTGAGATTGTGTGAAATGGGGCACAACTATAAGAACAAGGGCACCTTGGGTGGTATTTTTAAGATCAACCTACATTATATATATATACACACACACATATATATACATACATATATATATATATATATATATATATATATACACACACACATATATATATACATACATATATATATATATATATATATATATATGATTTAAACATCCCTTTTAGGGACCATTATTTAAACATTGTGTTCCTCTTGTAGTAGTCTAGGAGTAGGGGAATCAGGTGCAACATCATCTAACTATATAATAGTAAGATAAGAGGGATCAACATCAATCATATTATAGATTATAGGGGTTTCATGGGCTATGTGAACTTGTTTTTTTGTATTTACCTCTAGATTTTGTTCTTTTGATTTAATGGGATCATTAATACATGCTTGAATTGGAGGAGTCAGAGGAGGTGATTGTGTTATCTAGTATAATGGTGATGCCATTGATAAGTGATACATAAGGAAGAACTTGTAGTATTATTTTTATAAGATTAAATTATGTAGAGGGAGAGTATTCTTCATGTTTTTGTGACTTTTGTGTATCCTCTATTCATCTAAACTAAACTCTTATAAAAAATTATATCAAAACTATAACAACCTACATGCATCTTAAAACCTCCTCTTCTTCTTGGGAAATAAAAATATATGGTCCAAATTATGAGGATCATGATGATATCACTTGAAATTTTTTTATTAGTGGCATCAAGTGTGTAGACACTATCCCATAGGGTCCCAATGTCTAATTTCATTACTAAGGGGTGTAAATGATAACCTATGCACTGTAGCATTAGCTAGTGATGACCACACATTAAAATAAGACCTCCCAATTCTGAGAGGCAAAATATGCACAATGGTCCATTTACTTCTTTTTTAGGAATCATATACTCCATGAATGATTTGATGTGAAATTTATTATACTACTATTTTTTATAAGATAAATTAGGGTAGTATTGATGGAGCCTCTTGTGTACCTCAATTCTGATTATGTTGCAATCTATTTTATACCAATACGAACCCATAGTTTCAAACAATAATATTATGTATTTATATAAGTTAGGAATATAATTTTCATTGATATCCATGGAAATTAGTGGATAAAGTAGGCAAATAAAAGTCTAAATGTTCTACCTAGATCTATGCATGTATATCCTAGAAAATTAATAAGACATAGTGAATGTTTGTAAAATCCACCTTTTCAAAAATGGGATCCATTAGATATGATAACATATAAAAATGGCCCTAATTCTTAACTCCCAAAAATAAGTGTCAGATTATAAAAAATAACTTTCCCAAGGTAGGGATAGTCCTATCATTAACTATAACAGTTAGTAAGGGTATCCACCTTTTATCTACACATGTTATATCCACAAATCTGAATAGTCTATTTACTAAATCCATTCTCATTATAAAACTTTATCTAAATTTCTTAATAGTAATGGATTTTATATATTGTTTATAGACAAGTCATTTTAGGTAATTATCCTAATCCTTAAGGAGCTCCTTGAATTTTTCTTTTCATACATTCTAGGGAAACATTCTGATTATATAAAATATTTTTCTTAGGTAGTCCATAGTACCCATCATAAGCAACACCATAAATATATTCATCTATATCATTATTATTTATTGACTTCACTATGTCACTATTATAGGATATGATGTGTAAATAATTATAAATTATGTTTACATAGGGATATACCTCAAGTTTTGTTTTTTCATGATGTAGACCAATTGCTCTAATGGCTTCAATGTTTAAGGAATAATATGTTAAAGATAGAGGAAGCTTATCATTGCCATTTTTGTCCTTATAATTCTCTACTTCATCATATATGAAATTGTAGTACCTCAAGCCAATTCTAAATGCTTCATAATCAAACATTATGTCTGTGAAAATTTATTTTATGTTAAATGAGCAAAGATATTCCATATTGGTCTTCATGGTGAACTTGGATTGTATTAAAGTTATAATAAATGTGATTTTTTTATTAAATGTAATAGTCTAATATCATTCCATATTTTTAGGTGATGAGAGTTTGGAAAAAAGAGTGTCGTGAATTTTATTAACTTATTTGAATGATTTTAGCTATGCAATTATGTCTGAATGGCCTTGAATGCTTTAATATTTTTATTGATTCATGTGTTTTAATGGATTTAAATGGACTTTTTAAAACTCAATTTGTTCAAAATTTTATTTTATACTCTATTTTTGGAGAAATTGAATGGAACTTGATTTTTTTTTCATATTCTAGTGTGGGTTGTTAAGATGCCTATTCAGCCTTTTGTGAGAAATGCGACCCTTTGTATTTTATTTTTATTGTATTGAGTCATGTATTTAGATAATTCCATATTTGAAATTTATATTTTTTTAATGTCACTTTCTTATTGTATTTGTGTTATGTGGCATCATATTGCATAGTTGCATCCTTTATTGAGTGTTTGAATATAAAGTTTTTTTTCTTGCAAATAAGTGTGATGTATCACTTAGCTCATTTCCACTAAAACCTTCTAATTTTTAGGGTGAAAAGGGAGATAAAGATAATTGAAATGAAAATATAAAATAATATTGGTGGTATACATAAATTGATTAGTCATACACTCTATTTAAACTTCTAGAAACACTAATGAGATAAGAAAAAGACTAAATCTACATCTCTAAATGTCTTTTATGCATCAATATTTCATCCAGAGGTTCATCACGTGATCAAAACCTAAGGGAATTGATGTAAAGGCTGGATTCAAGGAACTAATTAGTTAATGTATCCACTTGATAGCTTCAATCAAATGACATTGAACACTAAACATGACCTGCATAACAAGATAAACTAGTATCTATGTGAGATTAGGACTTGACAGGGGAGATATTTGTACCACATGCAAATAATATTAACATTAACACACTATACTATAACATTGAAATCTAAAATAGTCATCTAATTATCTCAGGAGGTTACAAAGATCAATACTAGTAGAATCTAGTCATGCCCAATAAAGGGATCATTTTTAAGGCTTAAAAGCCTATATTTATAGCAGAATGATCATTTCTAAGTAAATCAATGCCAAATATTGGAAATCTTGGTCATTATGCTCCATTCTCCATCCTAATCTCACCTAGATACTAGTTTAACTTGTTATGCAGGTCATGTTTAGTGTTTAATGTCATTTGATTAAAGCTAACAAGTGGATACATTGACTAGTTAGTGCTTGAATTAGGCCTTTCCATCACTTCCCTTAGGTTTTGATCACTTGGTGAACCTCTACATGAAATATTGATGCATAACAAACATTTGGAGTTATAGATTCAGTCTTTTACTTGTCTTATTAGTGTTTTTTGAAGTTTAAATAGAGTGGATGAGTAATCAATTTAGGTGTATCATAAAAATTAGCTTAGATTTCCCTTTCAATTATCTGTCTCTCCCTTTTCACCCCATCAATTAGTATGTTTTAGTGGAAATAATCTAAGTGATACATAAGAGGAGATAGGCTCATAAAAAATCCTATAGGTCTAACCCAAGATTAGGTAACCCATAACCTAGGGTCATTCCCATGTTGGACTAGATTTGAATATAGGACCCAAACAATCCTCTACTCAGCTAGAGTACAATCTAAGTCTCCATTAGTTTTTGGCATGCTCAGTGTGATGCATTGGAGCTAGTCTTGGTGAAATTAAAATTTTAATAGTGTTCTTCATGAAGTATTTTTTGACTCCAAGATCAAATAATTGGTTATAATAGTCCAGACTCAATTTCTAAATAAGTCTATTTTCATTGCACTATCCTGATATTGTTTTCATGTATGTATGTGAGGATAACTATACAATACTTCCTCATTAGCCCTATAATGAATCATTATAACTCTATCATATTCCATATGAGCTTAATTATGATCCTAATCAATTTTACCAAGAGTTTTATTCAAGCTATGTTGATCCTTATCAGGTTTCATATGATCTTTATTGTCAAGATTATGACCCTAATCCCCCTTATAAATCATATTAGTCTTAAGACCAGATTTCAACTTCCCCATATGGATATGATGTTGCATATGAGTAGCATTTTCTCCAAGAGATAATGGATGAAATAAAGTTCAAACTATTAACATATACAAGAAAAGTTTGGTCAATTTCTCAGTATGAGGAAGTGAATGGGTTATTTCTAAATGTATCCAATGATCCAAAGGAGAAGAATGAGTTGTGAAATATTATATTGGAGAATATTGAGGCTTGGGAGAGGTATAAAGGTGATTTGAACTAATTATCTCAAGAACTCTCTTGTATTCCTCACCAGTATTATTGTGTTCCTCATTCTCATGAAGTGCTTAACCATACTCAATTTGAGCCAAGGGAGATGCCTAGTTGGAGTCAAGAGTAGACTCATGTGCTTATTAAAGAGAATAAGCCTTCTTGTATTTATATTTGTTCCTTTCTCATCCCTAAAACTCAAACTATTTATGAGGACAAAGAGGTTTTAGATTTTGATGAGGTGATGTCTAAGTGGGAGAAACAAAATATAGAGTTCTCTAAGAGTTTCTCTTTTCCTCTTCTTTAAGACTCCTTAGATGATTACATTTCCCTAAAAATCCCAAAATATGATCATGATCAACCTTCCATGCATCATACCTCCTCTCAATAAAATTAATCTCATCACCCTCCCACCATCTCCCTTCTTTAAGAGGAGCCTATTTTATGAAGGTATGAGAAATATATTGAAGATACGGTGCAAGTTCTTGAAGGTTGTGAAGAAGATGTCTCAATTATGTATGAGGAAGAGTTTCTCATTGATATTTCACTTGAGGAAAAGGTTAAGAATGAATTTTTAGATAATATTGAAGAAGATATCTCAGGTTTTCTTGAGAAGAATGGTCTTGATGTGGGATAAATCCAAAAGAAATTAGTACAAGTTGAAGACATGAATGAGTTTGAGACATCTCCTATTGAGAAGGATCAAAATACCTTTCAAAATGATCCTATTTAGTTTTATCAGATTGAGAAACAAAAATATGATTGGAAGTTGTACCTTGAATCTCTTTAAGATATTGGGGAACTTTATAGGGATATATTACCCATTAAGGAGCATGTTTTTGATAAATTGCATCAAGAGTCACTCATTCATGATCATGATATAGATTAGGTTGACTATTAAAATCTCCTTGAAGATCTTAATGAACTTACAATAGATAGTAAGAAGAATGAGGTCACTCAAGGATAATTCATATATGAGATATCACATGATGAGGTTGTAGATGACAAGAAGTATGAAAAATATCCCAAAGTGTAAGATGAGTTTGTCTATGTTGATGACTATTTTTTTGTTCATAAATCACCTAAGAAGATGCTAAGAGAGCTAGTAGGTGATAAGAGTGCCTCATCAAAGGTCATGTTCAATAAGCACCCTACATTGGAATTTGTACCATCTTTTATAATGAGTGAGTTTATGAATTTCCCTTTTGATCTAGGTGGATCATGTTTTTTCATGATTAGTTAAATTTATTTTTATTCTTATTTCCCTCAAAATACTAACCTAACACATTTATTTGTTTAATTTTGCTTGGTTTAGTTAACTTCCCTATTTTCTATGTTTTCTTCTTTTTTTAGTGGAATCTATCGTCTTTGCAAACCAAAGGGTTGTTTAGAATAAAATGTGTAATTATTTATGAGTCCAAGAATCATGTAGATGGTCTAGTTTTCAAGCATTATAGGCATGCTTCCTAGCTGAGTCATCAAAATGTTATCAAATTTTCCCCCACAGGTCAAATCATCACCAAATCATTTAAAAATTACCACATCATGCCAATTTTCCTTATGAGTTAGTTTGGTCTTGATAGTTCCTTAATATGATACATTTTTTCCCTAATGATTCCATATAAGTTTGGTGCCTTGGTGTAATTTATATCTATAGATATAAGCCTTAAAAGTTAAGCAACATAGTAAGATGTGTGTGAAGACATCAAACTTAAGCTATGATAAATAACCATCTGAGTTTAAAATCCTCAAAGGATCTTGAGCCCAAATGTAGATTTTTCAAGTGGTAGAGCCATTTTCAATCAAATCAAAAGATCCAAAGGCATGCAAGAAACAACTTAAGTCATTGGGTCTAGGTAAATCCAAAAGCATGTGTTTAATCATTTTGAAGAGATCAATGATGAGCATTGAGTCAAAAAGTTAGCAGACTTAAGACAAACATATCAAAGATAAGTGTAAAAATTGTGGAAGCCAAGTTAGGATCCAATAGTAAGTGGAAATATGAAAAAATTAGTAGGTCCATTTAACTCAAGGGTGCACATTAAATCATGCTTCGAAGATATAATGATGAGCATCAAGTTAAATAGTTAGAGGATCCCATAAATAAATGTTGATACACTAAGTATCACAATCCTCATAAGTTAAAGAATTAATGGTACACATTTGATCTTATAATTAAAGATCAATATCATGCATTAAGTCATGCAGTAAAGATCAATGGTGTGTAGGTCAAAGATCTAAATCAAACACAAGATGATCATGTGGTGCAAACATAGGGGGAAATAAAGCTAATAGCAAAATCCTGAGAATGAATGAAGAGATTGTTGGGGATCAACCAACAATAGATTACACTTATGAAAGCAATAAACTACGGAATTAAATTAGACAGATAAGTAACTAGAACCAAATAATAGCAAAGAACAAGAGATACAAGAAACCACCCTGAAAACTTATATTAAACTCTTTACAAAAGGAATACAATTGAAGAAAATTCTTTCTTCCACACCTCTCTCAGATGCACAAGATCTCTCTCTAGATCTCTATCCCTTAAGAGCTCTCTCTCTCTCAAGTACAATTGATTCCAACAACCTAGATTGATACAACTTTGTACTGTTCTTCAACATTCACATATAATGAACTACTATAATAATCACACTAAGCTAAGAAGATCTAATTCTACATATAGAATTAGGAGACTTGAGCATGCACTTACAACCAACAGTTAAGCCTCTTGAACAAGGGCTCTAAAAACAATCTTACTAATAATAGAAATGCAAACTTAAGACAGACTTAAACTCATCATGCAAACACTCACTTCTATCCTCAGAAATAGCATTCTAGATGCACAAGTAACTGACGCCGGTTCCTGCCTGCTTGCCTATGACCGACATCCGTCGATCCTCTGCCGATGTCAGTGTCTCCTCAACTGCACCAGACTGACATCGGTCACTCCTGACCGATGCTGATGACTGTGTAAACCTACAACTTTGGTAATGCACTCATATGTGAAGCTTTTAGGCTCCACACCTTAAAAATCTCCCACTTGGAGATAAACAACTGCACCAGTACCTGTACATCAACATCTTCTAGCTCCTCTATCTTCAACTCAATCACGAAGACCAACAGAAGTTGAATGGAGATTCAACTTCTCCTTTGTAACCGGCTTGGTTAACATATCAGCAGGATTCCTATCTGTATGGATCTTCTCCAGCTTCAAATCACCATCTTCTAATACCTGCCGTATGAAGTGGTACCTTAGCTATATGTGCTTGGTTCTTGAATGAAAGGCTGAATTCTTAGCCAAATGGATTGCACTCTGACTATCACTATACAATCTGCAACTGCCATGCTCCCTTCCAAGCTCTTCCATGAACCATGTCATCCATATCATCTCTTTGCTAGCTTCTGTGGCTGCAATATACTCTGCTTCTGTAGTTGACAAGGCAACAACCTTCTGTAACTTAGATATCCAGCTAACCGCCGTTCCACCTATAGTGAAAACATAACCTGTAGTGCTCCTCCGGCCATCTAAATCACCTGCCATATCTGAATCTACATAACCATGTAGAGAAGCATCTGAACCTCCATAGCACAAGTGCCTACTACTGGTTCCTCTCAGATATCTAAGGATCCATTGAACTATTTTCCAATGTTCCTTACCTGGATTGGCCATATACTTACAACTCCCACTGCTTGGGCAATATCTGGTCTAGTACACACCATTGCATACATCAAACTCCCTACTACGGAAGAATATGGAACCTTACTCATGTACTCTACCTTATCATGTGAATTAGGACATTGTTCTTTACTCAATTTAAAATGTCCAGCCAAAGGTGTGCTTACCAGTTTAGTATCCTGCATATTGAACCATTTCAACACCTTGTCCACGTAATCCTCTTGAGACAATATCAACCTGTGATTTTTCTTGTCTCTCTTAATGCTCATGCCAAGGATTTTCTTTGCTACTCCCAAATCCTTCATAGCAAATGTTTGAGCTAATTTCACCTTAAGCTCAGAGATATCCTGCATGTGTGATCCTGCAACCAGCATATCATCTACATACAACAATAGAATAATATATCTACCATTATCCAATCTCTTAAAATACACATAATGGTCAGATTGACACCTACTGTAGCCATGCTTAGTCATAAGCCTATCAAATTTCAAATACCACTGTCTAGGAGCTTGCTTGAGGCCATACAAACTTTTCTTCAGTCTGCACACTAACTTCTCCTTACCTATGACCTCAAATCCTTTCGGCTATTCCATATAAATTTCCTCATCCAAATCTCCATGAAGAAATGCTGTCTTAACATCTAGCTACTCAAGATGCAAATCCTCAACAGCAACCAAAGACAGTACAATCCGTATAGAATTCATTTTAACAACAGGAGAAAAAATCTCACCAAAATCAATACCTAGCTTTTGTGCAAATCCTTTCACTACCAATCTGGCCTTATATCTCATCTGTCCATTCTCACCTTCTTTCAACCTATAGGTCCATCTGTTCTTCAGTGTTCTCTTACCAGCTGGCAATTCAACCAAATCACATGTTTGGTTCTCTCTTAAGGACTCCATTTCCTCAACCATGCCATGCTCCCACTGACTCTTGGACTCCACCTATATTGCTTCTTCAAAACTCTCTGGTTCTCCACCATCAGTTAGCAATAAATAGAATAATGAAGGAGAATATCTAATTGGAGGCTTACTTACCCTTTTAGACCTCCTGATGGGTGTCTGAGACTCGTTCACATGTTGTCCACCCAAATTCTCTGATAGTGACCGACCTCAGTCACCTCTAGACCTGTTACTTGCCAACACCAGTTTTACCTAACCGACGCTGGTGCCTATGCTGTCGACATCAGTCTCTGTATGACCAACATTAGTTTCTATTCTGCTGATGTTGGTTCTTATCCTGCTGATGTCGGTTTCTGTGTTTTCTTGCAAGTGATTATTTCTTTTTCTTGTGAGCTCATTTTGGACCATCACCTCATCCAATTCACTGTTGCTCTGCCCAGATTGATTCAGCTTCTTCAATTGATCACTATACATCACTTTTTCATTGAAAACAATGTCATGGCTCCTAATTACCTTGTTAGTTCCTAGATTCTAAAATCTGAAACCAAAATCATCTGAGCCATAGCCAATAAATGTGCACCTCATAGACTTAGCATCAAGCTTCTTTTTATTTTCCTTATCTACATGCATAAATGCTTCACAACTAAAAACTTTGAGAAAAGAGAGATCTACATTTTTACCTGTCCAAGCCTCTTCTGGAATTCCACCATCTAGAGCTGTAGAGGGTCCTCTGTTAATTAGGTACACTACAATGTCAACAGCTTTTGCCCAAAACTCTAAAAGAAAACTAGCATGCAATCTCATACATCTTACATGCTCCATGATTGTTATGTTCATCCTTTCAGCAATACCATTCTGCTGAGGTGTCCTTGGAACCATCCTTTGCCTATGGATTCCATGCATGTAACAATACCAATTGAACTTATAACTGCAGAACTCTCCACCATTGTCTAATCTCAGGCACTTTAATCTTTTGCATGTTTCATTCTCAACCATAGCTTTCCAAATCTTAAAAGTCTCAAATACATCAGATTTCTTCTTAATATAGTAGATCCATACCTTTCTTGTAGCATCATCTATGAACGAAACATAGTATTGTGATCCTCCAATAGAAGCTACCTGAGCCGGTCCCCACACATCTGTGTGAACAAGCTGTAACTTATGCTTCTTCTTTGTAGACCCAATCTTGAGAAAACTAACCCTTTTCTATTTTCCAAATACACAGTGCTCACAAAATTCTAGATCCATGCTTTTCAAATCTGAAAGCTTACCTTTAGACTTAAGAATTGACATCCCCTTCTCACTCATGTGGCCAAGCCTTGAGTGCCACAATTTTGCATCCACATCTGAAGTAGATAATACAGAAGGAGAATTGTTAGTAACACAATTACACAAATAGAGAGTACCTACTCTCTTACCTCTGGGCATAACAAGTGCACCCTTGGTCACCTTCCAAGATTCTGCTATGAGAGTTATTATACAACCCTCATCCCCTAACTTTCGTACAGAAATCAAATTTCTCTTCAAGCTAGGAACATGCATAACTTCTCTCAACACCCATGTGTTGCCATTCTGCATTTTCAGCTGCACTTTACCTTTGCCAATAATTTTACAGGGTTCATCATCCCCTAAATATACTATTCCAAAATCTCCATGGATATAGTCACAGAAATATTCCCTATTAGGGGTAGCATGAAAAGATGCACCAAAATCTAACACCCAAGATTCTATATTATTATGCAAAGAGAATATTAAAGCATCTTGTGCAATACCTACAACCTTTGCTTCTTCTTTTCCTTAATGCTGATTGTCCTCCTTAGGCTTTGACCAACAATCTCTACTTATGTGCCCCATCTTTCCACAATTCCAGCATTGTGGCCTTCTACCATTTCTAGATTTGGATCTGCCTTTCCCCTTAGACTTGGATCTTGATCTCCCTTTCTTGCTCTTCTCTTTTTGCCTTCCCCTACTCTCAAAACTTAAAGCATTCCCAGATGTCTCTTCTGTGCTTTTCTTGCGAATTTCCTCATTCAAGATAACACTGACAACATCCTCTACTTTTAAAATATTTGATGCAGATGCAATATTGCTAACTACCATTACTAAGCTATGCCAGCTTTCAGGTAGAGAACATAATATTGAAAGAGCTTTAATTTCATCATCAAATACAATTTTGACTGAACTTAATTGATTTACAATACCATGGAAATCATTCAGGTGATTAGATATAGATCCACCTTCCTGCTTATGCAAATTTAATAGCTGCTTCATAAGATATACCTTATTAGAAGCAGAGGGTTTTCCATACAAATTTGCTAGAGTAGTCATCAACTCTACCGTTGTTTTTGCCTATGATAAATTAGATATCACAGTAGATGTTAGACTCAGTCTTATAGACCCCAGAGCCTTTCTGTCAAGAACTTCCCATTCTTCATCCTCCATGTCTGTGGGCTTCTTAGCAATCCCACCTAACAGTAAGTATAGATCCTTCTTATATAGATAGTCCACTATCTACATTCTCTAATTTTGATATTTTTTGCCATTGAACTTCTCCATTCTTAGTTTACTTTCATCTACCATTGCTTTTCCCACTCAAATAGAAATCCCTGCAAAAACTCCTATGAGAAACCTATAATCAATACACACTACACAGATCTGAACTACCTATTAGTGAACCTGAGCTTTGATACCAATTATTGGATATCAAACTCTAAACCTACAACCAAGGCTCTGATACCACTTTTTGGGGATCAACCAACAATAGATTACACTTATGAAAGCAATAAACCATGGAATTAAATTAGACAGATAAGTAACTAGAACCAAATAATAGCAAAAAACAAGAGATACAAGAAACCACCCTAAAAACTTGTATTAAACTCTTTACAAAAGGAATACAATTGAATAAACTTCTTTCTTCCACACCTCTCTCAGATGCACAAGATCTCTCTCTAGATCTATATCCCTTAAGAGCTCTCTCTCTCTCTCTCTCTCAAGTACAATCAATTCCAACAACCTGGATTGATACAACTCTATACTGTTCTTCAACATTCACATACAATGAACTACTACAATAATCACACTAAGCTAAGAAGATCTAATTCTACATATAGAATTAGGAGACTTGATCATGCACTTACAACCAACAGTTAAGCCTCTTAAACAAGGGCTCTAAAAACAATCTTACTAATAATAGAAATGCGAACTTAAGACTAAGACTTAAACTCATTATGCAAACACTCACTTTTGTCCTCAGAAATAGCATTCTAGATGCACAGGTAACTGACGCCAGTTCCTGCCTGCTTGCTTGTGATCGACGTCGGCCGATCCTCTACCGACATCGGCGTCTCTTCAATTGCACCAGACCGATGTCGGTCGCTCCTGACCGACGCCGGTGACTGTGTAAACCTGTAACTTTGGTAATGCACTCATATGTGAAGCTTTTAGGCTCCACACCTTAACAGAGATGCCAAGTGGCACACTTTTAGAAACCTAGATCAAGATCAAGGTCTAGTATCAGAAGTTGAATCCATGAGACTTTAAATAAAGATCAAAGATAATTGAAAATGAACTAGTAGGGAGAAATCCATGCTATACTAAGATCAAAATATATTGATCTATCTATTATAACTACTTTAATGTCAAAATTCATCTTTTAAATGACTTTATTTCATCAGTTTAATTATAAGGAACATTATTGTAGGCTAAAAATAGATTGAAAGAGATTGATACAGTTGTTATGGACACCTTACAAAAGTAATATTAGGCATTATGATCTTCTCTAATGACATCAATTCCAAGAAAGATTTTAAGATATTGGTTATTATGTTCCCTTATCCCTCCTTTTATACATCCCTCCCCATCTCTCTCACCCTATTCTATGATAAATATAGTCTTCTAAGCCTTGAAAAGGATCTTGCTCTTTGGCTTACCTAGGCTATGCCATGATTTGTACTATAACACCTATTTGATCTAATAAAAGACTAAATTAATCCATTTTACAAGATGAATTTAAGTGTGTCTCATGAATTCATTGATGTGGTTAAGTGAATATATTTTTTCATGCCTTTGTCTAAATTTTATCACCTTCATGGAGTGTTTTGGTAGTTCTCACAGGTCATTCTAAGTGCAATATATAGTTTGTTGATTAGTTTAGAAGTGGATAATTACCCTCCCATGCTAGGTTGATAGTTATTCCATACCTTTTTGTGAAATACTCATGTGAGGGATAATCAAAGATTGAGTGAAGTGGCCTAATTTAGTCTTGAATATGTCTTATAGTGTGTCTTGTGCAAGTATAAGGATCAAAACATTTGGTGCATCACCTCCTTTTTATATGCTTTCATAGATTATTGTAAATCTATCTCCCTTTCTAAGTAAGAGTTAGTTTAGGTGATAGATCCAAAAGGAAGTCAACCTTTTTTGGAGGCCTAACCTAATATTAGGTGAGCCATAGCCTAGGGTCATTCCAATGTTGGACTAGGTTTGAGTAAAAGGACTTGAACAATCCCCTTCTCATCTAGGGTGCAACCTAGGATGCCAACAATAACTTCTCAATAGGTGAAATCAAATGTGACATCATATAACTACTTGTGAATAATGTTAATCTACATACTAAAAATATAAAAACCAAATTAAATATTTTAAATGGAATTAAATAAATAAATTTTTTTATAATAAATTTCTAATGAGGCCTCTTTTTTATCCCAAAGTGTAAAATAACTTTATGCATAGGTATCAAGTCTTTCAACTGTGTATATGATTCTTTCACCTAAATAATTTAAACACAAAAAATTATGTCAAATGAAATAATAAAAAGGATTGACTAATGATTTGAGTTCAAAATTAAGTATGAACACAAGAATTAATCATTTCCCAAATAAATTTGTAATAAGTATGTACTTGCTAAGGGAAATGCATTTATATTTAAGGTGTTTCCATTTCAAAAATAGTTAGGGTTTGATGGAAACAAAAGGGGCAAATGGTGAGGAAATCAATATGAAAATTGGAATGTTTGGAGTGGAAATAGGGGGTGAATAAATGGGAAGTGAATTTGGAGTGTTCACAGTCACCTCCAATCTTAGTGAAATGGGAGTAGGAGAAATGGTAGAAGTAGAGTTACTATATATTAATATTTATTAATCTATGATTATAATAGGAATAATATATATTATAAATAAATTTATGGCTAGTGGCTTTTCTCAAAACAAACATAGGTGGATTAATGATACTTTAGATCCCATGAATCACAATGACTATTGATCTTAACTAAATATTAAGTGAATGTAAAGATGGAAATGAGACAAATTAAGAAAAGGTGATAGGAACATAAAGCTATCAGTGCGATATTATGATTTTTTTAATATTATTACTAACTTGGAAATAAATACAAGTCATACATAAAAGTGGGATTAGATTTTTTTGCCATTGTCTTATAAATAGGCCTTAAGTTTTAAGTGTTTAACCTAGATTCTGACATTGAAAAACCACTTAATATAGATATAGATATATAATTTCATAAGTGATGGACTAATAGAATTAAGGGAGCTTACTTGACTTACTACATTTGAAATAAGACCAGTATTAGGATATTTTTTCTATAATTGAATAACATTAGTAAAAGTGGTCAAATTTGAAACTAACATAGGAGAGGACCTTATTTTCTTGGAATTTGAATTCCTTAAAGAGGATGGTTGAGCTAAATATCAATAAGTTAAAGGTATACCATAAAATAATGTCATCTTAAGGTATGGTTATTTCACTTTGGTTCATCTAAGGCTAGCTAAGTACTTGACATCTCCTCAATTTTTCATGGTTGTGTTTGTTGAGTTTTTGGCTTGAGTAATCCTTCAACCTTCAAATTTTATGTCACTTCATTGTCGTTCTCAAGATTCATGATAGACTTATCATCAAGATGAGGACCGTGATTATATACCAAACTAACATTTCCTATGTCTCAATATATGATCATCCATATTTAAATAAGATCTATGTGAAGATAATTTTTGATAGATGGAAAAGTCTTGTAGACATTATTTCCCATCTTAAAAGGTAGAAGTGGCCATTGTTTTTTATTATTAAACTTACAGAAAGACATAACTCCTTCATAAAACTAATATGTAATTTACTGGTCAACCAACCTATTTGACACATAATATGGAAGTATAAGAAGGAATACCAAAATTATTTCCAATATTATCACTATATGATCATAATAATACCAATAGGATCTAATATCCTTTATAAAATTACTCATTTCATTAGTGATTTGAGAATTTACTTCTCATTTATGGCCATATATATTTTGGGCTAGAATAAATCATACATATCCTTTATATATTGATAAAACTAGAACACAAAGTTTCCAATATTGAAAACTAATGGTTGAAGGGGAATAATTGGGAAACTAAGTAAAATATGAATGGTATTGTAAAAATCATCCATAAGATATGACATCATATAAAAATAGTGACCTTTTCTAACTCCTTAGAATTGTTTCTTCAAATTATATGAGATTATCTCTCCTAAGAATAGATTATTTTGGTCATTAATTATCATAACTATAAGGGGAACCCATAAATTATCAATTTTAATGGTATACAGGCTCCACATAATTGACTCATCAAGAACAATCCAACTCTCACTTTCAATCTAAAAGTTTTGATAGTGTATGTATCTATGTATTTTTTATTTATCCATATATTATTGTTTGTAGACTAAATTAACTTAGATCATTATTATTGAAATATTCAAAAGATTTTTTTTCATAAATAAAATTAGGTTCTAGGATCTTGTAATACTTCTTAATAGCTACACCAGCTATGAAGGCTAATTCATGCTTCGTATTTGGAGAATAAATTATAATTTCATTACACATCTACTGAACAGATTATAGAAAAGTTATATGCAAGATTATATCTATTGTTTTGTTTTGTATTGATGTAGATGAGAATTTTTTAGGGTGACTATACCATCCACATACTTTATTTTATCCTAAATAAATCCTTCATCATCACTCAATATATGATCCTATTCTATTTCACAAAGCCAAGCATTGCAATAATTTTTCATCATAATTTTAGGAGAGAAAATAGTGGCCTTGAAAGTTTTGGAAGTGATAGCCATTGAAACTATTTTTCATTTTAAGATACACTATAATGATTCTAAGAAATGTTTTGTGACTATTTACCTTTGATAAATATTTTGAAGTAATCTTGAAATCCTAGAAAACTATTTGATCTTTTATGTATGATATTATGTTATAAATAGTGATTAATTTTTAAATTAAATGACTTGAATATAAACCCAGTCCTTTTTTAATTCAAATCCTCAAGATACCACTTCAATTTCTTTTAAATAATTACAAAATGTGAATTTTCATTACCTTATTAATCATCTACGTATTGAAACTTTTTTTTTTATTTGAATGGATTTATTAAAAAATAAGGATTACTTTTTGTCCAAATGTAAAAATTTCATGACTCTAAATCATATATTTCATGGAGTGTCCTCATGGTCACTATGTATTATATGGATACATGGGATTTATAAATTCCACTTTTAAAATTAAATTCTAGCTATCTGAGAACCATACAATTTTTGAGATATTTCATCCTAATTTAAGAATGTATTATAAATACAATATGATACTTAATTTACCTTTAATTTAATGTAATTAATCATTAAGCACCATGTGTCATCTTTCAACTAGATCAAACTCCCTAAACTTCTAATAATTTCAAGCTTATTATGAATAAATGGATGCTACATGACCAGTTATATGAGACAATTTTATACATATTATAACTTAAAATTATCAAAATGTTTGGAATCCATAAAGTTAGATTTCATGGTTAAAAATTCCATGTCACAAGTTCTTAAAAATCAATGTATATTGTTTAAAGTCTGAACATTCACTTGGTTAAAAATAGGGCATAAAATAATTCACTCAAAATTTTAATCAAATTATAGAATAAAAGTTACAACTAAAAAATATCCTTTGATATTTCAAATAAGATATGTGATGTATGTTGAATACTCATGGAGTCAGAAAATCACAAAATTCATAGTGTTCATATTATTCCTAGTTTATCTCTATGAGGCTTGTGAGTCCATGGACTTAGAAACTGGAATGAATAAATGGTCATGGCCAATTATTTGTAAAATACTTGAATATACTTATGATCACATTGTTAGATAAAATATTACATGAAAATTTTAATCTAATACTTAGTAAATAAATAAAGGGTATCATATAATTTTATCCATGTGATCAAGGAACTTATAGAGAAAAAACTCAATTTTTCTTTTGGGTCTATGAAAGTCATGAACTTTAGAAATTTAAATACTCATAGAGATCACTAAATATTTGAATGGAAAATCATGATGTTAAACCAAGATTTAAGGTTAATATCAAATTAAAATTTTTACTTAGATAAAACTAAAATAGTTCTTGGATGCACTATGAAAATATTATAGATTAGTCAAGGAATATAATTTAAACTTTTCTCCTTTTACCTTCTTATTTACTATAGGATTTATGTCTTCTCCATTAAATATGGGTCTCTATTTATTCAAAAGGAATTATGGTGTGTTTGTAACAACAATATTATTCATCTACATTGAACCCATTATATAATTCCATACTCATATCAACCTCTCTTTTGGTAGCGATAAATATAAGAATGGATTATGGAGTGTTTGTAACAATAATAGTAAACATTGACATTGAATCCATTATATGGTTCCATACTCATATAAAACTCTCTTTGGGTATAAAAAAATATAATATTACACTTTAGTATCTCTTTTGGTATCTTATAAAGATGTTTAGATAATCATGTAAACCACCTCCTTTGAGGATCCTATAATACAAGCTAATTATTAGGTTGTGACAATATAATACTATTATGTTGCCCTCATTACTAATATCATTTTATTTTGATTTTAAGTTTGCTTATTATTAGAAACTTCACCATAACTAGATGGATGATTCAACCCATATTTTAGCTTATTAATATAAAGGATCTTACTTCATGGTCTTTAAATATATGGCATAAGTCATCAAATATTGGAATTATTTAAACATTATGGACTTATGTAGTTTATCCATAATTATTTTATTTACTATGCATTATAAATCATTATCATCCATATGATTTTTCATCTTAGAGAGCATGGTCTTGTAATGAATCAAATAATCACCAATGGGTTCATTAGATAATTTCTTATGTTTTAAAATTTGAGTATAGAACATCTTGTCATAGATGTTGATTATAATTTATGTTAAGAACTGATTAGACAAATTATTAATGCATGCACCAATTGGTAGAGGAGGTCATAGAACCATTTCAAGTGATAGTGACTAAGACTCCATGGAAAAAACTTGGTCAAAAACATGTAATTTGATTAATATTCCAAATATAATACATGAAAGGTCTAGGTGTTATTCTAGATCACCTTTACTATTGTATAATTTAAACCTAGGTGTTAAGAATCTTGTAGGTAGGGTATGATATAAAATATTTGGGGAGAATAGGCTATGTATTAATGTTTGAGAGTAAGTGGAAAAGTCTAATCTAGATAAATTATAATCTAAATGAGAAAAAATAATTTTAATATCAATGATAGTTTATAAAGGATATGAGATTTAGGTATAATATACTATTTATCAATGTATGATGTCACATGAGTGGCCATCCTATGAGATATAAAATAATTATGTTAAAGGATAACCACAAAAATACAATTAAAACCTTGTTTTTCTCCCATAATATGACTAGGCATCACATGTGTAACCATAGGTGTATACATAGTCATAATAGTAGTAATAGTATTGATTTAAACACCTATTATAGAAACAGTACGCATAAAAGATATATTGGTATCATTAAAGGGATCTTATTTTTCCTCATTTGTGACAACCCTAACATTATTTACATTCTTAGCCTACAGGATCATATTCAACACCTTAACTAAATCACTAGGTTACATTACAAAATCATTCCCAAAAAATATAAAGGGCTACACCTTTTTCAATATTTACACCATTAAGTTCATCATGATGTATTCTATAATGATATTCATTACTATGTTCCTTATCATTTTCATAAGCATTTTTTAGTTTAGGAATATCATTAGTAATAAATGTTCCTTTATTTGTATGTGTTCATTATTAACATTTTCATCAATAGATTAAAGAATTTTCATTTCATGTATTTTACCCATTTTACATTTTGCACACACATGAGGCTAGGCCAAAGGCATATGTTTATTCTCAATTTTAATACCAATTAACCTATCACTTTTCCTTACAAGAACAAGAAAAATAAAATTATTATAAGGCATATAATATGATCATGAAAAATGTAGAATGTTAGATCCAAAATGGCTAGATTTTTTCCTTATAAGGAGAACTCATAAATCAGATCTAAAAACCTAATGTATAAATATGAAACACTAAAGAAAATATATGGTTTTTTGTGCTTGATATAATGATCAAATTCACTAAAATGTCTTAATTTATTTTGGATTTAGTGATATAAAAAGGATAAAACTTATAACATTTAGACTGTATAAGATACATCTTAATATATCAAATAGATTGAGCTTAAGATTATTATATATATATATATATATATATATGACAAAAAAATTGGGTGCTTAAATTTTTCAATATTATATTTTCATCCATGTATATGTAAAGTCATCTAAAGCTATATACAGTTGTTTTGTGATAACTCATCTTAGGAAACATATTGTCAAAACATGAAAAGAAACCTTTTTTATCACATAGATGTCTGAAGCAATTAGATTCACGCACTATCTACTAGAACTTTACCTATGTAAAATTCCACACTATTCTACCATGTTTTTTTCACTTTATTATCAAGATATTTGTTGTGAGATTTTAGATGCTTGATCCTATATGTAGATTTAACTTTGTCTCCCTTCACATTAATACTCTTGATTCACTTCCAACACTTACTTGACCTATAAAAATGGTTATAAATATGGCTTGGATATTCACAATCACACCTCCCTCAATGGTTAATATTTTCTTGTGTTCCAATACTCTAATGATGGTTAAAACCACTCATAGATATCCCACCTATGTGTATCTATTCTCAATAGTTATCCTCTATAATGCATGTAACCTATTTGGATTTCAAAACTTGATAATGTGAAAGATTGACCTCAATTTAAGTGTTAAAACTTGTATTTTTGACTATTTATTTGAGTTTATTTCATATTTGTATGGTTTAGGGTAGTGCCTCAAGGATATGTAGATGTATTCCTCAATTTTCAAGTGTTTTTCTAAGTGATATCTAGATAGGTCCTAGATAAGTTAGCCTTAGGTTTGATGTGTATTTATAGATGAATATTTTGGTATTTTCCCTCTATAAATGTCATTTTAATCATATGGTTTGACCCAAGGGAAGGGTTTAAATATGAAAACTATCTAGTTGGATACTTTGGGACATTAGTGGAAAGGTAGACATTATTTATAATTGATAGTGTTTGATTACTGCCAACATTATCTAAGATTGAGGAAATAGTGAATATAATATGGTAACAATTTGATTAGGATGATAGAATAGTTAGTTATAAACTAAGGATATCCTAAGTATATATGATTTATAATCAATAATCCCAATCCCGTAAAAAATGAATAAATATGAGAGAATGTGAGAAAGATTAAATTATGTTCACAAGTTATGTAAGTTAATGATTTATCAAAACTAAAATTGTAAAGTGTCTAATACTAATTTTTTATGCCCATAGTGGGGTGCATATTTAGTAATATTCTAGGTCAAAATCATTCCAATTATGGATTGTTTTTTCATGCCTATCAAATCCCAAGCATCACCTTCTATTAGTTATTCCACTAGAGGATTAATTTCATGTTATCTAGTACATACCTATTCATCTCCTATATAGTGCATTTAAATTATACATAATTTTGGATCATACCCTTATTATTCCATGTAGATCCTTATGACATACTCATGGATTTGATCCACCCTCCTCCTAAAGTCCATGATGGATATCACTGTCTATCTTCCTTTATAATATTTTCACTTACTAAGCTCACGATCATCTTTGTTTTTCATCCTTTTGTAGTATCTTGGAGTTCTACCTTTATTGGTTCAACATGAAACCGTACATTCCCCTATCTTTATACAATATACTTATCCCATGCACAAGTGTATTTATATCTCCATACAAATAATTTCAATTCTCCAATCTAAAATTTAATTATTTATCTAAAAATGTAATTATGATATATGTGATCCTCATGACTTACATAAGAATGGGTCTTCTACTTATTCAAGACAAGAATATACGGATACTAAAAACTCTAAAACATATCTACATCTCTTATTCAAAATTCATATATTTTCTCCAACTACTCAATATCTTAATTTGTCCATGTATATCACCTTCAAAAATTATATTATTACCTAGACACACAATGTTGTTCATGCATAGAAGTGTTCTATTAGATATATAAATAAAATATAAGATAAACTATCATACAAGTTATTATATATCCACTTATTTTTGACACCATAAAATTGGATAAGTCCTAAAATACTTATGTGTGTAAGCATGCTCTTGTTGAAGACTCAACAATGCTAATAATTAAATAAGTCACACACAATCTTAACTAATCACTTACACATGCACATAAAATAGACTACCAATATGATAGTCATAGGTCACCATAAACCATGTCGATGTGCAAAAAATGACAAAATAATATGATTGAGACTCATAACCACTAGAACTTAGGAACCATAAAAAAGATAATAGGGATTTATGTTAAGAGTTAATTTTAACATCAGATCATAATAAATAATTTTGTAATGATAGTGGAATATGGTGATAGGTGGAATTAAGCAACATAAGTATTAACTACCAAGTGAATATGATGGTGTAATAATTACAAGGAGGTTATGGTTAGTGGCAATATAGGTTCTTGAGAGATTATAAACTATATATGTTAGGAATAATAAAAAAGAGTGGATTTTGGATGTGTTCATAACATTATAGACAAGTTACCTAATTATAAAAATATAGAGTAAATATTATGACATTAACTTAGGTTAGAAATAGAACTAATGAAAAATTAATAGCATTGTGAGCACCAGGTGTGCCTTGTGAATCATGAATAGATGTATAATAATGAGAAATTAGGTAATGAGAAATTAGGTAGTTGATTATATATCAATTTTTAAAGCATAATATGGTTTTGGTGATGTGATAGGTTTAGCTACTACTTATCTAGTTTTATTTTGAATAGCTGTTTAATGAAATAACAATAAACATAATAATATCCATGTTAGTGTTGAGTATGATAAAAGGATAGCATGTGAAAAGGTTAAAACTCATTATTCCATGTTCTAACCCACTCATAATTTTACATAATTAACTCTGACCTATTGTAATTTACCCTATTTATGCCTTGAGTGATCTCATAAGGTCCCCCTTGCATAATATATTGGTGCATGAATCAATTCATTAAATGTTGTAGGACACTCAAATGGATTGATGCACTGACATATGATAAAATATAATTCAACATTTTAGTTCTATTTATAGGACTTAAACACGGGTCTTTAAAAACATTAATTTTTAGGATATGTTAGATGTGACATGTGGTAGTTTCACACATATGATAATCAAACATGTTTACCTCTTAATATCTATCTAGGTAAGTTAAAAAGGGGATTTATTTTGATCATCATAACCACCAGATATATATTATATCTAGTGAGGTTGGGAGTGATTTAAAATGTAAAAAGTAACTTTGCACCACCCATAAATATGAATTTATTGAAGCAACAAGCACCTAGATCAAAAATCATCACTACACTAGAGGATTATGCCTAGGTTTTAGTGTGGGGTAGAGATGATACCCAGTAGAAGGGAAGGACAAAGTACCTATGGGATGGATAAAGAAAAATGGTACTAGAATAAGTGTAAATTAGAAGGATGCCAAGGAAAGAACACAAAGGAGAACAACACATAAAAGGAATTGTCATACGTAATAATTTAAGGGTGTAGAATAATATGACATATGTTGATCCCAAGAATAGAAATGTTAGAAAATTTAGTTCTAAGTGGGATTACTATCCCTTAGCCTTGGTAAAATAATAATAATAATAATAATAATAATAATAATAATAATAATAATAATATATTATTTATTAACAGAGGTAAACACCTTATGAAAATAAATAAATAAACTATGTTTATTTAATAATTAATAAATTTAATTAAATGGGTTATCAAGATGGATGGATATGTTGGTTAAAACAGTCACCTCCCTTCAATTTTTACTTTAAAACGGGGTTTAACCCTATTATTAAAACATCTTGAGTGAACAAATATTTTTGTGAAGGCCATTTTATGAATAAGTGAGATTGAGAATATTTTATGTATTGGGGAAATTATTTTGACATTAAATAATCACTTTGGGTTTTTTACATCCATTGGAGGGTTTCCCACCTAATTTATGTATTATGTATGATTGGCTTGTGTGCATACTTTGATTATTATTATTAATTATAGACTCTATATGTTTTTTTATGAGTACATGAATATTTACATGGTTTTAGAGCTTGATGGATGGATATGATTGGAAAGTAAAGTGTAATTAAAATCTTTGAAGTGTGTTTAATTTGTTTCAAGCCTGTACAACATTGGGATGTCATAGTGGTAGATTATTTTTGGATAATCTTTGAAATCCTAGCTCAACATCTTTGGATCTCTAATATTGATACAAACAACATTTAAGCAACATATACCATATTCTATGAAACTAGAATTCTTATGTTGATAAAAATAATCACTGTGATTCCATTGTATGACAAAGTACAACCTAGAAGGAGAAAAAATTAGTTTCTTTATATTCAATATTTTTTAATCTAAAAACTTAGATCATGTGTATAAACCTCTTCAAAGCATCTTTAGAGACTTAGAATCCTTCCTCAAGAATGTAGAATGTCCATTATGCACATTGAGATCTTGGAAAAATTAATTTCTTAATCAAAAATCAATTTTTAAGTTTCATTCATCTTCAATAAGAAAAATTAGGAGGATTGGTAAATTTTGGAGGTTTCTAGTGGCCTATCCAATTTTATGTGAGATTATCTTCTTCACTTGGAGTGCCATAACAAACTATAGGGATGAATTTTCATTATAAATTTTGAAATATTATTTAAAAAATAATTTATTTTTTAATTTAAAATTTTCCATGCTAGCCACCTGCAAGTCCCGCTTTAGAGATAGCCATTACCAAAAAGTTAAAACTAGTAATATTTATATAATATTTTTTAAATTCATAGTAAATATTTATTTACATATTTTTTATTATTATTAAAAATTATATTAAAAATATATAAATATATTATAGTGCATGTTAAATAATAATAAGATTATTAGATGGACTAATGGACCTTATTTTGCTATAAGCTTGTAGTTTGGGAGATCTAGTGTTTAAAACCCCATAAATATATTTTTTTTATTTTTTATTTTATCAAATTTAATTTAATTTGAATTCTATTTTTTGGTTTGCATGCCAACTTATCATGCATTAAAAACCCTAGTTGACATATGGACTTTGGTTTAAAATTTAGTCTAGTAAATGTTTTATCAAATATATTCATGTAACCATTCTATCCATAGGATTTTTCACATTTAAAACATATCTACATATTCCATTTTTTCAATCTTAAACCTCCTATTATATTTTTATAACTTTTTCTATAATAGTGTCTAGGTGGTTGTTTTATGTGTGACTCATTTGGCACCTAGTTTGTATAACTCTATTTCAATCTATTTGCATTATTTAGCATATAAATTAGTAAATTAATCATATTTACATGTTTAATTCACATTATTTTATAAAATAATTCAAAAAAACCTTTAAAATGGTTAATTTGTTAAATTTTTCTCTTTAGTGTATTTTTATGACACTTGCAATGCACTATTTTGTTGCAATCTTTCATAATTTTATTGCTTTGTCTATCATTAAATTTAATAATTATTGTGTTTTTGCACTTTAAATTTGTGTTTCTATCAAACCAAGTTAAAATTCACCCTAAAAAGGATCATTTTAAGCATTGGGTTGCTATCCTATTTAAATGGAAGCTATGGCTTTGCCTCATTTTTTCTTAGATAAATATCAAATGCTTAATGGAAATAACTATAATATATAAAAAAACTCATGTCAAAGATAAATTTATGTCCCTAAAGTAGTGCAATACTCTCATTGGAAGTTAAAAATCCATTACTAGTGACATTTTACCCCTAATATTATCATGTATTTCAATAGAAATCAAAAGAAGGTATGTCTATTATCTTGCAAAGTGTTAAAGATAAATTCATTCTCTGCATTGGTGATCAAGAGTATCTTATATATGATTCTAAATTCCTTAAATCCATACATGAGGTCACTCTCTTCTCAAAAATTATTTATTTAATCATTGAATTGCTAACTACAACTATGAAAGGTGATGAAAAGCTTGTCAATTTTCATGCTAAAATTAAGAACATTAAATCTCAGCTAAATGGTTGTAACTATAATTCAATTCAATATCAACTAATTTATTTTATCATTTAGTTAAATATTCATGATAATTTTATAAATTTCATTTCAATTATGAATTCTTAATATCAAACTGAGCAAGATATCCCTAACCTTACCACCTTGTCTACTCTCTTAATTTAAGAAAAAAAGTAATGATCAATTTTTATTCCAAATACAATGACACTTAGGCACTTCTTATATTCAAAGGGAACTTTAATTGATCTATTAATAAATCTTAGATCAGATAAGATAAATCTTATTTACACTTTAAATTGTTGATACATTGATAGTCGAGGTCATAACCAAGATGAATATGGTAGACCTATCAAAGGGATCTCTTATCACAATAACATCACTAAAGAGGGTTCCAAATCCTTTAGTCAAGAAACACCATAAAATAACCCTAGATAGGTTATTTATTTTCATATTCATGAAGTAAATGATAATTAAATTAAAGCCTAATCTAGTGCTCACTAAAACTTGTGGCATAAAGTGGGGGCTAGTAAATATAAAATTAAACATACATAGGAGAATCCTAATTAAGCTATGTATAGGTAAAACCCTTATATATGGAGTGATAAATATATTCAAAATATATTAGTTATGCTACTTCTATCTAATAAAATAGAGGAGTAAAGTTAGATATGCTTACCTTGAAGATAAACCTATCAAGATTCAATCTCTCCCTTGGCCAAAGGTGTTTCACAAGAGGTTTTAGTGTTTTGTAAATATCACTAAGAAAGGCCAAAGTATCTAGGACATTTCCATAAGATAATATTATTATCAAAGTGTATACCATTATCTATAACTCCTCAATAATAATTTCAAAAAAGTATATTATAAATATATTGAAATGAATAATTAGCTCTTTTTGTCTCTAAAAAATGGTAAAATAAATGTTTATATATATCTAAATCTAATACTAAACCTTTCCTAAAGTTTAGCCAATAAGGTCAGCCCAATCAACTATGTATCATTATTCATAAAAATAAGTTATATCTTGGTCTAGGTCATCCAGGGGCCAACCTAGACCCTTAAGGTGTTTTATCAATTTGAGTACAGGGCCAATGGGGCCGATAGTGTAATGTAAACTATAAAATAGGATTTTAGGCTTAGGAAGGGGCTAATGAAGGAAGAAAAAGGATTAGAGGAGTGTGAAAGATAGGAGATGAGTATTATTTAAATGTGTATGATAATTTTAGATTGATACCAAACTATGGTATAGTGGACAACAATCCTGTAAAACACCAATGGTTTGCCCACCCCTTTCTTGGTGCACCCTTTAAGGCATGTACTCACAGAGATTGAGACTCAATAGGTTCCTTAAAGAGAGAAAGCATTAGTAATTGATATTTTTTAAAAAATATTATGTGTATATATATTCCCCACTAAAATCTCTTCACATTTCACTCAGGTGCAATAGAGGATGGTGCTTCGAGGAAAAAACATAACAATAGACAACACTAAAGCTAAATAAATTAAAATATTTTGAAGCATAAAATAACTAAAATTAAATGATGGAAAGGAATATAAGTGGACATAAAAGTAAATTATGTGTACCTTGACTTACCTTTATTATTGGATGGGTGTTTGGTATTTTTATATTTTTGATCATGGAGGGCGTAGAGACTATGGGACAAACCTAAGGATACAAAACTAAAGAGTAAAAATAAACAAATGCAAGAAAGCTAAGATAACTAACATGGTATAGATGAGATGCACTTATAAATTTGGTAACATAGGGTGAAAAATTCAAACTTATGACCAAATGAAAATTTTTAAAAAAAAATAGAGTAAATTTGGTAACTAAAAAATCCAAGGATACTAAAATTACTGAAAAACTCAAATAAGTAAACTTTAAGTAAGAAAGGCAAACTAACCAAGTCAAACCAAGAATAAATGTCAAAAATGGTAATAAAAAATCCTTGTGAAAGCAATAAAAATCCTTATTTAACCTAAGATGGGAAATCAAATGGTAAAACAACATTGATGAGTGAGCTATGACAATCCTTACTCAATCATCAATGGAAAAAAGGGACGTGAAAAGGAAAACAACATTGGTGAGTGATAAGTAATAAGCCAACCTCACTAAATAATATAAAAAGTACATGAAAGTATAAATAGACATATATTTTCAAAAAAAAAAGCTATAATAATTGAATTTGGTAAAGAAACCAAAGAAATTCTAAAAATGTAAAGCAATGGTGTAAATAAAGTGATCCATAGTCACTCCAGCATGTTGTTTTGTTATAAAGATAGATAAAACTAAAGCAAAGTAGTTCTAAACAATTTTTAAGATGTGAATAATAATAAATATAGATGTGGGAAAATATATTTAGAATCACATTTTCCTATCAAAGGAAGAATGAAATGGGTGGAGGGGGAAATGAAGGAAAAATTAAGGTAGATAAACTCTTTACAAAATAAAGACACTCAAATTAGGTTTTTCAAAATAGGAATTTTGACATTAAGGAATCTAAATAACTTATCCTAACCACATAAACTTTATGTCACTAAATTAAGTATGAATATCATCCCATGAAGGCTATATGCATAAAAATTAAAATGGACCTACCTTCCCACATTGTATTTCTCATTCCTTAGGACCCCTTAGAAAGCCATCGGTCTATTATGAAGATTGGGTACTTGCATAATAAATTAAATATCACCATATATTATTTTAAATTATCCTATTGCAACCTACTAGCCTACCATACCCCCAATAGACCTCAGCTCTATCATGAGGCCAATTCTAGAGTTTGAGTTTCGATTGGACATAGGATATGTGCTATGTATCATGCTTTGTGGTGTGATTTTGAATTTTAAATTTATATGTTTCTTTTTTATCATTTCTTTTTTTTTAAATGATTTGTCTTTTAAATTTTTAAGGGTTTTTCTATTTCTCCTCCATAAAGATTCAAAGAATAAACATGGGTGCTAAATATTACTATCATTTGAAAACTTTAGACTTGGCTTCTAAGAAAGAGAACTTAAATAGCATGGTGTCTAAGAGTTTTTTTAATTCAAGTTAAATATAAGTGATATCTTGACTTTGACCTTTTTTTATCCAAAGTGTAATGAAAGGAAAGGAAATAAAGAGGAAAGAAACATGAATTAATTTGAATTAATTCAGATTGAAAAAAATGTGACTAAGGTGAAAAGGGGATACAATGATGGGTAAATGTGATTCCTTATCATAAGGATGTTTAAAGTGTAGGGAAACATGATAACATAGTTTGTTATGTAGATTTTATCTACAAAAGAAGGAAAAATATAAATCTAAGAATAAGAGATCATAAACTTGTAACCATTTATTACCATTCTAGAAAAGGAATCATTAAATAGTTTAAAGATGGTGATTTTATGAGGAGGGCCTTGTCCTATTCATGTTATTACACTAGAACTCATAAAATATAAACCCAAGAGGGTTAACAAGGCATGGGAAAAATAAAGATGAGAAAGATGGTATTTGTGAGGAAGGTCTATTCCTATCCATGGTGTTACACTTCAACTCATTAAATAAAAACACAAGGGGTATAAAATGTGCACTGGAAAGTAATGAAATAATAAGAGCAAACAAATACATGAGAAAGAATGGGTCCTATCTATAGTTTAACAATATAATTCATGAGAAAAGAGAAACCAAAGGACCACGAGAAAAAAACTAAGGTTTTTGGAAAGATAAATTTTTGTTGAGGATGATACATGTGTAGATATCTTATGAAAAGTGTTAGTAAGATAGAATAAATAAATCATGATAATAATGGGAAATATATAAGAAAAGTACTTATTTAAAATTTTGCATTGGTGGTATCTTTAAAAACATGGCCTCGAAGTAGGTACACATTAGGAAGATAAATGTTTAATGATTTTTTAAATGTAAAGTGATTTGTAAGTGTGTGTAAAAGAGAAAAATAGTGTGACTAAAATGGTAATTTGAAAAACTACCCATTTAATCTATGTTTTATACTCTAAGAATGCAAGCAACTACAAATAAAGGTAAATTAATTGATATAAAAAGAGGTTAATTCATTAATTGAGAATATTATAGAGTTGCTTTAGGTGACATTGTATACAAATAGTGTAGATTAGAGTCACCTAGGTTGTTACTATTTTTCAAACAAAATAATTGGAAGAACATAGTCAAATAGGTCAACTATGTCTTTAAGACAAAAGATAGACTACATAATTATGTTGAGCAGGTCAATCCAATTGGTTGTAGGGTTGTAGTTTTATAGACTATAAATTTGTGAAAAATAGTACTGAAAAGAAATAAAAAAATTGAAATAAGAGAAAACAAATTAAATGACAAGTAAAGTCTAATCTAGTGCTCACCAAAGCTTGTGTCACAAAGTGGGAGTTAATAAACATAAAAGTAAACATGCATAGGAGAATCTTAATTAAGTTTTATATAATTAAAACCCTAATACATGGAGAGATCAATATATTAAAAATACATTACTTATTCTATTTATTTATATTAATATAGAGGATTAAAGTTAGATATACTTACCTTGAAGATCAACCCAACGAGACTCAATCTCTCCCTTAGCCAAAGGTGCTTTGCAATAAATTCTTGTGGTTTTTAAGGATTAATAAGAAATTCCAAAGCATCTATGACTTTTCCACAAGATAATATTCTTCTTCATGTGTAGACCCTAAGATATATTTCCTTAAGTTGAATGGTAGATCATATTGTAAATAAGCACAGATGAATGATTAATTTTTTTATCTCTCTAAGAAATGGAAAAATGAGTGTTAAATCTAACCCTAAACTTTTATTAAAGTTTAATTGAAAATTTTGGCCTAATAAAATATTTATCATTATTTGTAAAAACAATTCAGGTCTTAGTCTAGGTCAACCAGATGCCAACCTAGACCATTAACATGTTTTATCAACTTTAGTACATGGTTGATAGAGCTGATAGTTTAACATAAACCATAAAAAAAGGGTTTTAGGCTTAGGAAGGGGCTAATTAAGGTGGTAAAAGTATTGGAATAATGTGCAATAAAGGATATAAGACTTATGGAAATTTGTAGGATAAGTTTAGATTGATATCAAGTGGTGTTATAGGGGAAAACAATCATGCGAATCACCAATGGTCTTCACACCCCTTTCCCAATGCACCCTTTAAGGCTTACACTCAGAGAGATTGAGACTTGATAGGTTCCTACAAGAGAGAAAGCATCAATAATTGATAAAATTTTGAAAATATTATGTGTATACACTTCTCACATTAAATAATTTTTTGCTAATAATAAGAACCAAAAATCTAACCCTAATTCTACTTCTGACTCAACTAGAAACACAAAATATGGTAATAATAATAAACCTATGTTTAATAAGAATTAAAATCCACGTGGTAAATTTGGTCATATAAGGGAAAATTTTTATAAAAACAAAGAGAGAGTTAAAAATCAATCTTCTAAAAATAACAAAGGAAAGAAATCTAATCAAAACAAGTAGAAAAATCAAAATAACAATCAAGACTATAATGTTATTGCTTTATAGGATGTTGTCTTTGCTTAAAATAAAAATGAATTAATTTTTAGATACTATTATATCAAACCATATGAATTGATTATTTAATATTCTATTTGATTCTAAAGATATCTCTAAAAAAATTTATTTAAGAGATAATTAATTTTTAAAAACAAATAAACAAGGAAAGACAAAATTTTCAAATGTTGTTATTAATGATGTTTTCCATGTCTGAAATTTGAAAAAGAACTTGTTATATTGTTAAAACCCTACTAATGATAACTTCATTATAACATTATTTAAATATGGTCTATTATAAATCAGTATGGGTATATGATTGTTGAAGGGGTTCAAAATAATTATTTATACATTTTCTTTCCTTCTACATGTTTTCTTTCATCACATAGTAAGAATGAATCTCAATTATGGCATGAAAGATTATGGATTATTAATTTTATAATTTTACATGATATTTTTAAAAATAATATTTTTATTTGAATTCCTTGTATTCCCTCTCATCATGAAACTTATGAGAGTTGCTTATGTGGTAAGAAACAAATTAACCCCTTTCACAAGAATTATGATGTCAATTTTTCACATCCTTTATAATTGATTCATAGTGGTTTTGTAGGACCTATTAAATTTGTATTATTAATGGTTATTTATATACAATTAATTTTATTTATGATTACACTAAAATGATCTAGTCATTTTTCATTAAAAAAATATGATGTATTGTCTAAATTCAAGGAATTTAAAGCTAGTGTTGAAAATGCATCTGATTTTTCTATTAAGAGATTAAAAATTGATAATGGTCATGAATGTATTAGTAAAGAGTGTGATTATTTTAAAATTAGTTTTGGTATTAAAATTTAATTAAAAAAATCCTATTACCCTTAATAAAATGGTATTATTGGATGGAAAAATTACACCATTATTGAGATGGCTAGAACAATGTTGCATTCTAAAAATGTTTTTCCTAGTTCTTATGGGCCCTAGCCATGAATAAATTTTTTCATATTTTTAATAGAATAAATGATTAATATTTAATTTTTATACATAAAAATACATGTATTCTTAAGTAATTTCATTTTCTTTGATAAAACTATTTTGTTGTTGCTTTTTTTTTTTTAAAGAGGGGTAAAAACTTTATTAAACTCAGAAAACCATAGCACAAAGCAACAAAAGGCTGAATCCCCAAAAAAACAAAGAGAACACTAGGAAATTGCTAATAAAAGCCATCACACACCTATATCATTAATTTCATCACTCAAAATCCTCTCCATATTCTAACTTACCTCCTTGGGCAACTGTGCCCAACCATCCACCTTCTGACCCTCCATATCCTCGAATGCCCACTTGGCTAGGCAATTAGCCACCCTATTCCATTCCCTCAAAATGTGGGAAAAAGACACTAAATCCATGAGTGAACTAATCTATAATATCTAGTACACTACCAAGGAAAGCTGCCAGCTCACATCTGTAATCTTCCTCTCAAGGATCATACTGATCATGATTTGCAAGTTGGCTTCACATATCACCCGTCACCATCCTAACTCATAAGCTCTCCTCAAGGCATAAAAAATATATAGTCCCTCCATCCTATTCACCATCTACTCCCCCATATTATCTAAGAAAATAAAAACTATAGATCTAGAGGAGTCTTTACCAATCCCACCGATCCCAGTTGGGCCCGGGTTACCATTGGAGGAGCCATCAGTGTTAACTTTTAGAATACCCTCAGGAGGGGGCATCCATTTCCCACTCCTTTGAATTCTCTGATTTCCACCTCCACCTCTCCTAATGCAAGCAGAGGCTGGAGAAATACCTTGTATACCAAACCTATCAACCAACTCTACATCTCCCTTTACCAGAGGCAAAATGACCTCACTCTTAGCTTCTATAGTTTCCTAGACCATTCTTATAATTTGAATCCAAACCTATTGAACTCCCAATTTTACATCATTAGAAATTATATGGTTTCTTTCCAACCAGACCTACCATAGCAAAAAAATAGGTCCAACATACTAGGTGTCTTGCAAGAAATGAGTAGCAGAGGGCAGTCTACCCAATTTCAACCAAAAATAAGCAAGGGAGGAGGCATGCACACAATGACACCTCCACACACCCCACCAGGCATGCCACAATTAGCAAGTGAAAGGGCAACTAAAAAATAGATGTGGTGAGTCATCCTCTTCACCACCACATAGAATGCAATGTGAAGGATTGACAAAGCCCCTCTTACGAATGTTCTCCCAAGTTAGGCAATGGTTCCAGGCCAAATTCCATGTAATGCAATTACACTTTGGCCATGAGAAGCTACTCCAAACTCTTTTCCACCAAGGAACCTCCCTCCCCTCTATGAATTACTGTGCAACCAACTCTTGGTAACTAGATGCAATAGTATATTTCCCCTTGGGGTTAAGGGACCAAACTAGCACATTGACTCCCCTGAGAGCATAGCAATTGTGACCAGAAAGTATGAAGTATAGCTCCATGCACTCTACCTCCATACCCATAATCAACCACTCCTTAGGAAGCTTCCATCTCACTTTTATCAACTGGACATGAAGAAGGAAGGTTTTATAGTCGCTTACCTTATTCCACTCAGCTTCGTTGAATCTCTGTGAAAGTACATATAGATGAGGATATTGAGTAACTATGGGGGGATAGCCATCCCAAGAGTCATACCAAAATTGTGCCTCCATCCCCCCCTTACAAATATATAAAAGACCTCTCTTGATTAGAGCAACTCCTTTCTTAAGAGTATCCCAAATCACCAAACCATTCCCTGATAAACTGTACCTTGGGAGATCTTTCAGCGGGATCCCAAAAAGATACTTATGAGACAATATTTTGGCTTAGACCCAGTCTTGTTTAATACACCATCTCCAGTACAACTTGGCTGCCAGGGCTGTAATCACAAGCATAGAATGTTTAAGCCCTAGGCCACCAAATATTTTTAGGCTATAAACAACCTCCCATCTGATGAGACTCCACTTCATCAAAGATAGGTTAATATCCCACAAGAATTATCTTGATAGGGAATCAAGGTCCTTAAAAAAGCTTCCAAGTGCCACCTATAACATGCACCTATAGAGAGGAAGGGCCTGCACCACCAACTAAATCAATTAGACCCAGCCAACAAAGGATAACCACCTGTGGGTCTAATGATTCACCTTTGCCCTAAATTTATTCAGAATCACCTACCATGATTCCTTGGACTATCTCCTTGAAGATAAAGGGATCCCAAGATATAATAATGGGAGGCTTCCGATTTGAAACCAGAGAATATCAACCACTCTCCATTGAATGGCTAGAGGAATGTTAAAGAAAAAAATGGAAGACTTGTCCTCATTAATAACCTATCCTGAGGTAGCTAGGTAAGCATCCAAGCTACTGAAAATATTACATGCATCCCTTATGGTAGCCATGCCCATCAAAGCCACATCATCCACAAACTGTAGGTGAGAAAGAATAGGAAGACCACCTCCCCATCTCCAGCCTTGGATAACACCATCCATATTCCTTCTTATTAGCTGACCTAGACCCTCTGCTAAGAGAATAAATAGGTAGGGAGATAAAGGGTCTCCTTGTCGTAAACCATGTGAGGCCCCAAAAAGATTAGAATGTTCCCCATTAATTAGAATAGAGAATGAAGTCAAAGTTACATAGCTCATTACCCACCTAATCCAATCTTCCTCAAAACCAAAAGCACCCAAAACCTTTTGGAGAAAGGACCATCCTACCCTATCATACACCTTAGAAATGTCCAATTTGATAAACATAGCCTTCTCCCTAGACTTGGTCATGGAATGGATAGCCTCTGTAGCCACCATAATCCCATTCAAAATTTGTTGGCCCTCCATAAAGTTTCTTTGCTTCTATAAGATTAGCACTGCCAATAACTTCTTTAACCTTTCGACAATCAGCTTCGATATAATTTTATAAATTACATTACAAAAGGAGATGGGGCAAAATTGACTAAAGTGATCAGCCCCTTCCCCCTTGGGGATGAGGGCCAGGAAAGTAGAATTCAAGGCCCGAAGCATTTACTTGTTATTTTGGGATTCCTAAACCACTCCCAATAAATCATCTTTTATAATCTCCCAAAATTATGGATAAAACTCAATCAAGAAGCCATCCAGACCTAGAGCCTTTCCCTTCTTCATTAAAAAAATAATCTTCTTTAGTTCTTCCAAAGTTATTAGTCTCATCAGTTGCTCCTTCATATCTTGTGAAACAATAAAAGGAATACAAGATAATATCAGATCCTCTGCAACCACATCCCTCTCCCCATCTTCTTTAAAAAAAGAACTATAATACTAATCAGCCTCATTACAAATATCTCTTATAGAAGAGACCACCTCCCCCCTATCCATCACCAAAGAAGTGATCGCATTACCATGTTATCTGGCTCTAACCGAATTGAAGAAGAAAGTGGTGTTCTTGTCCCCCTCTTGTAGCCATTCAATCCTAGCCTTTTTCTTATAGAATATTTCCTCTCTCAACTCCCAGTCCTCCAAAGTCTTGACATCCCTCACTTCCTCCTTCAACAAAAACTCAGACAGTCCCTCCTCCCTAATTAATCTAGTAATGTCATTTAGCTCCATTTGTGCCTCCTTTTTCTCCTGAAAGATGTTCCCAAATCTCTACTTGTTCCACCATTAGAGCTAGTATTTCACAAATTGGAGGAGCTTAGTGAAAACATACATTTTAGTACCAGCCATAGGTCTCCCTACTCTCCACCAATCAGCAACTTGTCTGAACAAATCTTGGTCTCTTAGCCACATAAGTTGAAACTTGAAAGGTAGCTTCTGATGCCATCAATTGGAAGATATGGTAAGCTTAATGAGCCAATGATTTGAGCCCCTCCAGTCTAAAATCTCAAAGCTCAGAGACCACAAGCTGCCCACCCAAAAATAAGAAGTCATAAATTGATCAATGTACTCAGCAATGCAGCTGTCTCCCATCCTTCTATTGTTCCAAGTGAACCGACCATTACTTGGTTTGATATCCACCAGGTTGAGTTCTAAAATCATGTCTCTAAGCAAAATAGAAGATGGATCCAATCTAGCATTACCTACCCTTTATTTTGAAAGGTCTAAAATTGCATTAAAATCTCCAGCCATGATCCATGGTAGGTAAGGAAAATCATTGTGAACCAGCTAAATGTTATTCCAAACAAGAAGCTTACCTTGAAAATCAATGGGGGCATGGCCATTCGATAGAATAACATACTCCCCCAATTGTGTGCATAAGGAGACCATAGATAATGAAGATCTGAAGGTGATCTAAGACACCAGTTGAACCTTACATGGATTTCAGAGACAAGCCACGCCACCCGCTGCCCTGTGGGCCCCAATGCATTGGCATAAACCTTACCTCCAAAGCTTAGGTGAAATACCCATCATTTACTCCACTAAAACCTTGGTTTCTTGAAGAAAGAGAATATCTAGATAGTGATTCCTAACTAATTCTTGAACAACTTTTTGTCTAGGGCCATTATTCAAGCCCCTAACATTTCAAGAGATCATAATCATTTCGAAGGAGGAAAGAAGTGGGCATCTAAGGTCTTGACCAACCTAGACTCAAAAAAAAATTCCCAAATCATCTTTATCATCTCCATGTCCTTCTTGTTGGGGGATCAAACCAACAATAGATTACACTTGTGAAAGAAATAAACACGGAAATAAATCAGATAGATAAGTAACGAAATGATAAATAGCACAGAACAAGATATACAAGAAAACACCCTGAAAACTTGTATTGAAACTCTTTACAATAGGAATACAATTTGAAGAAACTTCGTTCTTCCACACCTCTCTCAGATGCACACAAGATCTCTCACTAGATCTCTATTCCTCAAGAGCTCACTCTCAAGTACACTCAAATCCAACAACCTAGATTGATGCAACTCTGTACTGTCCTTCAAACATTCACAATGTTCTACTCTTACAGTTCTACACACATTCTACTACTATTCTAAGCTAAGAAGATCTTCCTACATATAGAAATAGGAAACCTGAGCATGCTCTTACAACAAACAGTTAAGCCTCTTGAACAAGGGCTCTACAAATAATATTGCTAATAATAGAGACGCAAGCTTAAGTCCACGACTCAAACTTATCATGCAAACACTCACTGCTGTCCACAGAAATAGATTTCTGGACACGCAGGTAACCGACGTCGGTTCCTGCCTGTTCGCCTGTGACCATCGCCGGCCGACCCTATCGCCGACGTCGGTGCCTCTGCAACTGCTACTAACCGACGTCGGTCACTCCTGACCAATGCCAGCATCTGTGTAGACCCGAACCTATTTAAGTATGCTCCTTGGTGAAGCTTTTAGCTCTACACCCTAACAATCTCCCACTTGGAGATAAACCAGCTGCACCAACCTGTACAGCATCATCTTCTAGCTCCTCCATCTTCAACTCAATCATGAAGACCAATAGAAGTTGAATGAAGATTCAACTTCTCCATAGTAACCAGCTTTGTTAGCATATCAGCAGGATTCTTGTCTGTATGGATTTTCTCCAGCTTCAACTCACCATCTTCCAATACCTGCCGTATGAAGTGGTACCTTAGCTGTATGTGCTTGGTTCTAGAGTGAAAGGCTGAGTTCTTAGCCAAATGGATTGCACTCTGACTGTCACTATACAATCTGCAACTCCCATGCTCCCTTCCAAGCTCTTCCATGAACCGTGTCATCCATATCATCTCCTTGCTAGCTTCTGTAGCTGCAATATATTCTGCTTCTGTAGTTGACAAGGCTACAACCTTCTGCAACTTAGACATCCAACTAACTGCCGTTCCACCTACAGTAAAAACATAACCTGTGGTGCTCCTCCTGCCATCCAAATCCCCTGCCATATCTGAATCTACATAGCCATGTAGAGAAGTATCTGAACCTCCATAGCATAGGTGCTTGCTGTTGGTTCCTCTCAGATATCTAAGGATCCATTGAACCGCTTTCCAATGTTCCTTACCTGGATTGGCCATATACTTGCTTACTACTCCCACTGCTTGGGCAATATCTGGTCTAGTACATACCATTACATACATCAAACTCCCTACTGTGGAAGAATATGGAACCGTACTCATGTACTCTACCTCATCATGTGAATTGGGACATTGTTCTTTGCTTAACTTAAAATGTCCAGCCATAGGTGTACTTACCGGTTTTGCATCCTGCATATTAAACCTCTCCAACACCTTGTTCACATAATCTTCTTGAGACAATATCAACCTGTGATTTTTCTTGTCTCTCCTAATGCTCATGCCAAGGATCTTCTTAGCTGCTCCCAAATCCTTCATGGCAAACTTTTGAGCTAACTTCTCCTTAAGCTCAGAGATATCCTGCATGTGAGACCCTGAAACCAGCATGTCATCTACATACAACAATAGAATAATATATCTACCATTATCAAATCTCTTGAAATATACACAATGGTCTGATTGACACCTACTGTAGCCATGCTCAGTCATAAACCTGTCAAATTTCAAGTACCATTGCCTTGGAGCTTGCTTGAGGCCATACAAGCTTTTCTTTAACCTGCACACAAACTTCTCCTTACCCTTGACCTCGAAACCTTCTGGCTGTTCCATATAGATTTCCTCATCCAAATCTCCATGAAGAAATGCTGTCTTAACATCTAGCTGCTCGAGATGCAAATCCTCAAAAGCAACCAAAGACAATATAACCCTTATTGAAGTCATTTTAACAACCGGAGAAAAAATTTCACCAAAGTCAATACCTGACTTTTGTGCAAATCCTTTTACCACTAATCTGGCCTTATATCACATCTGTCCATCCTCACTTTCCTTCAACCTGTAGGTCCATCTGTTCTTCAGTGTTCTCTTACTAGCTGGCAATTCAACCAAATCCCATGTTTGGTTCTCTCTTAAGGACTCCATCTCCTCAACCATGCCACGCTCCCACTTACTCCTGGACTCCACCTGTAATGCTTCTTCAAAACTCTCTGGTTCTCCACCATCGGTTAGCAATAAATAATATAAGGAAGGAGAATATCTAATTGGAGGCTTACTTACCCTTTCAGACCTCCTGGTGGGTGTCTTGGACTTGTTTTCAACAATCTATCCACCCAAATTTTCTGACAGTGACCGACCTCGGCCACCTGTAGACCTGTCACTCGCCGTCGTCGGTTCTACCTGACCGACCTCGGTGCCTGGTCTGCCGACGTCGATCTCTGTATGACCGACATCGGTTTTTGTACTGCCGACGCCGGTTCCAATCCTGCCGACGTCGGTCTCTGTGTTTTCCTGCAAGTGATTATTTCTTTTTCCCGTGAGCTCATTTTGGACCATAACTTCGTCCAATTCACTATTGCTCTGCCCAGATTGATCCAGCTTCCTTATCTGATCACTGTACATAACTCTTTCATTGAAAACAACATCACAGCTCCTGATTACCTTGTTAGTTCCTAGATTCCAAAATCTGAAACCAAAATCATCTGAGCCATAGCCTATAAACGTGCACCTCATAGACTTAGGATCAAGCTTCTTTCTATTTTCCTTATCTATATGCACAAAGGCTTCACTACCAAAAACTTTGAGATATGAAAGATCTACCTTTTTACCTATCCATGCCTCTTCTGGAATTCCACCATCCAGAGTTGTAGAGGGTCCTCTATTAATCAGGTACACTGTGGTGTCAACTGCTTCTGCCCAAAACTCTAAGGGCAACCCTGCATGCAATCTCATACATCTTGCACACTCCATAATAGTTCTGTTCATCCTTTTAGCAATACCATTCTGCTGAGGTGTCCTTGGAACTATCTTTTGCCTACAGATTCCTTGTGTATAACAATACAATTTTAACTTAAGACTGCAGAACTCACCGCCATTATCAGATCTCAGGCACTTTAACTTTCTGCCTGTTTCATTCTCAACCATAGCCTTCCAAAACTTAAAAGTCTCAAAAACATTAGATTTCTTTTTAATACAGTAGATCCATACCTTTCTTGTGGCGTCATCTATGAATGTAACATAGTACCATGATCCGCCAATAGAGGCTACCTGAGCCGGTCCCCACACATCTGTGTGAACAAGCTGCAACTTCTGCCTTTTCTTAGTAGACCCAGTCTTGAGAAAACTAACCCTTTTCTGTTTCCCAAATACACAGTACTCACAAAACTCTAGATCCATACTTTTCAAATCTGAAAGCATACCTTTAGACTTAAGTATTGACATCCCCTTCTCACTCATGTGGCCAAGCCTTGAGTGCCACAATTTACAATCCACACCTGAAGTAGATAAAACTGAAGGAGATTTGTTAGTAACACAATTACACAAATAGAGAGTACCTTCTCTCTTACCTCTAGCCATAACTAGTGCACCCTTGGTCACCTTCCAAGAATCTGCTGTGAGAGTTACTGTACAACCCTCATCACCTAGCTTACCTACAGAAATCAAATTTCTCTTTAAACTAGGAACATGCATCACTTCTCTCAACACCCATGTGTTGCCATTCTGCATCTTCAGCTGCACTTTACCTTTGCCAATAATCTTACAAGGCTCATCATCCCCTAAGTATACTATTCCAAAATCTCCATGGATATAGTCACTGAAATACTCTCTGTTAGGGGTAGCATGAAAAGATGCACCAGAATCTAATACCCAAGATTCTATGTTATTATGCAAAGAGAAAATTAAAGCATCCTGTGTAATACCTGCAACCTTGGCTTCTTCCTTTCCTTCGTGTTGGTTGTCCTCCTTGGGCTTTGACCAATAATCTCTGCTTATGTGCCCCATCTTTCCATAGTTCCAGCATTGTGGCTTCCTGCCATTCCTGGATTTGGATCTTCGTCTCACCTTAGACTTAGATCTTGATCTCCTCTTGCTCTTTTCTTTTTGCCTTCCCCTGCTCTCAAAATTTAAAGCGTTCCCAGATGTCTCTTCTGTGCTTTTCCTGCGTATTTCCTCATTCAAGATAACACTAACCACATCCTCTACTTTCAAAATATTTGATGCAGATGTAGTATTAGAAACTGCCATTACTAAGCCATGCCAGCTTTCAGGCAAAGAACATAATATCAAAAGAGCTTTTATTTCATCTTCAAATACAATATTGACAGAACTTAACTGATTAACAATTCCATTGAAATCATTCAGATGAGTAGAAACAGATCCACCTTCATTCATATGCAAATTAAATAATTGCTTCATAAGATATACCTTATTTGAAGCTGAGGGTTTTTCATACATATTTGCTAACGTGGTCATCAACTCTACCGTTGTTTTTGCCTGTGACAAATTAGATATCACAGTGGAGACCAGACTCAGTCTTATAGACCCAAGAGCCTTTCTGTCAAGAACTTCCCATTCTTCATCCTCCATGTCCTTGGGCTTCTTTGCTATCCCACCTAACGGTAAGTAGAGATCCTTCTGATACAGATAGTCCTCTATCTGCATTCTCCAATGTTGGTAGTTCTTGCCATTAAACTTTTCCATTCTCAGCTTACTTTCTTCTGCCATTGCTTCTCCCACTCAAATAGAAATTCCTGCAGAAACCCTGTGAGCAACCTGTAATCTGTAACCTGTAACCTGTAACCAAGGCTCTGATACCACTTGTTGGGGGATCAAACCAACAATAGATTACACTTGTGAAAGCAATAAATGCAGAAATAAATCAGATAGATAAGTAACGAAATGATAAATAGCACAGAACAAGATATACAAGAAAACACCCTGAAAACTTGTATTGAAACTCTTTACAATAGGAATACAATTTGAAGAAACTTCGTTCTTCCACACCTCTCTCAGATGCACACAAGATCTCTCACTAGATCTCTATTCCTCAAGAGCTCACTCTCAAGTACACTCAAATCCAACAACCTGGATTGATGCAACTCTGTACTGTCCTTCAAACATTCACAATGTTCTACTCTTACAGTTCTACACACATTCTACTACTATTCTAAGCTAAGAAGATCTTCCTACATATAGAAATAGGAAACTTGAGCACGCTCTTACAACAAATAGTTAAGCCTCTTGAACAAGGGCTCTAAAAATAATATTGCTAATAATAGAGACGCAAGCTTGAGTCCATGACTCAAACTTATCATGCAAACACTCGCTGCTGTCCACAGAAATAGATTTCTGGACACGCAGGTAACCGACGTCGGTTCCTGCCTATTCACCTGTGACCGTCGCTGGCCGACCCTATCGCCGACGTCGGCGCCTCTGCAACTGCTACTAACCGACGTCGGTCGCTCCTGACCGACGCCGACGTCTGTGTAGACCCGAACCTGTTTAAGTATGCTCCTTGGTGAAGCTTTTAGCTCCACACCCTAACACTTCTTCCATCCCAATTTCACACTTTCTTGTAAAGTTCCCTTCTTTCCCTCTTGAAGAATTCCCAGGTAAGGAAGAGCCTTCCCTCACTTATCTGCCTCTAAAGCCCCTATCTATGTTGGGCTATCCCCAACCTTTGCTCCCTAAACCAGATCATCAATTAGTTTAACTAAATTCTACTCTCCCACTTACCCATCTGAGTTCACAGGTAAGGTAGCTTCCTCTAGATGCTTTATGTGAGAAATAGAAGAGTTACCAGCCATTCTAGGCTCCCCCACCAGCTGCTCTCCACTAATTAATCTTGGGCTAACCTCCTATTAGCCTAATTCATCCAATATCTCAAACCTATTAAATGAATCCTCCTCTTGTCACTCCATTAGGGACCTCTTATGACCTCTGCTTCTGCTCTAGGCCTTAACTTGCTCAAAACCCTTAGGGTCCTTACCTACATGAGCACCACCCTTCTTCCCTTTATCAGTAACCATGGCACTACTTGGCGAAGGTGAGGGTGAAGGTTGTTGTTCATCCATTTTAGCCTCTGGGCACCTTCTCATTAGGTGTCCATACTCATGACAAAGGTGGCATCTAAAGGGGAGGGTCTTATAGTCTAATTGCTTCACCCAAGAGTATGAGCCCGCACACATTTCTACCGCATCTGGTAAAGGTCTGCTTAAGTCAATTTCCACACAAATTCAAGTAAATGTCATGACTTTCTCACCTAAGGTTTGTGAAGATGACCCCACTAGCTTTCTTAGAATAGAAGCTATCATCTGTAGAACATCTTCGTAACATCATTCAATCGGCATTCGAGGAAGGCAAACCCACACTGGGACCCTGTTTGGCAATTCCTCAGTAGGGTTAAAACTAGCATGCCATGGTTTCACAAAAAGCCCAACCTGATTATAAAAGTATGGTCCACCTTTAAAAACCCTATTTTTGTTAGCCAAGTAAATGAAAGTAACCATAAAGAAGTTGTTTGCCAGCAATGTAACCTCCATCTCGCCCTTTTGCTCCCATACTCTTTGAGCCTAGTTCTCTAGAAAAGGGAGAGAGAATCTCAATCCCAAAAACTTGTAGTATAGTGAATGCTTGGAATAATATTCCACATCTTTAGCTATCATATCAAACAAAATTACCAACTTTGGTCTCTCCTTATAATGCTTCAGGCAGCCATTGATATTTGTGATCCTTGAACCCCCTATTGAGCCAATGTCAAGCACCCCTAGATGGCTGAGAACTAAATTTTCCATCATCCTAGCCTCTTGCCCCTATGAATAGCTGCCTACCACTTCACTAAAACTCCTATCCCCACTAGTTTAAGTTAGTTCTTTTTGTGCCATGCTCACGCTTCACCAAAATCACCCCTCAGCTTGAGCGGACACCTTCCTCACCCTTCCCTCACCAGACCCACAAACCACCCCTACGTAGCACTAGAGAACACAACAACAAGCTAGGGCATGACTACCTTAGCTTAGCGATGAGTTACAGAGCTCATCCATCAATCTTCTTTCGAACACGGGATGTTTCAAAACTATTTTGTTGTTACTTTAGAGATACTGCCTATATTTATAGTGTCTCATCTACATTGTATTTGCTAGTAAAATTATTTGGTTTAATTATTTAAATTTTATTATATATATATATATATATATCTGTGTGTGTCATCTACATTGTATTTTATAGTAAAATTATTTGGTTTAATTATTAAAAAATGTTTATTATACATACATACATATGTGTGTATCTATGTATGTATATATGTATATGTATGTGTACACACACACACACACACACACACACACACACACATATTTGTCTTAGATGAGAAAAATAAAATGTACATATATTATGATTATTTTCAATCCATATGAGTTAGAATTGAAATAATTTATAGGCATAACATCATGCTTAATTTGATAAGATAATTATGTTTAGTTATTACATTTGGTGAGAATATCATGCTTAGTAAGTTTGGATCTTTTGTGTTTCAATTATTAAGATTATTTCATTTGATTAATGGAGAAATTCCATTATAATATGTTTATATACTTTCATTTGATTTTTTATTCTAACATTATTATACACTTCATTTGATAATAATATATGCTATGAAATGCAAAATTGTAAATGGATTTTGTATTATTAACTCTTCATAATTTAATTTACTAAGCATTCTATCTATACATCTATGAAATTATTTTTTCTTCAAACTCATGTCTATTTCATTGTATGATTTCATATAATGTTAAAATTATCTATATTTGATGTATGAGAGGTTATAACTCAATATTTTGTTGAAGCATATTAAACTTTCAATTTTTTTATAAGATTAAATTATAAAATGATTTATTACTAATAAGATATATAATGTTTGGCTTAACTTAGTATAATATTCTTAGTAAATTATAGTATGTTCATCTTTTAAATATTAGAGACATCAAATAACTAAATACATACAATAATTTATGTTGTTTCACTAACCTTGTAATCAATGTAGTGAACATTTTTGCCTAGAATATAACTTTATTGTTTTAAATATGTTTTGCCATATAAAATCATATATCATAATTTTATGTATTTGGTTATTATGATGATAACTATACAATTATATCATAAATATATTTTTATATGTGTTTATCTTTTGTGTAGGTTTGAAACACCAAAGAACTAAACATATTGTAGTTCATGTACATTATATCTGAGAAAAAGTCCTCACTAGTGATATGGATATGTATTTATATCCTATGATTGAACAAGTGGAAAATATCATCACAAAACCAATTGGTGCTACCAAGTTTTTTCAGTTTCATGCAATTTTGGGCTGCTCAAAGTTTCCATTTATGGGGAGTTTGCGTGATAATGTCACTTCCTAACAGCCATGTATTTTTTTCTTTATCTATAATTCTTCTCATTGTAAAGCATTGTAAACTTTGTGTGAAAGTTACGTAATTTTAAAATTCATGTGGGAGTTTTAATTTTGTACCATAACTCATTTAAAAGTATACCTTGTAATGGAGGTCTTAATGTTATAAAAGGTTCCAACTATACTTATTGATTATTCATGAGAACCTATGAGATCTAGTCTCATGATCATTCTAATCTAAACTTAATTTAGAGTATTTTATGGATTATAATTGTTTTTATTTCAAAATGTGATGTTTTTCATGATGAAGGTTTTTAAATCCCTCAATTTTGTACATAATATAATTCATTTATTTTTAAGGTGACTATGACATTTATTTCCACTTAGCATTAAAAGGGAGTGTTAGAATATTTAATTCTAAGTAAGTTTATTATCCCTTAGTATTGGTAAAATAATTAAATAATAATAATATATTATTTATTAACACAAAGTAATCACCTTGTGAAAATAAATAAGAAAGTTATGTTCATTTAATAATTATCAAATTTAATTAAATGGGTTATCAGGATGGATGGATCCATTGCTTACAATGATCACCTCTGTACAAGTTTTACTATAAAATAGGGTTTACACATATTATTCAAACATGTCTATGATTTACAAAATATATTAGGTGAATAAATTTTTTTTTAAGGACATTCTGTGAAGAAGTGAGATTGATAAGATTTTATGTATTGGAGGAATTATTTCAATATTAAATAATCACTGTGGCTTTTTTAAACCTCTATTAAAGTTTTTCCCTCCTAATTTATATGTTTTGTATAATTGACATATGTTAATACTTTTATTATTATTATTAATTCTATATTCTCTATGTATTTCCATTGGTACATGAATCTTTACAAGGAAAAGGTAAGTGGTCAATTGGCTAGCTAGGCAAGGTGAAAATTAGTGGTGACTAGACTGAAGGAAAGGATAACAAATTTGAAGAGGCCAATCCAAATTATTATTTTTTTAAATTTTATTTGAGTGTCTCAATTAATCACTTATCCAATAAAGGATATGTATAAAAGGGCTTGAGGCATGACTAAGGCATGTTATCTATCAAAATTTCATAACCCAAGTAATGACTCAACTTGGATACCTTAATTATGAATGGTGGAAATAGGTGGTAGATATAGTGAGTTTATATTTATCATCGACCCATGGACTAAATAATATAATGAACTATCCTTATAAATATAAATATGGGCATTTGGATCATTGAAAAAACTACCAAAAAAAGTTATGTTGAATGAGTTCCATGTTAAAGGAAGAATAGTGTTATTTAAATTATAGTTTAAGATATATGAATAGGATACAAAATGTTTAGAGTTATGTGAAATATATGAAAGGATTAGAGAGTAGAGGAGGAAAAAGTACTAGGGGCTGAGCTCTGGGTATATAGAAATATCTCTAAAGATTATGGACAATAAGGCTTAGGGATGTGGAAAAAGCCAAATATGACTTATTAAAATTGAAAGGCTATAAATTATAGGCCCAATATTTTTTGTTTATTTTATATGATATTAAAAAAATGAGTTTTAAATGTTTTGATTCACACCCCCTTGGAAGATCACATGAAAACTAAGGACCTACAGACAATAGGGTGAAAACTGAGAAGACCCCTTATTAAATGTAGTATTTGTGAATGATGAGTAAAGGAGGATTTAGTTATATCCATAAAAATGTATGGATAGGTGTTATAAATCATATGAGAAGAGGTGGGGATCTCAAAGAAGACCCTCACATGAAGAAGTTTTAGAGAGAAATAATAAGTAGATGAAAAATGGCGAATATAGTTATGCATCGATGAATATTGATAATTTTGTAGTCCAAGAGAATGTGTTGTGGAGATATGCACCTATATGATGTCAATAATTTTAATAAAAAACTTGATGGTGAGGCAAGAAGAGTACACAACAAGCCTTTGTACTACCATTCTTGGTAGTGTTTAGGCTAGGCCTACCTCTATATTAGAGGAAGTCATGACATCACCTTCTATGGTGGATAAGTTTAGGAAATGTCATAAAATATATGGTGTAGGCCATCTAGTCATGTGTAATCCACCTTAATATCCACCTAGGTATACCCTTTAGTGAAGTGGCTCACTATTAATGGTAATTAGATAGATGAATTCTAGACATCCATGCTCAAGAAATATAGCTCACATAGGCATGGAGAACTTATTCAGCTATAGCAAATCTTAAAAACAAATCTACTTACAACATGGATGAGTATTAAATAATGTAATAAGGTGCTGGAATACATGTGTAATAGGTGCATGATGATATGGTAAGAAGGGCCATCAGGCAAATAGGAGTTTTAGATTACATGCATGCTCTCTTAAAAAAATAGTTGGTGTCATATGGGAGGAGTATCATTAAGGAAGCAAATGAGTATCATGTCATTTATAATTTAGAGGAAGAAGAGATGATACACATATTAAAAAAATCTATCACCAAGAGGAAGGGCTTGATCAGACATGGTAAAAAGTGCATAATATTGGATAATAATCAACAATAACTCCTAAAGGTGGATATAATGGACCAACTAAATTATGGTGGAGAAAAAGTTTAGGAGAGTACACAATTTTTTACTTTCCAAAAGGTTAATAAAAAAATTGTAAGGAATCATTGATAAAAGGATTATATAAAAGTGTAAATCCAAAAAAAATAATTACTTATGGTTCAACTTCATAGATAATGGGATTTCAAGCATAAATAAAGTAATAGATGGATTAGTTGTATAGGGACTAAAAACTAGTTTAGTGTGGGGTAATGTTGACCCCAAAAATTGGCTAAGTCCCAAAATATTTATTTGCACAAGCCCATTCTAGGTGAAGGTTTAATAGAATGAATATCTATGAAAGGCATGCATAATTTGAACCAACCTACACACACATGACTAAATTAGAATTCTAGTAAAATAGGCAAAAATCACCAAAATTTGTGTCCATGGGTGCTAAATGATAAAATAGAAGGACCCAAACTCACAAATTTTAGAACCCAATAACAAATACAAATACAAAAAAGTATTTATGGTGGGAGTTAAGTATAATAATAGATATTGATAGATATTTATGTAGTGATGGTGTAATAAGGTGGTATGAGGTGTTGATCAACATAAGTATTAACTACCAAGTGGGTAGAGTAGTGCAATAACTACAAGAAGGTTTTAGTTGTTGACAGGATTGGCTCTAGAGATATTACAAAAGGAAGTTGTTAATAAGAACAAAAGGAGGAGATCTTTAAAGTGTTTAAACTATTACAGATAGGTTGTCTAATTGTAGAAATATAGAGTAAATATTGTGACATTAATTTAGGATATATAAAGGAACTAATAATAAATTAATATCATTTTGAGCATCATGTGTGCCTTGTAAAGCATTAATGAATTTATAAATGTGATAAACAAATCAATAAATTTTCAAGGTTGATTGTATATCAATTATTGAAGTGAATTATGGATGTCATACTTTAATAGGTTTAGATGCTAATTAGTTAGCTTTATTATAATTAATTGAGTGATGAAACAGATATAAACACAATAATATCTAGGTTAGTGTCAAGTATGATAAAAGGGTAGTGCTCACAAAGTTTGAAACTCTTCAGTCCATGCTCTAACCCACTCACCATTGCATGTAATTAATTGTGACTACCACAGTTTCATCTTTTTATGCCTTGAGTGAGAACATAATGTCTGCATTACATGATATGTCATCATAGGAATTGATCCATTAAATTTTTTAGGGAACTCAAATGGACTAATACACTAGTGGCTATTAGACTATAACATAAAATGTATTTAGACTCAAATATCCCTTTTTAGATTTATATTTATAAACTTTAACTATTGATCTATAAACCATTGTTAAACTCTTTCCAAGATTTCCTTTTATCCATTTCCTAATTCCATCTCAAATAACTATTACAATGAGGTTCTTAGAAATAGAGCCAAAATGTTGTGATTTTACCAATGTGTTACCAACATCCTAAACCATTAGAAAATACCCAACAAATAAGACTAACTAGTATTTATCATAAATAATATCAACTAATTATTTGGAACACTCATAAATATATATAATTTAAAAACATTCATCCATAACATATTGTAAATTCAACATAATAGATCAAACACATCAGAATGTAATCATTCATTCACTTACAATATCCAACAATGGTAGCTTACTCTTAGTGTAACAATAGTTATACTAAAAATAACTCTAAAAAATAACATATAAACTAACAATCCTAATAATCTAAATAAAAATATAATACAAAATGAAAGGAATTATTTTGTAGACACAAGACCTACATTGTTGTACATTCAAGATCACATATAAAATATCTATTGGGTTTATAATCATTACTCATGATTTATGTTAATATAATCCATGTTCATCACAAATTTCTCTCTCTACATTCATGTGTCATGTTTTTTCCAACTCAGATCCCTAATCCAATGCATTTGATATTTATGCTAAGTTTTCTATTTTGGATCTTCATGCCATATAGTCCCTTATCATTCCATTTTGTGTGCCCTTGAGATTCTTTCTATTTAGATCTCTACAAATTTGTATTCTTGAATAATCAAAGTCCATATTATGTTCTCCTTTCATGTTTTTCTTTATTTTAGTGTGTTATATGACTTAGTCAAAATAATCCTTTGATTCTTTCCTTGTACTCCCTTACATGATAGAATATGTGTGAAACCATTCTCATAGTTTTCAATGCAAACCAATTTTCACCTTGCATACCTCTTTGTGCTGCTATACTTGAACAAATGTGATCAAACCATTTATTTTTCATTATTATAATGTTGACTATGCATCTATATACTCATAAAAAATTAGGGTTCATTAAACATGAAAATAGGAAGAGTAGGAGTGGAAAATGGGAACAATAAAAATGGAAGGTCAAGTAAAAAGATGGGATGGCATTAATGAAGGAAAATATGAAATTATTATCAATTAATTTCACATAAATCACCATGTTTTGGTCTACCCCAATATTGGTGCACTCCTTAGAGTGTGAAATAATGGATATTGATGTGATAATGATTCATATAAGATAAATTTGACATAAGTGATAAAATAGGTATACATATGTTGTCATCAAAAATTGAAGCTTTAAGATCTATCAATTTTTACACTATCTTGTTGTCTAAATTGAAAAATTAAAGTTTTAGTTGAAAAACTAATGTAATTTTTAAGTATATTCAAAACCCAATCAGGTATTTTTAAAGTTTTATTGAGTAAAAATTTCTATGTCAAAAATTTCATGGTGTTAATCATATTTTTTTGGTAAATTAGGTCCAAGATTACCCAAACAAAATATTTTAGTGTAAATTAGAATTCTAAGCCTGAATAGGTCTAGAGAAGATTCAATAAGTTTCAATGTAATGTTGATCAATGAAAAAGACCCAATTAGGTCATAAAAATTAAAGAATTTTTAATAAGGGTTAATCATACTTATAAGTTTGATTAGATCTTTTAGATTGCTAGATAAATTTCTTTGTAATAAACAAACTATAAATCCCAATTATGTCCCTTACTTTCAAAAAGGGCTCAACTCAATGCCAATGAGACAGAAATACCTAAATAAATCAGGAAAGTTCTCAAATTAAAAAATCACACTATTAATCATTTTATATTACCTAAATTTATTTAAGCTAATAAAATTACATTTCTTAGTGTCAATCAATATTTTTCATGTGAATATATATACAAGACTTTAAGGTGTAAATGCATAATGCTAGATGGCTCCAAATCTACGCTTAGGCCTGAGAAGTCTCAAAAGTGTTTTAGATAGTGTAAAATGTGATCTGAAGCCTAATTTAATCTCAAAATAGATATTGAAACTCACATAGTATGAATTAATAGAAAGTTTCTCATTAATTTTTGGAAACTATAAATAATGTCACTCATTTGTAACTAGGTTTCAAACCATGATTAAATATTAAAAGGCATAATTTAAGTCTACTATATTTAATACAAGATAAATAAGTTTCGAGTAAAAACATGGTACATTAACAATCAAATCCTGAACTCAAAATTCTAACCTTGACTAAGGCCCATCATTTTTAGTGATATATGTTTAAAAATAACTCATTGTTCTCCATTTAAACCTATTTGGCTCCAAGGCATTTTGAAGATATCAAATTTCTCCATAGAAACAATTTTTTTCATACCAAAGATTGGTTTTCCATAAGCATATGTTTTGATCTATTATTTCATGTTTTTCTTAGGGTTTTCTTCCATTCTAAATTTTCATTAAATCAAGGGAAAATGTGGGAATCTTTTTTTGAACTTTGTTGTTAAAATAATCCTCACCTAATTTTTTATTCCTCTTTCATGATGTTTTGATCTCTAATAATAAACTAATTGTTTAAACTAATTAGTGAAATTGGTCAAACCCTAGATTTACTCTTTTTAGGTAAAATCTAAATATATCTTAAAACTTATTTCAATATTTATGGCTACCATGTTGAATCTAGTTTACCCACAAAAATATCCTTTACCTCCTTATCATGTCTTCAAAAAATTTAAATTACTTTCCCAAGTTTATATCCTTTTAACTACAACTTCAAAAATTAAATTCAAGTACATGGTCTATGGTCTTGTCTCCATTCTAGACATAGGCATTGCTAATGTCTATGATATCAAAATGGAATATATGGAAATTTATGATTTATAGGAAAGAATGGATGCTAAAAAAAGAATGAAATTTAGGATAAAGATTTTAGATAGTGGCTTTTTATATGTTACTAATTTTACATCTTTTTAGTGTGAAGATTTAGTACTTATATGTAGAAATTATTATGATCTAGAGAAGAGGGAGTAATAATTAAAGAATATCAAGTGATTGTGAAATTTTAAGGTCTCTCTGTAGGTATCCATTTTATCATTCAACCTTATATGAAACTTTAGATATCAATAAAAACATTTCTCAACAATTTTGTGTTGATAATCAAGATAAATGTAAAAATGTGTTGATAATACACATGATATAGTGTTCAATATCAGCATTTATATAATACACATGATAATCAATATGGGAATTAATAGATATTTTAGAATGTACACAAATTATGTTATTAAGATTAATGGTTTGGTAAAGTTTAAATATAAAGGAATATGATTTTTGGAGTTATTCAAAAGGTGAAAGGAGTTTTAAATTGTAGTAAATAATTCTTTATATCCCAAAAAATCAATCTTTTGGGTCCAAGATATTCATAATAAAATTGAGTTTGACCATGATTGGATGGGGAGATAGAGAAGATCCCAATAAAGATGAGCTTCCCAAGAAAAAAATTGAAGGTGATCAACTAAGGGAAAATCTTCCTTTAAAAATATCTTTTCCATCTATTGTATAAAATATCACACAAGTTATTGATCCTTCATTGCTTATTGATAGTACTAACTAGTAGTGCTTGAATTTTGATATAGGTACATTATCTTTTCATGTTGTCTATTCTTCCATTAACCCACTAGTGATTTCTCTAATTCCATATTTTCCCCCTTATTCACCATCTTCATAACTAGTTTTGCTTTCACATCCACCTCTTGTTTTCTCTAATCAACAAGTTGTTTCTCCTCAAAAACATGTTAATCCTAGATCCACTCTTCTCTCACCTTTGTAACTAGTTTTTTCATTGGAAATTTTTTATATTATCAAGAACTTAAATAATAACATCATTAGTGGATACATATTATTTTTGGGTACAATAGATACATATCAATAATAAGGCTTTAGTAAAACTTGAATAAATTGATTTCAATAATGTTTTCAATCTCCTATAAGTTCCTCCAAAGAATAAAAAATAAAAAATAACTTCAAGGTTGATGATTGATTCTCAAATTCATAGTATGTATAAATTTACTAACCTATTTTAGATCAAAATCAAGATGAGATCACATTGGCTAACTATAATGTCATAAAGATAAACCTAGGAAAGTCCACCCTCGAAGGAAACATTTATAACTTTAAAGTGACTAAAAAATAGTTGATCCATAAGATATATGAAGGAATGAAAATCTAATATAAATTGAAACAAAATGTATATATAAATTCATCATACATTAAATAGATTTTAAATTTATAATAAATTTATCATAAAATGATCATTGCATCTAAACCAACTACACCAGTGTCAAATTTTTTAGTGAAATTGATAAATAAATGGTTATAACAGATTTTATGCTTTCACAGTCCATATATTTGACATTTGATTTTGGGAATAAATGTATGAATAATTTTTTCCTTGATATTTTGGATTACCTCTCATGATCCTTCTTAGTGTCTTTATCCTAAATAAGGATCATGGGAGGTGATCTAAAATGTCAAGGTAAAGATTCTTCACATAATTATTCCCAAAAGCAAATGTCAAAAATAAATGTTTTCCAAAATATTCATGTATAATAACCATGTTAAGGTTATATAATTTTGGTTAAAGAATTTTGTTCTTGATGGCATGAAATTTCTTGATGAGAATTGAAGAACTTATGAATCAGTCAATTCTAAACAATAAAATATTGATGATGAAATTACATCTACTAAGGAATAATTTTTGATATGGAAAGGCTTTATTATAATTCTACATGATATGGATATTATGGATGGATATTTTTTAGTCTCTAAAGGTATTTTTGATAAACCTAAAGATAACTATTCATGCTTATGGTCTCAATATGTAGATTAAAATATGTTTACTCGAGACAAGGCACTAGAAAATATTCAAATACAGGGAAAAAGTTGTGATAGTATGAATTTTAGTTTCATATAAAATTTTGGGACATTCATTGTGATTTTTGTAGTTAGGATGAATCAAAGGTATATTTAGCTACCAAATTAAAGGAATACTTCCAAAATATGGTAAAAGAAGAATAATTCAGGGCAGACACATTCAATATGGAAGCTATGAATAAAATAAATGATATACATTCTAACCTCAAGGATCTCAATAAAATATTAAAAATATTTTCAAAAATATTAAATGAGAAATTAATTCAACCTATGCTTGGATTACTTATTAAATGCACATTATTATCCTTGTACAATAAAGAATTACACAAGTTGTTTAAAAATCCAAAATACATAAAATTAGGTTTTCCCAAGTATAAGAATAAAATAAAACTATAGTTACATATCATATTTATACTCAAAAAAAAATCTTATCTATTTTAATGCTTTATAACTCTATCCCTCTCTCTTTTCTATTTTTGTATTGTGATTTTTGAAAATGACTTAAAATTTATGTTTTCACTTTTTGAAGTCATAATGAAAAATTGATTTTAAAAGAAAAAAATTCTCACTATAAGGTAGTTATAAAGTGGTTATAAGGTATTTATGCATTAATAACCTATAAATATGATTTTGGATGATTTTAACTAGAATTTTGGATGCCAAAATCTAATTTTCACAAATTCAAGAGAAATAAGTTATTTGTGTATGACTCCAAAGAATAAATATAGAAGAAATTTGTAGGTAATTTATGCCACCAACTATTTTATATAAATCATATGCATGTGTATGTAATTTTATTATAAGTATTTCTCTTGTCATTTGTGAAAATACTACTATTAGTTTGTTAAAAATGTGATATTCTTATCCTAGATGTTCATTAAAATAAGTTTAGGAATTTCAAAATAGATAAATCTTGGTGAAGTTGGAAATTAATTTAATATTTATTTTCATGGGGAACATATATATTTTTGTATGTATTATTTTTTTTTAATTTTTAAACCTATTTAATGTATGCATTTCATTCATATGTCTGAAATCTAACTTTCCCACTTCATTTGAATGGAAAAAAATCAATTGCTAAAAACTCACAATCCTAGGTAGTTATGGAAAATTTATATGTTCAACTTGTTGAAAGTGTCCATTTCTCCATTACTTATTTCATTTCCTTCCCCCCTCATAAATATCTTTTTTATTCTTTCAATTCTCAATTATATTACCTTATCATACTTTCAGGTAAAAATTAAAAACACCCACAGAGAAAACATTTTTGTTGTAAATAATTTCATTATCCACATTGTATTTTTTTAATAAAGGTAAGTCCACATGATAATATGAGAGGGACTTTGTCCCCACACTATTTACCAAAAATTCTATAATTTTACCCCTATAAATGTTTCAAACAACAATTTTTGGTGCCCACTATGGCTTATGTTTTAGTGCTTTTCATGTAACCCACATACAAATATTTATGTTCACATGATGATTCTAGTAGAAAAAATCCTAGCTAATCAACTAGAACTTGATTGTATATAACCCACACAATTGGACATTTCTTCTAATATTAGATAGTTTGCTTACAATTATAATGAAATTAAGGTTGCTCATTTTTAAATAATTGTATTTGTATTAAAAAGGGAATAATATCATGCTAATCCTACTCAAATATTTTTTTCATGTAGATCTTACCAAGAATCCCATAATATTAGACACTAAAACTATCATATGATTATTTATAGAAACTAAGGTCTAACTCATCAACCTAGTCTTGATTGCATATAATATGCATAAGACATTGATTAGAGCCTTGGACAACTTGTTTGGGATAATAGAGTGTTTTATGCTCATTTTTAAAGAATTAAAAAAGTACTAAATTAGTAATAAGACCATTTTTATCATACCCAAAGGATTTTATAAAACACCACAAGAAAATAATTAAAAAGAGTGGCTCGTAGGTCTCCTTAAGATCCTTTTTTTCTTATAAAATGAAAATATCACATGACCATCTTAGCAGTCCAAACTCTTGTATATCAACCAGTTTTTTATTGGGGGAAAGATACGTAGGAATATATTTCTTCAGACTTGCAATCATTTTCATGTGATAACAGAACCAGTTGATGTGTTATAAGAAGAATAATATTATGTTACTCTTAAACAAAGAGTTACAAATTTCACTTAATGAAAAACACAAATAAAAAGGGAAGTTAAAGAATACTTTAGTTTTAAATTGATCTACAAAAATAATAATATTCTTTCAAATTAGTTGGAAGAATATTTACTAGAGAAATTAAACATCAAGGTAATAAAAATATTTTCTTTCAATTACAATAAAATTTTGATTTAAAACTAAATCCTAAGAAAAGAACAAAGGTTAATACATTAGTGAGTCTCCCACCAAGTCCTAATAGAAATAAACAATATCAAGGTTGTTTTATAGTGAGTTAGGCACTTGTTACTTATAGAACATTTTTACCTTTGAAAGCCATTTTTTGACATATGGTATTACATGGGGAAATTCAATAGGGACATTATCCCTAGGTAAACTACATGAAATTCTTGGAGGTTCATAAAATAATTCTCATAAGTTCTTAGGGGATGGTAAAAAAGCATCCTAATGATCACATTATAGCTTTATTTATATCATGCAACATATTAGGGGTAGAACATTAAGATAACATAATCAAATTATTTATGGAGACCCTTCAAAATGGGGAAACTAATTGGTTATATCATATTTATCTTAGTTTTATCAACAATTCAGATCTTAAAAACTAAATTTTAAATTTGATTCAAACAAAATTAAGATGCACATGAATTTCTCATGTACCTTACACAAATTAATTAAAAAATAAATGATACTATGAGAGAGTTCATGGAAAATTTCAATAAATTATTGAATAAAATAATATTAATAGCTAGAACATTAGCTATAAATAAAAAATGTTTCTTTATTAATTTTATTTTTAAAATGTAAGTTATGAATTAATAAGAACAAGATTAGCTGATTTGGAAGCAACTAAAACATTGGATATTGATGTTGAATATGATATTGTCATGGATATAAAATTTAAGAAATAACATTTAAAATCTAAATCACAAAGCTCAAATCAGACTTATCTAAATATCTTATTTAAAAAATATCCAATGATATAATAATACTAAAGAAATAATTACCTCAGAAGATCATTTTTCCTCCCAATCAATATGTTTTGACATGAAACTATGTGCCCTATTAAGGAAACCACCCAAATTTTTAATCTACTTAGAAAACTATTTATTTTAAGGATCTTATAAACCCAAATGCAAACACATGTATGAATATTATTTTGGAAACATAACAGATGTTTAGATATGAAGAAAAAGAAATCAAGAAAAAATTTAGGCCTCAAAAATTTGAATTAGGGGAACTTGGTGGTGACTCCACTAATGCATACCTCAAATATGATTTTGGGGATCATGAATATGATGATATAGTTGCCGATATGAATGATCAATAATTTATAGTATTTACTAAAAAATAAAACTAGGAGGAAGCAAAGAAAAATTAGTAGGCTAAAAATCAAGAAGTTCTAATTTTTTTCTAGGAACCACATCACCTTGTCAAGCAAAAGGAAAATAATATGTTATAAAGGTAAGTAATCCTCCTAAAATATCTAGTTATAGCTATCTAAAAGTTAATACTTATTATAGAAACTATGTGTCTCAACTTATTGTAACATTGAAAACCTGTCTTCCACTATTCGACCAATCTTATACATTCTTAAGCTTGTAAACAAGATCAAAATTAAAATGTCCCAAGATGAATATCTAAGGTAAATCCTTATAAATTATATAGATTGGTTGAGTTAATCAAAGGGAAAAAATCCTAGTATAAATAAAACAAACACTAAATATATTCTTGCAACTCCATATTCTTTGAGTTCTCTAAATTCCATGGCTACTACCACTTCTAAATCTAAAAAAATTGAATTTTTTTACATTTATCTTTTCCTTAAAGGGTGTAAAGTGAGTAACTGTATTATTCATACTAGAACCTTTGAAAACATAATTCCAACAATATTTTTTAATGCTTTAGGCCTTATTTTAACTAAAACCTTTGATCATTTCTATTCCATGAAATATAAATAGGTGCCCTTTATTAGACAAATTAAATATGATCAGGTTATCTTAGCCTATTTCCCTTAAAAGAGAATGAAAATGACCACCTTGGTGGTAAATATTCTAGTTACATATGGCATCCTATTAGGAATAAAATTTTCCATAGAATTAGGTGGTGAAATTCAAGTAGACTTATTTAATGCCATGATTCAAACAAAGGAATCAAATAATGCTTAGAACATGAACTAAAAATTAAATACACAGTGTAAAAAATATATGATCCAAGAGTAGATATTTTTTATGAAGGTGTAGGAATATGGAACTATATTTTAATGTTATACAAGAATTTGAATATGCCCAAAGTGATCAAAACTAATCCCAATGACATTTAGATTCTTGAATTTGATGGTAGTTACTCTTCAGCTAGTATAGATATAGGAGTTGTTCTAGTTTATCCAAGTAAACAAGTTGTTACCTTATCATACAATCATACAAAATGTAGTTTGAGTCTACTGAAAATAATATCAAATATGAGGCTTTTCTCCTTGGACTATAAGTTGTAGAGGAAATGGGAATAAAAAATTTAAAATTTTAAAGATATGAAAAAGTGGTTATGAAATAATAAAATTATAATACCAAGTGAATAATGATCATCTAAATCATTATCATAGTAAGGTATTGGACAGTATTGAATATTTTGAATCTTTATCCATAAAAATGTCCTTGGAGAAAATATGCAAAATCTAGTATATTTTATATGTCACTCCATATTTTTTTTTATCAAGGAGATAAATGGGTGTTTCACATCAATAGTCATGGGACAAAGTCCTCTCCTATTACTAAGCAAAGCTACCTTTATTGAAAACTAAAAAGGATGAAAGAAAGGAAATTATTCACATAAAAAATGGATTATAGCCAAGTATTACTTTTAACCATAAATTAAAAAATGAAACCGAAATAAAATATGAAAGATAATGATAAGGTAAATAAATATTCTTCAAAAAATAATAAAAATAACAAGTCTAATGAACCAAACGCAAAGACTTACTTGAAATGTCAAGAAGGTGTGTAGTTTCTCTAGAAGGAAACCTTTCTCATTCAATGGATAGGAAAGATATTATGAGTCCATAATAACACACAATATACACCATAATAACTACCTAAAACTGATAACAAATTGTGATAAATCTCTTGTATTTCCTTCTAAAAAGTGAAAATTGCTAGTCTACTCCACCAAGGTTTCACTATTTGTAGAAATTAAGAGTGTAGATTAAATAATAAATTATATAATAAAATCTCTACGTTTTTTATTGATCAATCATAATATAAAAAATAATTGAAATAAAATAATCATATATTTATGGATATATACACATACATTATCGATGAAGAGATTTGGAACACAAAGTTTTAAAAAATTATCTTTATATTAATTCTCTTTGAGTTACATATATAATATCCCCTTTCTCTATGTTTCTAAAAAATTCTAACTGTCAAGAACCTTTATAGATGAGATTTTAACTCATATTTATAGGTTTAAATGGGTGGTTACACTACATAACTAACATTTTTGAATTTTAGAGACTTGAAAAAGTACAATATCAAATTATCACCCTTTCAAAACTTGCAAAAACATATTATGTAAATTTGCATAACTTGAAAAAAGTGTTAGTATTTTTGTACAACTTAAAAAAAAATGATTTAAAATTTTCATGACTTGAAATTTGCAAAGGGAGTCTACAATGTTCAAATTACTCATTACAAAATTTTGCAAATGGAAATTTATACGAATGGATCAAAAATTTCAAGGAAAATAATAAGTCAAAATCTAATGACAAGTTATTATTGTTTATTTTAACTGGGAATAATCTAAATCTTTTCATCCTATAGTTATGGATTCTTCTCTTGAAATTCATCAAAAAAATTCATGATCTAGACTAGCACTTTGTCTTCATCGAAACCATCTTAATATGTGGTAGGTTATCTCTGCATCTTAATATAAATATGACATATTCTAGACTCTTCTATGAGTCTCTTATGAATTTCATTGAGGTTATCCAAATTATTTTGATACTTAATCAACATCTAAATTAACTCATAATTGTGTTAGACTTAGGAGTTAGGATATCATCAATATTCTTCTTGAATTGATTGGTAATGGTCTCCTAAAAAACTAGTTTCCCATTATCATTAGTGAGTATGCATTTTAATTTTCCTACTCCTCCCATTATTTCAAGGAGAGCATCACCTCCCATTGTTTTAGAATCATTTAATTAATTAATAGTTTATTTTATAATATAAAACCTAAATTTGGTAGCTACCAAAAACTTAGTGAGGTAGACAATTCCTTCTTTTTGGATAATCTTTTCTTGAAAGATCGTCTAGAAAAGTATAGGATAAATATTCTAAATTTGGAAGTAATAAATTACATTTATTTGATTATTGATCATGTTTTTTTAGATTCAGTAGATTTATCATATTTTTATTAAATCTCATAAAACATAGTCATCGTTATGTGAATGGTAGTGATACCTTGCTATAGAATTTTTTTAAACCATTCTTTTGTTGCCTTACCCATATGACCAATTTCTTCCTCAAAATTTAATGTTTCTATATCTAAAATTTTATTAACAAGTAAATGAAAATATTGAATTGGCCTCACTAGTTTCTAAACCACTGAAGTCAATGCTTAACCTTTTATGAGTTACACTTTAGTTAATTTATCTTGGTCCATTTTATAGAATAACATGCCAATTATAGATTGAAAATTTTACTCCATACCTTCCCTTGTATATTTTTACAAGTGGACCTTGATGTTTTGACAATCAGAGGATCCAACATTGCCTTTATATTTCTCAACAAGAGGAACTTCTACTTCTAAATATTTTTCTCCTTTTTGATAAGTGATTATTCTAGAGATTGTTTTAGGTTTCTTCTTTTAATGAGGATGAACAATTGTAAAAATAATAAAACTAATTTATTATGGATACTTAATATTCTTTATTTTCTTTAGTAATTCATTCAAGTAATTATGGACTTATGCACTGGGAGATTATTTCACAAGATCAATATTATATTCCTTTTGAGTCTCAAAATAAGGGATAGGAGTTTACAATACTTGAGACTTTTCAAATAATATTTCACCTTCCTCTTTTCTTGTTGTATCAATTGGGGTTTTAGGAGAAGATTCAATAGTAAATTCAACATTTTGAGTAAGAGGCAATGGTATTGAAGTATAGAATGAAGAAGGATGAAAAGACTCAAATAGTAAGAATGTATCATGATCTAGAAATTGTTATGTAGTATTGGTTACCAGAGTTTAAGGTTGGGAAAGTTTATCAAGAAAAAATTATTATGAAATATAAATTATTGGATTACTTTGTAACTTTTCACCTAGTATTTTTATTTTCAACTTGAGTGTTTTTTCCACTAGAATAACTTCTATGATAGATTCAACTTCTATTTTAATTTCAATTTATTCTAAATCTTTACTAATTAATATTTTCAAATATGTCCCTATTTTCACTTGATGTTATATATGCTCAGTTCCTAATTTAGTCTCCTTCATGGGAGGACTAAATCTTGCTTTAACAACATTAATAACTTTGATTTTTATCCATTTGAGAGTTATACTTAGCACACCCTAGATCCTATCAATGATTGAAGTATATTTTTTCATATTCTAATATATTTTTGGAAGATTTTTTGATTCAATTCATTATTATTTATATATGGGGTCTAATTCATCTTCATCATCAACTATATTTGTCTTGATCTCCACTATGTCAAATATAATAATGTGTTATAAATTGAAATGTTAGTAATAATAAATTATCAAGTCTTTATCATCATCACAATCTATCTAATAATATTCAAAGTGGTTTACATATTGATATGAATAACCAAGAACATTATGAATTAGGACTTTGACTTCAAATGAAGGTCTACTTTTGAATGGCCAAATAATGACTTGAGTTATTTTTTCATTAATAAATTTTAATCTAGCCAAAGAGGCACAAGTGTACCAACTAATAGAGATGGGAAACTTTATTCTAGATTTGAGTTTATTATATAGGATCTTGTGTATTTTAGTCAATTAAATTACTATTTCCATTAAGGTCCATTTGTCATCTACATACCTTGGGAGCATGCATAAAACATCTACATGTATACTAAAATAAAATCTAACCACCTATATGCTTATGGATTTTTATTCACCTTCACTTTGGTGAATTTGTATCTAGGTCATGGATAGTCATTACTTGTGAAATGGAAAGCCCCTAGCTTTCCATCATCAATGTGATCTTGAGGGAAAATGGGTTAGTAAGCACACAATGTTGAGCTAACCCAAATGATCCCACTATCAAAGGATGATTCCTAAATAGACAATACTCCAAAGAGGGCCTCAAAATTATGTAGTTCTCCCATACATGTTGGATTATATGTGAATCATATAATATGTGTAAAGTAAGTGCAATATTGACCTAGCTTGTAACTTGGAAAATTTGGCTCTTGGGTTGATCCTTTAGTAATTCATACCTATAGATGTGTTTTACCTATAGATAGTATGGAAATATGGGAGTTTTATTCAATTAAATGCTTTATAGGGTGTTTTTTATAATTTCTTTAGTCTCTTTGGTATTTTTCTAAGTGAGGTATGAATGAGGGTTGATATTTATTTATATAAATCCTTTTGGAGTAATAATTCACATTAAATCACTTAGGCCAACCATTAGGATACTCAATTACAAATTAGATGAATTTATGGAATTAAAAACTTGTTACAATACATGATAATATTGTTGATCCTATTGTCTGACCCATACATTAGTGTTTAGGGAGACAAAGAACAAGTATAAGTTTAGAACTTGTAAATGTGGAAGATAAGTACATTTTAAGCATTCTAGGCAAAATAAAATACCTAGGTCGTTAATATAATATTGGTATAACTAAGATGTATAGGTCAAGTCGCATAAAGATATAGTGGATTTGGTACTTGTAGAAGTAGGAAAGGAAAATAAATAAGAGGAACAATTAAGGTTTGATTTTTCTAAGTGTAAAAGACTGAGGTGCTATATAATCACAAAATATCTTCTACATTCCCCCCCCTTTAATGTAGTCATGAAATTTCTAATTTAAATGAAAGGAATGTATACTTGGATTTGTATGCATACCTTGTCTTTATGTGTGAACAAATTGTGTGTGCTTTTGATGATTTACTTACAACCAAGTTCATTTTATAGTATAAAATCAATGCATATAATCTAGGTTGAAATTACATGAAATAGATTGAGATTTTTATAAGTTCAAGGTTTAAGAGTACACCTATGTGTCGATATACCTACTTTACCTATTGGTAAGTTATTTTATAAAATATGTATCATTATAAGGCTCTAAAATTTGAGATTAAGATAAATATAGATAAATATTTAATGTATATATATCCAAAGAGATAGAGAGTGATTGTAAGGCACATACCCCCAACTTTGGAGAAAAAGTGAGTTACCACCTGGTAGTTGAGATTAACTCAACTATGAAACCCAATGATACTTATAACTTGGTGAGGATCTATGATCAAGTCCAAGCTAAAATCTTGGAAATATTGAGTGATTTGATATCCTCAACCATAACAAAAAGGTGAACCAATCACTATAGTAGCTTGGCTCAATAAAGTTTATAAATTTTTATGGGGTATCAGTATGAAAAAAGGTCCATGATATAGTAATATTCCATGAAATATTTTTAGCATCTGAAAAATGATTTGGATTTTACAATATTTGGAAAATATTTCATAGCATATGGAATTTATATTTGTCTAATGCTAAAACTATGACTAACAATATTATGATTATATAGAATTCTACCACAATTGTGAATTTGAATCATATAATTATGTGCTTTAGATAATTTAGATAAGTGTGTAAGTGTGGATAAAATGAATTTAAATCATACCCCCACTATATATGGATAAATATAAAAATTTATATAAGTACAAATATGGAGTAAATATTTCCAAAACATGCCCCCACTGTAATATGAATATGTTGAATATTGAAATATTTCTCCCCAGTGTAATCACATGTAGGCCTAAAATGCATGATAAACATCATGGAAATGTCTAGATAGTAAGAATACAATCTCAACAAACAAACAAAATTATTAAAAAATAAGTTGAAAGATAAGGGTCCAAGTACACTAAAAATAAGGGGCATGTCCAAATAACATACAATCAAATAGAAATGATTTAGTCAAACGTACATAAAGGAAATAATTACATATTTAGATGTCCATACAAAAAATAATAACATATGAAAATTTCAATGAAAAGATACATAGGCATAGGGGCCATAAGTAAAACAGCATATTCAAATGTTTAAAAAAGGAATACAAGACACTCAAGGAAGGCATAAGTAACCATCATAAACATGTCATAGTAGCCCATGGATCTAATGTGTTAGGGAAAAATGTCAAGTGTATAACATATCAAGTACCCTATATAAGATACAATCATGGATAATAAGCATTTATAATTACATATGTAATATCAAACATGATAATTTATAGTGATCATCAAATCATATAAATTGTGTGTATCAAGACCAAAGAAGTGGATGGCCCCAATATCCATATGACATGAGTAGAGGCAAAGCCCAACATTTGAAATAGTAATGTATAATGTATCTTTGTATGCCTATGTCAAGTATAAGTTTGACACATATGTGTATGTAGGACTAACTAAGTATTTCATCCATAAATATGGGAATAACATATGGATGTCAAGTAGCCCATATAACATGTAAGTGCTGAAAATGTTTTTAAACTTTGAATGGTTTTTATTTTTTTATATTTTTTGAATTTTTGGATAGGAAATATCATCCTCTAATGACACATAATGGATTACCATAACTATCACCCAACTATAAATCTAGTGTAATACTTTGGTTATGCTACTAAGGAGTATGTATAGTTGTGATATCTATCATTGTGGCATCAATGGTGTTTTTCATATGTAAAATAGGACCTTGTGGTCATGAAGTGATAGTAAGCATAATAGGAGTAGGGGATTTTAGAACCCATCATTGATTGTTGTGTGGTTTATTTTGCATAATAGTAATATGTGGATTTTAAGGTGCTCTAGACATCTGATCATGGTGTGTAATAATAGATGGGGATTCTATAGAACCCACAATATGCCATTGATATAATGGTATATCAAGGTTTCAACACCTAACAAAGGGGATTGCTTGTTTCTTATCCTTTTTTAGTGAATTATCCTTAGTAATATTGATATATAGTTGGTTAGGTATAATTTTTATTTGTTCATGAGGATGCTCATATGGAATTATAGAAACTATAATTAACTAATTGGCATGAATGTATTTAACACACCCATGCACTGTAGAATGTACTTTTTGAAGAGTGTGTATCCAAGGTCTTCTGAATAGCATATAAAATATTCTTATGGAAGGGATAACTATAAAAGGTAGTAATCACATTTATAGGACTAACATATAAAGGTTGGTCAATCTCATCAATAACCTTCATGGAGATCACATTGAATGTTCTAATTGATCTTGTATAAGGATATAAATATTTATGAATATAACCCAAGTATGTAATTAATGTCATGGTGAATTTTTGTTTATTACACCATTGTTGATGATTATAAATGTACCATAGGTGCCCTTAGTGTTCAAAGAACACTTCTCATTTTATAATTTATAAAATTCAGAGAATGAGTTGTAGGTTTTGACAATCTAGTTATATGTGGTGAAATAACAACAAAATAAGATAATTGTTTCACAATATTTATGTAATTTTAGTGTTGGGAGCCACCTTAGCCTATTATTCATGAATCCTTGTTGATACTTAGTGAATTAAATTCCTAATTTAAGCTGTAGACTAATCTAAATGGATATTTATAATGTAGCTTAAACTAAAGTGATCATGGTGTAAAAAAGAGCAAAGAGAAGGGTAGGGTAGAAAAGAAATAAGTGATTGCCAATTTTGGTCTTGAACATTATGACAAATTATTAATGGTAACTAAATATGCATTTAAAAAATATATACTATAACATATCCTCAACTCAAATATCACTATATATCATGCAAAATTTAGAGGAAAATGTTTAAGAATCATAAATAAGAACCATATTTACTTTAGGGATTTACTACTATAATCAAATAGCTATTGCACATCTAAATACAAATAAAAATGAAATAAAGCAAAAGCTAAGATATTTTATCCAATTTAGTGTAAGAACAAATTAGAAACCCTATGATTAAAGAACATTATTCATAATTCAAAGATGTTGTTCAGATTCAAGACCTGTACTAACAATTGAGAGAAAAGCTATATTAGTAATTAACACATCAAAAATGGACAATCCTTGTGGAATTTCTTGATTCTATTTTTTACTTCAAGTATACAAATTTGCTTAGAAATCTCTCTCTTTTTACAATGGTGATTCATGCCTTTATAGGAAGAATAGGTAGTATATCAGTCATCTACAAAATATAAGTGTACAAAAGTAAGAAAAATTGTCCTTACAAGATCTATAATACACATGCTTTCCTAAATCATATTGAATTAGAGGCAAATATACTGACAAATGGGCATATGCCTTTATAATGGAGTATTCTACTATAAAATGCCACCTAATTTCTATTAGAATAGAATATTATTCTAACTTGTTAGTGGGGCACCTGCTTCTTACTAGAAGGGGCTCATGTCCCTCTTATGTTTCTCATCAATCAGCTTGAGGTCCATAGTAGGCTTCATGATGAACTCCTCCTCTTGGTCTAATAGCTCATCAAACTCTTTATAATTTTTTCCAAGGCCTCCTTGATGATTTTAGCTTCATTGATCCTCTCACTTGTATTAAATATCATATCCAAGATATTACTATTGTCCATTCTAGACTAGCCTTTGCTTTTCCCTTGGATTTATTGAGTCACCAAAGTGGCTCTATGCTTGAAATCTTCATTGTTGATGAGACCAAGGTAAGTAGGTTGTGTAGGATTTCCAATCATGGTCCCAAAAAGTTGCTCAATTCTACTAATGAGCCGTTTATCCTCTTTTATAAACCTCATCACCTTAGTATTCTAGGTACTCAAGCTTATAACTTTATCAATAGAAATGCCCAAGATTATGCATATGTTTGAGATTTACGTATTTGCTTGAATGTTGAGGAGATGGGAAATATTATCCTTTGAGGCCTACCATTGGGTGAACAGGTCTTTGGCTAATGTAACTTAGTATTCTAGTGCACTCTACCTCATCTTAATTGAATTTAATTCCTCAAACATGTCATATAATGACTCATCAAACATCTTGATCATGGTATCTAGTACTGATAGGATTACCTGGGTTTGCAATTTCTCCTTCTCCCTTTCCAAATTCTAGATCCTTTATTTTAGATCTCAAACTCTAGCCTTGGCTTGTTGTGAATGTGTTTCCATCAAGCATTCCACATCTTCTTCATGTATTTCATCTTCACCAAGTTGTTATCCTATAATAGGGGTTAAACCTTTTAAAGGTTACACCTTTTGAAAGGTGAATTATTCTATCCCAACCATGGCCATCCTAGTAATTATCATTTCCAAACTTATTGCCTTAGAATTGAAATAAACTATGCTAATTGGTTCTTTCAACTAGGGAGGTTCTGAAAACTCCACCCTTGAGCTAGTAAATGTTCCTAGAGCATCTGTCTTCTTACATCTTGAGCCTTGGGAGACCATGATTATTTTATCTTCATGTTACTTCATTACTTATTTTATTTAGAGCTTGAAATAATCATGTACATCCACACCAACCTTTGTTATGTCCCATGAGTGGGAGAGAGATGGGATATTTTGTAGTTTCCCATAGATGAACCAGTCAGGAATGACTATTCCATAGATTAAAAATTTATCACTAAAGAGATTGACTTTACTACTGGGATGGGTGAATGTCAATCTAGGTTTATTCCTTAGTACTACTAGGACCAAGGCCAATTATACCTTTCTCTTTTCATGGGAGGCAATTAGGACAATTTCTTTCCTTTTGTCTTCCTTGGGTTCCACTGAAGGGTCCTATTATCTTCTTGAGCCATAAGAATCTACAAGATACTTGAGAGTACCCTCAAGTGTCTCTTCTAGATCCAAGGATATAATGTCAATGTAATATATTATAGAGGGTGGTCTCTGCTACATGGTTAAAGGTAAGGGTCCTTCTCCAGGTTATTATTCTAATATTACTTTTTCAACCTTCTCCTTTCCTTTACCCTAATCTTCTTGAGTTGGCTCAACCTACTATTGGGACTACTATAGTAACTCTACCTAAGGTTTCTCATGAGTTATGTTAGATGGATTAGGTAGTAAATGATACTAAAAGGGCTATATTTTCCATGTTTCCCTAGATGGTTTTTTGTCTTTGACCAATCTATGCTCTAGCTTGATGTTGTGACCTTAACCCTGGCCAACACTTTACCATAGTTCTTGGCTCTGATGTGTTGGTGTCATGGACACCTAGTTGGTGTATATACTCAAGTTTGAGTTTCTTATCTTTCAGATGATCCCCCACCTTGTTCATTAGATCTCACATTTTGAGTTCATCTTACTAAAAGCCAAATGAATTCCTGTATGTGACCATAATATCCACCTGCTTCCATTATTAGTTAGTTTTTTCCCAATGTCTAATTGGAAAGTGTGAAATAGACCTTTCCTCTTTTCTTTTCAAGCCTTGTTAATGGCAAGGATGAGTTGGGAGGTAATCCCCTACTTAGCAAGCTTATTTGAGACATACACTAGTAGTCTATAAGGTTGTGACATGATTCCTTCTATCTTGATGACTGTGTAAGTAGGATAATACCATACATCCCTAATCATCTCCACACACTTTTTGATGAGGGGGTGGAGCCTAGGCATGGGGACACCTATGATGGTTCAACTATTGCTAGGAAAATGTAGTCACATATAAACTACATATGATTCATGTACTTAAATATGTGCAACTTGGAATAGTGGTGTGATATGGTTATCCTACCCTCATGGGACCAATTCTTAATACCATGGAAAGTGACTAAAGTGATAATGTTATCAAGTAGGTAATATATCATGTAGAATTGTTTAGAGGTCTTCTTCTTGATGGTAATAAATTGCTTGGTCAGGAAGATGATGATCAAATCTCTAATTAGAGGGGTAAGTTTTTCTTCCACTAAGAAATGTACATATGAGACCCAAACCTTATTTATGTAAGTGGTTGAAGGGGAACTTAAATATCTATTCAATAATGTCATAAACACCCTAATACCTTCTCTAAACTAGATGATAGTGATTTTGCCATCAAGGGTTCTAAAGATGTGAGGCCCTTGATGGATCCAATGTCTTAGGATAGAGTGTAGGTTATGTTTATTGTTCCATCCTCTCATGATGGGAAGGTCCACATGGGGAAAAGGGATCTTGTAGTACTTTTTTAAAATAATATGGGAAATGTATGCTACCTGTTTTGAGTTACCCTCCCTAATAATCCATTCACCATCAATCCTATAATAAAAAAATTGGGTAAATGATATCAATGTAGTGTAATACTTATAGTTTTGTCATGGCATGATGGAATCCATCTATATAAATTACAACTAAGTCACTATATCACCTATTGGTGGTGGCATTTCTATGCTCTTCCTTTGAGATTGGATGAAATTATTCTATCATAAAAAAAATCTTATACCAATTCCTAATAACATGGATATTTAATGTATCCAAATATAATTATATATCCTTGAATACATATCCCTCACTATCTATCATCAAATAAAGCTCAACTTCTTCCTTTAATTATTGTTTGTTAGTTGCCATGGTCTCTATTTCCTATTAATTATTCATGAAATATTGTAGATGATCTTTGTGAAATCTCTCTCATGCTTAGAAACACGATTAAGATATCTCTTGATTTAATTGTAGAATATTACATCCATTTGGGTCACCTTTATGTAGGGTCTAGGGTTTGGAGCTTTAATGGTAGAAGATATCCAAGCTGTGGCTTATATGTGTTCTAGATTCAATTTGGACCTTTGACTTTATACTTTTGTGTTTTAGAGGCCATAAGATCTTTAGTTTTATCCTTTTTTGCTTGTGTGGAGCTTATGTGGCATTGGTTTGGATCTTTCATGGAATTTTTCATAAATGTCATTAGAACACTAGACATTGGTATTTAAAAATACCTCCTTCTTTTTAATCCATAGGATCAAAATCCTAGATTAGCATGAGTTGCTGATCATAATCTAGGCCCTTGTATTTTAATGGTTCCTACTCCTTGAGCTATACAATCAAGACACTTGGCATGTTCACACATCTTCCCCATGTTCCAAATCTTATGTCAATCCCTTATCAAATAATCATTGGCCATGTAGTGGATCCAAAAGTTCTCAAAGTTTTTTTGAAAAGTATTTGGGGACCTTCATTCCATTGGATCAAATCTTGTGATAAATCACTGACCATTAATCTACAAACATGCTTGAACATTAAGTTAGTACACTCTAAAAATTCAAGATTTAGGCTTACATCCCTTAGGTTAAGGTTTGATTTATATTTAGTAAGCATGGTAAAAACCTTAACTCAAGTATTTTAAGTCTAAGTTATGATTTGAAATGGGGTTCAAGGTATAAACATTATAGGTTAATGTATTCATTATGTTTAACAAACATGATGAAATACATTAGGCTAAAAAATTTATGCCATGTGTCACAAATCATGCCCAAAATAGGTTCAACATGAAATGAATTTCACATAGGATAAGTCTTTGATTTAAGATCCATTATAAAAAATTCTATGTGGATCCTTAAAGCTTAACTTAGGCTAAGTATATTTCTTGCATATATTTATGTTTTATAGATTGAGGACTTCCATTTTTGGCATATTTTGAGCTTTTCCCTTAGCTTAGAAAGCTACCTCAGAGTAAAAAAATGGTTTTGGGATGTTTTTTGAACACTTAATAAGAAATGTTCATTGGTTTAAAATTGATGGTCTCACAATCATCAAATTCACCTTCGTGGGCATCAGTTGATAGTTGTATGGACATTATGTTTAAACTAGTGAAAATTTTATTTTAATGTACTTAAATTTTACAATCACGTAAGTGTCAAATTAGTCATTTTGGATGTTTAAGTGATAGTCATGTGAATTTTAATTTTAATTTTGTTAAATTCTTCAGGTTCAAATGCAAAAATGCCACTTGGCACTTCTACAGGGCTTTTCAGGGTCTTGGTGTTAATTCATTTTATTGGATCAGATGTTGTGATAAAGACACAACCATTGTTCATAATTCAAAGAATTGATTTTTATTGGCTATCATGTCAAATTTTATCCCTCTTCCCTTTAGTATTTAAATGTAATGGTGTTGCATGTCCATCTTTTGAGCTCTTTATATCCTTTTGAATTTTTAACTATGCTTCACTTTGTCTAATCAAGTCCTTGTGAGGAAGCACAAATCAACATATTATCCAAGATGCAAGATACTTAAGCCAAATTTCCAGGTTATCTTCACTCTATATGATCAAATTTCATGATAAATTGATAACTAAGGATCCTTAAAAGTGTGAGGGAGTTAATGTTAGGACTGTGGAGGTAATAAAAACTTAGGCTTAAAGTGTTAAGACTAAGGTCATGATGGTATTAATGGATACATTAGGGTCTTCATATTAAAATATTAGGCTAAGTTGGGGAATATGAAAGGACCTTGCAAAATGATATTTAGTTATGCCATACGGACCTTAAAGAAATGGGAAAATAATGAAGGGGGTCAAGTCATGTTAAGAAACATGACTAATCCTATGACATGCATTTTTATATCTAAGTCCAAAAAATAATTCTTGCCAATTTGGGTTCCCACATTTATTCAAATTTAAACCAAGGGTTTTTCAGGGTATTATAATATTGGATTCTTAGGGATAAACACCATGGAAATTGCACTAATATCCAAATGAATTTCATTAGCAAGGTTAGTATAGATAAATCATATTAGGACCATATATGCTTATTTCTTAACAAAGTGGATGATCTTACAATTCTATAAAAGTCCTTGATATGTTAAAATTTTCAAGTTTTATCTGAGGGTTTCTCAAGGGTTCTAATTCAAAAAAATGGGGTATGTTGTTCCCAACAACCATTATCAATCATAACACTACAAATGGGATGTTTATCAAGGTATGATTGAATGAATAGAGAATGAAGATTAGAGCCATCATCCTTAATTTCAATATCATTAAAGGAGATACAAGGTTTATGAACCATGAGAGATATATATCATATGTAATTATGAACCATGAGTGGGTGTCCATAATATAGTGGAGGAGGATGTGCATTATATGCCATTTGGACTTCCAGTTCCTTCTCAGAATGGTATTTTAAAGGATTTTTAAATACTATCTATTTATGGTGATCACCAAGTTGTGAAGCTGATTCCACTAGAGGATCCTCAACTATAAGTTTTAGATCATTGATAAGATCTTGGATCTTATATTTCAAGATAAACCATATGCTTGTATAATGTCATGGTCATTGATGATATTGATAATAAAAATTCACATCCTATCCTTTGGGTATAGGTCAACTCAAATCAACCCCAATATAATGAGGGATAGATATAATCTAAAACTCTAATAATCATGTAAATAATGAGGTTGGGGACTTGGGTAAATATGTAAATTATATCCTTGGTCCATTAGATAGGATAATCAGATTAGGCTGCTATGAAATTGTGTTAACCATGGTGGTTGTTTCCTTTTTACTTTCAGGAGGTTTTAAATTATAACTTAATTTAATTATGAATTTGGTACTAGATGTAGATGTAACTAGTGTGTTGTCTACATATTTGAGCTTATTTAATGACATAAAATTAATTTTGTAGTCCTGTACAACATGGCATAAGTCATCAAAATATTTTAACTTAAAGAAAATGGACTCATGCAAATGACAAACAAAATTTGCTTGAATATATATTGAAACTCTTTGTCTACCATAAGATTGGTCATTTTGGCTAGAAATTTCTTATATCTCAAGACATATTCATTGATAGGTTCATTGTTACCTTGTTTGATTTTAGTAATTTGGGTATAAAAACCTTTTTAGAAATGTTAATGGAAAAGTGTGCTAAGAAATATTTTATAAGAGGTTTGAATGTTTTTACAAATTGGAGAATTAAATCATAGAAATAGATCAAATTATAGTCCTTGAGGCTTCTTGGAAATAATTTGGTCAAAATTTTGTCATTATAAGCATAGTCAAGGCATGATGTTTAGAATGTTAAAAGATGTTTTTTAGTATCACCCTTGCCATCAAAAAATGTGAATTTAAGTGTGATGAGTCAATTTGGCAAGGTGTGTAAGGATATTTCAAGTGAAATAAGGTTATGCAACACCTCTTGAGAATCTATTGCATGATTGTATTTTAAATCATTTTGTCCAATGTTTTTAAAATGGTCTTCCAAAGTCTTTATAACTTTAAGAAATGATTGAAATGTAGGCCGAGTAGGATTTAGATTAGCAATTTGAGTAGTCACCAAATGGGATAAAAACATGTTTTTATTATTAACAAGCCTTGAAATGTTGAAATAATAGGTAATTCAATGATAGACGTGTCAATAGTAGTTTCAGGGAATAAAGGTTTAAACACATAATCCATGCCCCCACTAGATGTATTTAAATGTAATGTTTTCAAAGTGGGGGATTTTTCTATTATAGTTTTGGAATTTGTTACTTTGAGTATAGGTTTTAATATCTCATCAATATCTTCATGGTTTTTTCTAGTGTGATCATGAAACAAATAATTGCATGTTCTTGATTATGGTCTATTTACTCATTTTCATTTGTTTTGGGGTTTTCATTATCGAAATCTTCTTCTATGATAACCCTATGAACATTTTTTTCATTGTCAACATGGGTATCATCATGATCCAAGGTATGATATCCCTCATTGGTTTTATACATCTTGGGTGGGTGGAGGGGAAAATAAATATGTTCATTAGACACATCTCCCAATCCAAGGCTACACCTATGTTGCATGGAAAATAGTAAAAGTATAAAATAAAAAAAATACACTAATCTAAAACCCTAAGATAAGAATATAAAAAAATGAATTTAAATGAATCAAGTTCACCAAATATTCAAACCAAAAATGTAAATATAGAATGGCATTATCTATATTAATTATAGGGGTATATATAAATGAAATGGCAAAAGGGTGCTAATCATATCTATAGTAGGCCAATTAGATGATAAAGTCATATATAAACATATACTAAATTTATTATGCTGAGATAATCTAATTATGGAAAGTACAAAAATGTTAAATATATAATTCAAGTACTTATCTTATTATGATGCTAATGTATCTCTAGATCTAAAATTGGTTGAAATTAGGTGGGAAGTATATTCTAGAACAATCATAAGATTTTGGCTCTAATGCTTCTAGATATTTGGATAGTAACATCATATTAGGATGATTTCATCAATGATAGTGTACTATATGGACTATATTTTGAAATAAAATATGACCAACTAGATAATTATAGGTTTTGATTTATCTTCACTCTGTTGCATTAAGATCTGATTCATGGATAGTTTTGACTTGTGAAATGGCAAAACCCTAGCTTTCCATATTTAACTTGACCTTGGGAAAAAATGGGTTACTAATCACATGGTGTATATATGATGCTAATGACCCCACTATCAAATTACCTTTATTACATAGATAATAATTTGAAGAGGGCCTTAGACTGATGAAGTTCTCCCTTAAATGTTGGCTTGTGTGTGAATCATATAATATGTGCAAAATAAGTACAATAATGGCATAGCTTGTAACTTGGAAAATTGGGGTCTTGGGATGATACTTTAGTACTTCATATCTATATATATGATGTACATATATTTTATATGTAAATAGGGAAGCCTTTTTTTAGTTGAATGCTTGATAGAGTGATTTTGATAAGTGTCTTGGTCTCTTTGGTCTTTTTCTAAGTGAAGTATGAATGAGGGTTGATATTGTATTTATATCAATCCATTTTGAGTAATAAATCACATTATATAACTTAGGTGAACTATTAAGATATATTTATTTTCAAATTGGATGACTTTATTGCATTTGACACTTGCGTTGATACAAGATAATAATGTCAACACTACCGTTTGACCCAGATGTTAGTGTCTAGGGAATTGGAAAATAGGTATAAGTTTAGAACTTGCATAGATAAAAGATAAGTACATTTTAATAATTATAATCTAGATAGAAGAATTAGGTCATAAATATAAGATTGGTCAGACTAAGATATTTATATTAAATGACATAAAGATATAGTAAATGCAATACTTATGGAAGTGGGAAAGGTAGAGAACCAATAGGAACAACCAAGGTCTGAGTTTTCCAAGTGTACAAGACTGAGGTGATATATAATCATATAATATCATATATATACTCTTTTATTACATTAAGGTATTGTTTTTTGGGTAGTCTTTAGTCATATGGCTAATAATATTACAATTTTTATAATTTTTAATCTCTTTCATACTCAATGGGTTATGTCCATTCCCCATATTTAGAATTAATCTTGATGTAAAATAAGATAGGTTTGTCCATTGGTATAAATATGTTGAACATATATGAAATCATTCTCCTCATATATTTGGTTACTTGGTCAATGGGAATGGGTTGGCCCAATGCTTTATATATTTCCATTATAACTTCATATTCTCAGAATTCTAGGGGGAGCTCTAGTAGAAACACCTACATAGGTATATATTCCAATATGAATCAATTTAATTTGGCTCTATATTTCCATTTTTTGATTCTTAGGTTTGTTTTTCCCATGAAATATGGACCCCATAATAAAACTTTGAAGAAATATTGGGGTTTTTGAAATTAATCAAGAATAAGCTATTTTCTAGGGTAATAACTTCCAATTAACCCTTCGATTTCCATCATTGGTTAGCCCAATAATCCTCCCCTTGATCACATTATCATTTAATAATTATAATGGGGCATGGGTTATGTATTTACACTATTGTTCCCTAAAAAAATCCTACTATTTATACATATTACATGCAAAGCATTAACACATCAACCCAATTATCAGTTTCAAGGCCTATATCAACTCAAAATATGGGTACACCCACTTTGGTGACTTCACAAACTTCAAACCCTAGTGATCAGAATGTTAAATATATTTTCCAAACCATAAAAAATTCTAATTTAAGGTTAAAAATATTAAATAAGATTCTATGAAATCACCTTATGTTATTGATTTACAAGAGGTTTTGCATAACCCTCTTGCACCTGAAATATCTTTTCGCCCCTTTCTAACTAGTTTTGTTTCATATAATTTCATATTTTATGATGTAAAGGGTGATATTAAACAACATATTTGATATTTATATGTGGCATGCTTTTATTATGGATCCATTGATAAACTTTTGACTAAACTATTTCTAAGGAGCCTCAAGGACTATGCTCTAATATGGTTATATTATTTACCAATTCAATCAATAAAATCATTCAAACCTCTTATAGATCAATTTATGGCACTCTTTTATATCAATATTACTAAAAGGGTTTCTTATGCCCAAATATAAAAATTCAAATAAGGATCCAATGAACCTATTAATGAATATTTATTAAGCTATAAGATAATGCTGGGTAAAATTTTATTTGGCCCATTACATGAGTCCATTAGTTTCAACAAATTCAAATATTTATATGAGTTATGCCATATTATTTTTGATCATGAAATTAAGCTTATCTCATTGAAAAAAATTAAGTATTTATAAAACACATCAATTGCACTATAAAACCAAAATAATGGTAAAACCTACATAACCTAAAAAGGAAACAAATATTATGGTTAATGCAGTGTCACAACAACCTAATAAAATATCTTATCTAGTACATAAATGAGACAATTTTCACACTTCCATGAGTCCCCAACTTCATTATTGTTAAACTCCAAACTGCACCATAAGAGGAAGTTGTTCAAGCCTACCTCCAAGTTTGGGATAACATGAGAATAACTAGAGGCTTTGGGTGACTTATGCCTAGGATAGACCTCTAGATTGTGGGGATATCTACCCTAGTTCATATATTTATCTAAAATAACTAAGAGCTACTAATGTTGGGGTGAAAATGGATAGAAAGGATGCATAAAAGAAACCCTAATCTAAGGATGGTGATGCACCAATGTGATCATCCATTCTATTTGCCTTAAATAAAATTAATAAACTAGATTAAAAACTTCACTACTATTTCCAAGGGTTATTATGCAATAATTTTTCCCATGGAGGCTATATTAGGTGGCTATAACATGAGGGTCATGATAAGAAGGTCTTATCTAAGGCACTTACCAATCAGATTCCACTTCAAACTCAATCACCAATAGTGCTACACACCATATGACCTACATAACACACCTAATAACATCTAGGTAAGAAAAGGACTTAAAATGGGAGAGAAAATTGACACATGCATATCAAAAATAAAATAACACACTAGATACCAACATGAAGGAGCTACAATAGTTTATTTATCAATCCTATAAGTTTACAAAGTGTAAATCTAGGAAGAGTTTCTTCATACCCAGGTGAGGGATGTGTAAAATGGCCTAAGAAGATCAATATATAGAAAAATTAGAAGAAAAAGAGAGGTAAATTTTAATGGAGGTTTAGATAATAGGTCAAAAATTACCATAGTCCACTCACTTAGAAGTTACATTAGCCATAACAGTTCTCACATGTCTCTCCATGTATTGGTGTTATTCAATAGGCCCATTTAGGCATTAAAGTAGAGTGGTGAAGGTTGGTTCAAATTTTTTTGACCTATTTAAAATCATGTCCAAACATAAATTTAGTTAATCACCCTCTCTTCATGATAATTACAAAACATTAAAGTGATTCAATTAAGCTACCATGAGTTACTAAACAGATCACCCTTCTCCTTACATGTTGACTAGGATAAGAAATTTCCCTTTCCTTAATAATTACCATGATTTTTGGATTATTTATTCATTATTATAGTTACAAGGTGTTAATGTACCTATATTTACTATTCCAATATCACTTTACACCAATCTACATCTGTTCATGTTGACCAAGTAGGTCTACTAGGCCAATTAGGCATATTAACCTAGTATGAGGTGCTTCATGGTAATGAAACCTAAATAAAACACATATAAGAGTTAAATTAGCATAATTTAGATCTTAAAAAAAAATATTATCATGACATAGGCCTTTACTATAGTGTAAACTTGTAATTCAACTTAACTTAGGTGATTAGGCCACCTTCTACTAGCTCTCCTAGACTTCCTATTTTGTGAAGTCTTACAGAGGAAGTTTTAGTAATAATTGTGAGAAATTGGTGAATTAGGAAGTTCAAATAAGTCTCAAACTACCCTATCCCATGATTTTTAACTCTCAATCAGTATTTGTACCTTGTAAACATCACTAAATCCTATAAAAACATGATTTTTAGGGGGTCCACACACATGTCTATCTAATACATTACTATGGAAAGGAAATAATTTGAGTTTAATAGGGGATATAGATGTTTTATAATCCAATTTATACTGTTTTATTCTAAAAATATCATGTTTTCCAAATTCAGGTCTATGTTAGGGTTTAAGTAGGGTTTTGGAGGTCTGCCATCTTAAATATGGTTTATAAATTATAGACCTCCAATCCTAAACTTATGTCCATGGATGTTGAGACCATAGACCTCCATAAACCCCATAAACTAATATTTCTCCCATTTATCTTGTGTAATGAGATGTGACTACAAGATGTTAGACTTTAAGCTCCTTGAAAGCTTTCTGGACATGGTTATAGTCTTAGTGATGATTCATAGAGGTAGGCCCCTTAATATAAGTATATTTTCCATATATGTTGATTTTATATAGTTATAAAAATCCTTTTAATTTAATTTGGTTTTATTCATTATGCTTGGTAATAAATTAAAATTATTGATGGAGAGGATAATAATGCAATTTCTTACTTTACCTTGTTGAATATCCACTCTCTAGACAAATGTTCATTAGTTTATGTGACTATCTAATGGTTAAATAATACTATGATTATTTTACATATTATATTTCCTTTAACATATTATTTATTTTCTCACTATACCTCTCATTCCATTGGAAACACTATTCATCACTCATCTCTCAGCCCTTGCATTTTCTTTCTTGTCAGCAGACACTCCTAGTAGCCTTTTTAAGGCCTTTCTTACTAGTACAATTTCATACATATGATTTGTGAAAAAAATTGAAATTTTAATAATAAAATTTATCCTTATCCACATATATATGAATTTTAAATCTCCTAATCTACTAGAAACACCCTTTACTTGTCTCTTATAGGTCAATGTTAGACCTAATTAGGCCTCTATTATGCGTGTCTCTACATAGTCCTTTGTAATTGTATTTTCCTATATGGATTCAAACAAAAAACTGAAAAATATATTAACACACATGAATACCTATTATATTACTAATTTTAACAAATTTCCATTGGTGGAAATGGTTTATACATGTATGTTATCTCCAAAACCTTAGTTTAGGGTTCACAGAGGTTTACAAGATCTGAGAGCAATCAAATTACTTTTAAAAGTTCCAAATTTAGTTTAAAATAAATGTGAAAGTTTATTGACTTATTTTTCCACACACCCCCCCCATGAACACCCTTATAAATAATTATAACTCCACACTTATGCCTCTATCCCACATTTTTACAATGATATTTATCTCATTATATACACACAGTTATAGTTGTCAAGTTATAAGAAGAAGTTTTTAGAATTATAATTCAAATATTGGTTTAAAAACACTAAAAAAGTTTTAAAATGTATATATCAACTCAAATCACCTATTATAACCATTAACCACTCATTATGATGCCTCTACTATACTATTTACCTTACTCTATTTGATCATTGATTGTATGTACACCTTTCTACAATATTGTATTGTTACTTAAGCTAAGTTACATGGAAAGTAATAAAATAATTACCTCAAACATGTTCAATAACATGTAAAATAAATATCCATTTCATATAAAACCTCAATATCATACAAATAATGAATTTTCCTTCATTGATCACTTTAAACACTATCAATCATCATATGCACATAGAAAAAAGAGTTGCAGTCAGATTTATCAAATTGAGAGTTTCGATTCTCCTTTTCTTGGGTCTTGATCCTTGTCTCCTTATATTAAATCATTATCACTGATCCAAAAACCAAAATTTACGTATTTTATATCTAACATAACTACCTTAACTACCTTCCAACAGTCACTTACAAGAATGTTTGCTCCTTGAAACCAATGTCAAGGTTGATTAACCATACAATGTGACCCATGGAAATGTATATATAGCTATGGTGAATCTATTAAAATTACATATTAATTTTAAACTTTAATGACCCCTTAAATTTTCACAAAACTCCTAACACTCCTAGAGACTTGGAAAATATTACAAGGTGTGTTATATGACTTTTAACACCTATAAAAAAATTATAAAAATTATTATTTACCCTTATTAACTTTATATAATATAGATTTTTTTAAACAACACAAATATTTTTCATCCATATAGGATGTTCCAACATTATACCATTGAGGTGTGAAAGAAATTTTCCTTGAAAGTTTATCAACTTATGTTTCCCTCATCCTCATCATATCTTTCTCATCTTTACTCCAAATTGGAAATGTAACATCCTCTTAGGTCCCAAGGTCTATGATTAACATGTAAAGCTCTTGGTTCTTTGATAATCTCCACCTTACCTTTTTCGTTGAGGTTATTTTCTTGCACATTCATCTCCTAGCTGATTATCTTTAACACCTGGTTATTCTCCTAAAATCAACCTACACATGGAACACATTATTAAACAAAAAAAAACATCTTTCTTATCTTCTTGGAAACCACACTCTTGCTCTTACATGCTTGTTCTTCTATGATTGGTTTCATTGTTTTTTGAAGTACTATTGTTAATTTCCTCTTCTCTCCTACAAAAATCTCAATATATGTAACCTCTTTATCCACCTCTTATTATTTTTCATTATTTACCTGATCATTGACATACATTTCCATAGCCAATTCTCTCAACATACCCACCTTCTCAACAAAGTGGTCTATATTCTCCTTGTTGTGTATAAAGGACAAGCAATTTGTCAAACTTGCAAACAATCCTTCCACATGTTCATTTAAGAGTAACTCACCTTGCTAGTTTGATTGTAATAACTTCTTATTACTTACCTTTAATTCCTCAAAATTCCCTTCAAATGCTTCAATCTCTTCTTTTATTGTCTTAATAACTTGAACTACTCTCTCTTAACTTTGGATCTTGATTTTAATTATCATGTTCTTTCCCTTACTTCTATAGTTGACTTCTTTGGGTAGTTACTCCTTTTATCCAAACATCATGTCACTACGTAGTGTCTCTTTCCATCATTATCTTTCAATGGTTTGTGTAGGATTATAGCCATCCTTTTCAATGGTATAGGTGTTATCTCTCCCATCATGTAAAGTTATCCTATCATACTTTCATGGTATCCTAGGAATGATGTGACACACATCAATGGGAATGACATCACACAATATTATATCCTTGTATCCACATGTCTACAATTCTACATAACATTGTTCACTCACTAGGACTTGGTGACTAGTTTTAATCCAATAGACCTTGTATAGACTTGGATTCTTGATTCTTTCTAATCCTAGTTTAGACACCATAAATGAAGACTGTAGATTATTCATACTACCATTCTCAACTATAACCTTGCATCACTTAAATTTACTCTTGCACATAGTCCTGAATAATGTTTTCTTTTGAGGTGGTTCTCTCTCCTCTTAAATGGTCTTTAGAAGGACTCTCTTCATCAACAAGATCTCCCCTATTTTAGATTCTTGCACATATTTAGGAAATGCATCTATACTCTTATCCTCTTACTGAACCATTTGGTTCTTACTCTCACTTAAAGAGCTACAACTTTGAACATATTATGGGCACTCATATGACATATGTCCTACAAATTTGTTGCACTTAAAACATTTTCATTAAAATTAATTATTTCCTCTTCCTATACCATATTATTTGACATCTTTATATCCATAATAAATTCTATTTAAAGTATTTAAACTCTCTAAAATTCTTCTCACTTATTTAATTTGAACTTTTCATTGACTTTTATTACCTATTTATCCTCTTCCTTCTTGTTGGCCTCTACCTTTATAGCTTCTACCACCTCTATTTTGTTTAATTGAATTTGCCTCCTTTTAATATTATCTTATGAACTTAATGATAATTTATACACCTCCTCAACTATTGTAGGTGTCAATATATTTATCTCATCCTGAATGGCAAACATCAAGCCATTCATGTATTGGGCTACCTTCTCAACATCTTCTTATATATGTATTGCTTGAATGGTCAACTTGTAGAACTCCTCTATGTACTCTTTCAGTATCATATATTTATGATTTATATTTTTCAATGTCTTAAAAAATTGGGTATGATAGTCCTTAGGCATAAGTTTTCCTTTCATATTGGCCACCATTATATCCCATGACCTTATATTATCTTTTCCCCTTCTTATCTCTTCATATATGCCATCCCACCATAAATATGCATGCACCTTCAGAATTTTTAATGCAAAATTTACCTAATTTTTCTCACTCACCTCTTCATAATTTAATTACTTGTGTATTTTTATGATCCAATCAACCAATTCCTCCACATTACGACTGCCTTCATATATGGGCACCTCCATCTTATGATTTAAAGACACTCCAAGAACTGATCTTATGCATCTATCTTAAAATATTCCTCCATATCATTACTATAATTATTATTCATGAGTAATCTCATCCTCTCCATTATTAACATCACCTTTATTAATTTGTCTCCTTTGAGCCAACTCCATGGCTTGAAACCTTGCCTGTAGGTTTCTCACTTTTACTACCAATGCATCTACTGCTTGAAAAATCCTTTGGGTTGTTGTTATTACTCATCCTCTACCTGAAATTATGTATTTTTTATTCCATAATATATCTTAATATCTTTCACAAAATGATGCATAGGATAATAATACAATCTCTCACTTTACCTTGTTTAATGTCCACTCTCTAGACAAAAATTCATTGGTTTATGTGATCGTCTAATGGTTTAAGAATAATATGATTATTTTAGGGATTATAATGAATTTAATATATAATTTATGGTCTAATTATACATATATTCCATTTAAACATTAGTCATCACTCCTCTTTCAGCCTTTGTAACTACTTTCTTGTCAATAGACACTCCTAATAGCCTTTTTAAGGCCTTTCTTGCTAATACAGTTATGTATAGATGATTTGAGAAAAAAATAAACATTTATTTATATATTATATCCTTTTTCACATATTTATGAATTTTCAACCTCTTACTCTACTAGAAATACCCTTTACTAGTGTCTTGTAGGTCACTATTCAACCTAGTTAGGCCTTCACTAATCCAGTCTCTATACAGTCCTCTATAATTATACTTTCTTATATAAATTCAACCAAACGACATCAAAATATATTAACACACATTAATACCTCTCATATTATTATTTTTTACGAATTTACATTAGTGAAAATGGTTTATACACACATTTTATCTCAAAAACCCTAGTTTAGGGTTGATAGAGGTCTATAAGACCTGAGAGTAATCAAATTGATTTTACATGTTCCAAATTTGGTTTCAAATAACTATGAAATTTTATTAAGTTATATTTTTACCCTCCACACCCTTAAAAATAATTATAACTCCACAATTACACCTCTATTCCACATTTTTATAGTGATCTTGGTCTCATTATATACACATAATTATAGTTAGAGGGTTTAGGAAGTAAGTTATTTAGACATAGATTCTAAATATTAGTTTCAAAACTATATAAATGGTTTAAAAATGTCCATAACAACTAAAATCACCTCTTGTATTCAATAACCACTCATTATGATGACACTACTATACTCTTTACCATACTCTATTTGCTAACTGACTGTATGTACACCTCTCTACAAGATTGTATTATTATTTAAGCCAAGTGACATGGAAAGTAATAAAAGAATAAATTAAAACATGTTAAATAAAATATATAATAACTCAAAATTTAATATAAAATGTAAATAGAATATGAATAATGAATCTTCCTTCATAGATCACTTTAAACACTGTCAATCATCATGTACACACATAAAAAAAGAGTTGCAGTTAGACTTATCAAATTTGAGAGTTTACATTCTAATTTTATTGGGTATTTAGCCCTATCTCCTTTTATTAAATAATGACCAGTTATCCAAAAAAAAAAATACATGTTTTATATCTAACATAACTACCCTAACTACCTTCTAACGGTCACAAGCAAGGATGTTTACTCCTTGACACCAATGTCAAGGTTGATTATCCATACAATGTGACCCATGGAAATTTATATTTAAATATGGTTCATTTATTAACATTAAATATTAATTTTAAACTTTAATGACCCATTAAATTTTCACAAAACTCCTTAGACATGCTTGGCAAATTCAAAAATTTGAATTGGGAAAATTGGTGGCAAAGTATCAATTTGAAATCTTAACCTATCCTAGCACTCCTAGACACTTGTAAAATATTAAAAGGTTTTTTATATGACTCTTAACACATATAAAACATTATTAACATGTTTATTTACCCTTATTCACTTTATTTAAGAAAAAATTGTTCAAACAACACAAAGGCTTGTCATCTATATAGGATGCTCCTACATCATAATACTAGGGTCTGAATGAAGCTTTCCATGAAAGTTTTTTAAATTTTTTTGACCTCCTCCGTATTATATATTTCTCATATTTACTCCAAATAGGTAATGTATAATCCTCCTGGATCCCAAGGTCTATGAGTAACACATAGACCTCTTGGTGCTTTGATAATCTTCACCTTGCTTTCTCCTTTGAGGTTATCTTCTTGAACATTGATCTCCCACCTGATCATGTTCAACACCAATTTATTATCCTAAAACCAACCAACACATGGAAAACATAAACAATTGAGAACAACCTCTTACTTATCTTTTTGGAAACCACAAACTTTCTCTTGCATACTTATTCTCTCTATGCTTGGTTATATTGCTTGTGGAAGTATTGTTTCTTGTTTCCTCTTCTCTCCTAAAAGACTATAAATATCATAAATATATTTATCCACCTCTTACTAATGTTCATTATTTATCTAATCATTTAATTCACTTTACATAGCCAATTCTCTAAGCATACCCACCTTCTCAACAAAGTGGTCTAAATGTTCCTTATTGTGTATAAAGGCCAATTTATTTGACAAACTTGAAAATAATACTTCCACATGTTCATCTAAGAGTAAATCACCTTTTTATTCTAAATATTTACTAGAATTACCTATTAATATAATACTTTAATGACCCATTAAATGTTCACAAAACTCCTCATACATTCTTGGCAAATTAAAAATTTTGAATTGAGAAAATTGGCAAGAAAGTGCCAATTTGAAATCTTAACCTATCCTAGCACTCCTAGTGTATACACCATAAATTGGTCATAAATCCACACATATCATTTATTTTCATAGTCCTTTCATAGGAGACTCTTAATATAGAATATGAGTCTTATTCAGATCTAGCCATGTCTTTTTGTCTAATTTGCCTTGTTCTTGTTTCATATCCTACATACCTTTTTGACTATTCCTAGTCATTCGTAAACTTCCAGACTTAACCCTTACTATCTTGGGTCATTAGTATTAGGATTATTCTATCCCCTAGGTCTTATACCCTCCATATAATAGCACCCAAATAGGACTATAGTGCTGAAACCCAAGGTGTCTAGTTTCTAGTGCTTTTGTCTAAGTGCAGACTTGATTCCAACAATCAGTTTATCCTATAAGATGAGTCTTACCAATTTTATTTTATTCATACATAAGTTTTCTAATGTTATCCAAATGTGAATAAAACTCCCAAATTATAAACAATGATTCTCCTATATAAATGACTTCACAAGGAATTCTATATGTAAAACTTACTACTTTTGCACATTATATGTAATAAAAATCAATCAAATAGTATAGCTTAGCTTCTCTACATCACACATAAAATTTCATGTTTAATAAAGGAAGGGCATAGGATAAATTCATTATTTTATCTATCATGCACATTGATTATGAATATTCCTTAAGGGAAAACTACATAAGATTCGAGACCCTAGCTTGAGGGTTAATATAAGCACTAATCAAAATAGTAGGGGTTCTTGATTTTGCAATCATTCTTCCCCTAACCCAATTTTTCCTTATTTTTCTTTTGATGTATTCATTTTTTTCATGTATTTAGATTAATATAGGTATTAAAGATTGAAATAGACCTACAGTGATATTTAATGACTTGCCACACTACATCAAAATTCTTCAGAGCCAATTAATGAGTTTATCTTAAGATTCAAGGCTCACATGTTAATATTGATATGGAAAACAACATATCTAGAGATTAATCATATATTTATCAAGGAGCTTCACCAACCTCTACTTGAGTATTTACTATATCAGATAGAGTCTTATTTTATACATTTGTGTTACACAATTTTATCTTTGGAAAAGAAATTTGGATTGATTGAGGTAGATTCAATTGATTGTATCACTCTATATTTCATAGTATCATCTTTATATATATCTCCTAGCACTTAAAATACACCATGTCCTCAAAAAGATAAGAGACCATAACCTAATAAGCAACTAGTCAAGAACAACCTAGCTTCCAAAGCACAACTTGGAGTCTTCACTATAGAGAACAATAGTAAAACACCACTAAAGTTTGGTTTAAAGTGATATAGCCCATTTTTCATATTAGTAGCAGTACTATATATGAGGTTAATAACATTACCTTCTACTCATTGATGATATCTGCATCTCTTACATAGACAACCACATCGACATTTTTGTCACTATCATCATATTTATGGACATAGAGATAATGACTATTTTAGTCTTAGAGATTGCATTAATAGACGTTTTGATAATGGTATCATAGCATTCACATAAGGGGCATAGAGATATCCTCCATTATGAAACCCTAAACCTCATTCCTCTATGACTGAGTCATCCCAAGACATTTCTTTATAGGAATCATCGATCACTCATCATGAGCACAATGTAGGTTTTAGGACAAAATCTCATAGGAGATATCCTATTCCACCACCTTATAAGGTTTAGAAACTAGTACAAAAACAACAACATACATATATCACCATAGTTTGAGGGATACATAGTGTAGTTACATATACATATCCAATAGAGTCACAGGCACAATAATAGTGTACCGCTCATGAGAAATTTTTACTATGAGCAAATTTTTAGGGTCCTGTCTCATGTAGCAACCTATTATGGTTAAGATTAGATGAACCCCAATCATATGTTATAGTTTCATCTCAATATTTTACTTATTCATATGCATCATAGTATAGCCCATAGGGTGTTATTTAATTTATAAATCCACTATGATTGCAAATCTATGAGCCTCCTCCATAAAACATAGTTTTAGTTACACATCTAATAAGGTTGTATTTTTCAAAGTCTCCACATTCAACTAAATTTAGTGCATAACAGGTAGTATCAAATATAGAGCACATTCCTACATAACATGAGAAGCATGGGCACTTGTTCAATTGGTTGATAAGGTTTAGATAGTGATACACCATAAAATAATATACTATATAGTCATACTAGTTTTATTTTGTAAGCTTCACTTAGTAGGGAAATGATGGAGCCAAAGTTATAACTACCCTTTATATTTTTGATCCACTCTCATGGAATTAATACACACATCATGCTATCTTACATCCCCATATACTAATATCTAACATTCCTAATTCTCAATAAGTATCCTATATGAACTAGCTTATCAAAATCTAAAACTTACCATATCTTATTTTACCAATATTCACCAAATCAATTTATCCAAATAATTTTTAAATGTTAAAACCAGCTGAGTTTATCCAAATCAATTTTATAAATTATAAAAACTAACAAATTTTTTCTTACATATAATAAGAAATAAAACCTAAACAACACCTCCAAACATATTAAAACAATTAAACCACATATCCAATATACTATTTTACCAAGCACATGTTACAAAATCAATACTAGATCAATTATTTCTAAATCAACCACTTACAATCAATATACCAAAATATTACAAAATCCATAACATAAATATGAGTAAAACCAAAATCAAACCAACATATATATATATATATATATATATATATATATGTATATATATATGTATATATATATGTATATATATGTATATATATATATATATGTATATGTATATGTATATATATATATGTATATATATATATGTATATATATATATATGTATATATATATATATATGTATGTATGTATGTATGTATGTATATATATACATATATATATACATACATACATACATACATATATATATATATATACATATACATATATATATATATATATATATGTATGTATGTATGTATGTATGTATGCATATATGTATTTATATATATACATATATGTGTGTGTGTGTCTATATATATATATATATAACTATGTTTTCAAATACATATACACTATGTCAAATACAATTAATAATGAATGGGTGTCATACCCTCACTCTCAGTCTCACTCTCTCCTCCATTACTTGTCCCATAATCTTTTCTATCACTCAATGACCATACACCTCCTCAAGCTATCGAATGCCTTTTGCACTAACTATCTCACTCCAATAGCCAACCATGCTCCTCATGCAAGTCTGCATATCACCATTGAAGATCCATATAGTCATCCACAATATTTTTTCTCACCATGTCACAATCAAGTGGAGTCATCTTATGCCTATCCTACTTAGCTCTAAGCTCATCCCTCTCTCTCTTGCTTCCATAACATATGTAGCTATAGCTATATCAGTCCTATCAAACATATGAGCATAAATGCCAATCATAACCATCACTCACTCTATCAAACCCTCCTCCACCACATCATTAAGAACATGTTTCATGAGCTCATAGAGTGTGGACTCAATAATGGTCTCCCAAAACTAATCATCTCCTCTCCCTACCCTATTAGGTGCCTCATCCTATGTACCTCACACCCCACCTACACACATAAGAAGTAAAACACTATAATAGATATTTACTTTCAAATCCAAACTAAAGCACAAACATAGGTACAATTCAAATACAATCACTAATTACCTCCCATCATCTAGATTGTCTCAAGCTCCTGATATGCAAAAACATCCACTCCATCTATAGGATATAATGGAGCCCACTGATGTCTATCCCACCATGCAGTATATGCCTTAGTGCATCCCATGTCATCTACATTAGGAACATCTATAACTACATATCATGCATCTAAAGTGAATGGTGCTAACTCAACCTCAGTAGCTCTTGCATAAGCCCCTACTCTTGTTGGTGCCCATGCACTCCTCACCATACCTATGTTCTAGTAGGAACATCTTATCAAAATCCAAACTACCTAGTCTGACACTCATACTAAAATTTATCATATACTATATCCCAATGATCATGTAACCAACAACTGACCCTCATTTATCATACCTACTCTCCATCCTTAAGTCATCTAAGGAATCCTCTATAGGGATTCCATATGATATCTTAAGCCATTAAGTTGTCTAATATCTTCCTATAGTGATCTATCCTAGGATATGGAATAGCCAAATCACTCATCCATCACTCGCTAAATGGCTATAGATATGCCCAAATCATCCCTGGCAATTCAATCGATCATCCTACTTCTATGTGATCATAAGCCTAGTAATGTAATAAAGTGGCCTCACCCATACCACCATTGAATGCCTCCTATGTAGAACTATATAAATCTCTATATAAGTGGGTAAGTAAATTCCTACCCAATGAAAACATAGTACCATACATCTCAATTTTATGAACCACCCTATGCATCATATAAGTAATAGATACTTCATTGTCATCCACTACAACAAAAAAATCCAACAATATAGCTAACCACTTTTGTAGGCATGGAACTCTCAATTTCATAATCACTAATAATAACACATCACTATCACTACCTTGGTTATGTAATCCTAAGGGCACCCTAACAAAGTATAAGGATGCATGATCAATGGTAGCTACACCCATGTCATTTTGTAGTGTCACCCATCACCTATTAATCAATAAATGAAAAATGTGGTATACATCCTCTAGAGTAATAGTTATCTTTCTAGTAGGAAGACATAATGTATAAGTATCAAAATTTAACCTCTCACATAAGGTGGTAATCTAGTACCTATCCCACTACACTATGCCCAGGTTACATACATGACCAAAACCTATGCTATCCATAATGGCATGCTCATCAATAGATAATGGTAACATCTTTAGTGTCTCCATAAATTGACCTCTATGGAACTCTCACATCCACATCTCACCCTAAAAACACCAAAATATAGACTATATGTTAGACAACCATGCCAAAAAAAACAAATAAGTAGAAAAAAAGTAGGAAAAACTTAGAAATTAAAAAAAAACATCCATAATGGACAATAGTGTTGTAGATGGACATTAGCACTAGACTATAGTGATAGAAATTGGACAACAATGTTGCATCCTAGATAACAATGTTGACTCTAGGACAAGAGTGTTGAAACTAGTAAAAACTTTCCTAGACTACTTAAAATAGCTCAAAAATATCCAAAATAGGCTTCTAAAAAGGAAAAAATCAAGTGTTAAGCTTACTAGTCTAATATCTCTACTAACCTAAATTTGGGATACCAACTACTCAAAACAAGTTGTGGAAGGTGCTAATCTCCTAGGCATTTTTCACTCCAGAGATCCAATATCTCAAACTAGTCATTGCATAAATGAACCCAAAGTCAATCAAAATTACTATATCAACCAACTTTTCTATTCAAAAGCAAAGAACTATTTTGCCCATCACTAGAGCCCCTAAGCTCCATTTTACAAACCATTTAGTTCCATAGAATCATGATGATGATACCTTCAACATCACACAACCCTTTTTTTCTCACTATGCCATTTGCCTACTATAGCATACAAACATCTCTATGCCTCTTTTGTACCCCAACATACAAATTGGTAGCTATTAATCAAAACATTCAAATATCCCAGCTTAATTGATAAATCAACTTTTCAATCCATTACTACCTCATTTGCCTACCATGGCACAAACATTTCTACATCTCTATAATACCCAGATACAAGCATTGATCCTAACCAATCAAAGACACATTCCAATCCCAATAGTTCAAATCTCACCAATCAAACAAACAAATTCTCAATCAATTCAAACTATACCAACCATTTTACTATTCATAAGCTACTAGTCATCACTTTTGGCTCAACCTCCTCTATCACAGATCTCATCCCTCTCCCCAAAAGGGGGCATCATTCCTATTATCTCTAAAAATTACCTAATATCACTATCCACTACTATAAGTAAATACAATTTGATTTTCAAACCTCCAACATGTAGATTATTAGACTTAGTATATATTGGTCAAGATTATATAGTGATTCAAACTATAATGTGTCACTCACATGGTTTTTACACCTCTAAAATCTAGATTATCAGCATTACTCAGCTCAAATTGGTCAAAATTATATGATGATTAAGTTTATGTGAGTCACTTAGCATCACTTGGACATCTTGAGGGATACACACAAACTATTTAAATATAGTGGTTTAGATTATATGGAATCATAGTGACTTTGATATAGACTGAGACTTAGATACTAGATTTGGGGGCATGTACATTACTACATGTCTCATACATGTAGCTTCATACAACATGACACAATTACATAACTACGCAGTAGATTAGAGGCATAGTGCACAGTACATTATTTTGATCTGTAGTTTTTCACATGGGACATGGCATGATAGATCATGACACATGTGGTTATATAGATTTTTAGACTATCCAAATGCATCACTCATATACCAAATTTAGGGGCATGAAAAATATGCTCATGTTTTTTAGCATCCAAGATTATACATATTGGAATGGCAAGATAGGTCATTTCCTTCTTACAAATTTTACCAAAGTTTTTAGATTGCACCTAGGCATGCCCAAGTTATCACTAGGTTGGACTACATGATTGTCTACAGTAGTTAGTCCATATCATTACTTAGTTACAAGAGTTTGTGTGGGATAGAGGGAATACATTGGTTTTGGACCTCCAATAAATTCTCATTTTTAGTTCATATTATTCAGAGTGGGGGCATGTTATATCTTTCTCTTCATAGCATACAGATTCTATACACACATTCTAGATTACATGAGTTTATGTGGGACAGAGGGTAGACATTAATTTTGGGCCTCCAAACATTTCTCATTAAAATTTAGTACAGGTGGCATCTATTTTAGGTATTTCTTCTTTTTCTAAGCACTATTTAGTTCTGCATCCACTTCTTTGGCTATGAAGTTAGATCCTTTTTCAGTACACTTATCTCCATACAAGTAAGTTTAGGTATGCATCTTATTTATTTTTCCTACTCCATTACTTCATTTCATTGCATCATTAGATTAAAATGGGGGGAAATGTATACACCCTAAATTGGTCAAGCAACAAACATATCATATCTTTTCATAGTCCTTTCATAGGAGACTCTGATTAGAGAATATGAGTCTTATTCGCATCTACCCATGTCTTTTTGTCTAATTTTCATTTATCTTATTTCATATCCTAAATACCTCTTTGACCATTCTTGGTCCTTTATTACCTTCAAGACTTAACCCTTACTATCTCGTGTCACTCTTTCTAGGCTTGTTCCATCCCCTAGGTCCCAAACCCTCTGGACAATAGTGCCCAAATATAACTACAGTGCTAAAACCCAGGGTGTCTAGTTTTTTATGTTGTCTAATTTTAAATTTAATTCCAATGGTTAGTTTATCCTACAAGATGAGTCTTACCCCTTTTATTTGTTTCATCCTTAAGTTTTCCAATGTCAACCAAATGTGAATAAAACTCCCAATTTTTAAATAATGAGTCTCCTATATAAAATACATCACAAGGCATTTTATATCTAGCACTTAATAATTTGGCACATTAGATATAATAAAAATCATTCAAATAATATAACACAACTTCTCTACATCCCACATATACTTCCATGCTTGATCAAAGAAGGGCCTAGGTGAAACTCATTATTGCATCTATCATGCATGTTGATTATGTAAGTTCCCTAAGAGAGAACTACATCAGATTTGAAACCCTAGCTTAAGGGTTAATATAGGTAGCAATCAAAACAATAAGGGTTCTTGATTGTATGATCATTATTCCCATAAACTAGTTTTCCCCCTTTTTCTTTTGATGTATTCATTGTTTGCATATGTGTAGATGAATACAAGTATTGAAGATTTAAATAGACCTATAGCAAGCTCCGGTGACTTTCAACCCTTAAAATTTGGTACACATGCTCATATTGACTAGGAAAACAAAAACCAAAAAGATTAGATCCCCAAGACAACATTTCTAAGAAGGGCTATAGTGCCAAACACCAGGGTGTCTTGTTTTCAATTCTCTTGTCTAATTATAAAATAGATACTATATTTAGATTCTTAACCATGTCTTAGTTCTGCTCTTTAATTTATAGCCTTAGAATCCTTCATTTCAATCTGAATCTAGATAAGTTAATTTCTATTTCCCTTGTATAATTATTAGTTAAAATATATAGTTCTCCCTATCAAAGTCTATTTTAACTATCATTCCATACCCTTATTGTTTAGGATCTAAACACTAGATTACAAAAAAAATAAAACACCTAGACGCTTGGAAAATATTCCAAGGTGTTTTCTATGACTCTTAACACCTATAAAACAATATAAACATGCTTATTGACCCCTATCCACTTGATCTAAGAATTTTTTTTCCAAACAACACAAAGACTTGTCATTCATATAGGATGCTACTACATTAATTATGGTAGGCATATCGAGGTGGTAGCTTAGAGTAATGCAATTTGAGAGAGACAATGATACTAATTTGACCTTGTGCCTATTTTTTTTTTATCTTAGATAACATTCCTAAGACCTATATCATCATCAGACATCACTTCATGGCCTTCAATTTGGTTGAGGAGATTTAGTATGCCATAAGACAAAGGCTAGGTTTTGAGGCCTTAATGATGCTTTAGGCCTTGCATGCTTAATACTGAGTCTAAGGGATTTGAATCATCTACTAGTGAATTTGTGACTTTAATGCCACAATATCATCTATCCTCCTCTATTTTCATTCTTATGAGATTTCTCTCACCTAACCAAACTACCGTCCCTATCCCTTTTCCATCAAAGTCTACCATGTTTATTACTATTCATGCCAAGTGCTTGAATAGGTTGATGCTAGAGATATGAGAAGGACATGTGTCCATTCTCTCTTTATTTTTAAATTAGATGGAAAATATGAAACATGTCCATGACCTAACAATACTTTTAGGATTAGGTCCTCCCCTAACTCTATCTTTTGTATATCCTTTATCCCCTTGCCCATGTATCATGAGAATTTATGTCTTTATAGCCTTAAGGGCTTGATTGATTGCCCTCATGCCTTACTTATGGCTCCTATCACATTATAAAAATTAGTATTCCTTCTTATTCCTTCCTCTTATACTCTCAACACCATCTCCACCCCTATCCCATGGTCTACCTTAAGTGCCATTATTCACTAATAAGACTGAGTGCTTGAGGGTAGGTTTTATAGAGCTTGGTGGTCTCATCCCTCCTTACACCATGTTGATGAAGCTATAAATTTATATGAAATGATTAAATAGTTTAGTAACACCTCCTAAATAGGACCTATTTCAATTATACTACCTACACACCTTCTCAAATAGACCTAGGGTTTATGCATTACCAATCTTGTGTATCCATAATGCATGGGTTTGGGTTACTTTACCTCAACTAAGACTCTCATATCCTCTTTAATACTCTATTACATATCTTCCCACTTATTTATTTGATGTCTCTAGACCTTTAAGTAACCCTTAATCATTTAACTTCATTTAATTCTTAAGTATAGTCCTATGTATATCAATTTTTAGGCCTAATGGGCCCAAATCCTATCAAGAGCCTTTTTAGATACCTTAAAGATCCAAAAATCACTATATATGGAGAATTTTAAGAAGAATAAGACTTAAGCCCTAGTTTACACTCAAACACTCCACTTTTACATATGGTTTAATGTAGTTATACTTTCTTGTTTAGGTTCTACCTATAGTCATCAAGTGAGGGATATATAGGCTATGTAGGGGAATTGGGGAGGTGATATGGTGGTTTAATATTTAATTTATCCATTAGCATGTTGTTGATCCCTCAATTATCTTTTATAACATTGAAATAGGGTTTCTTACTCAACCTTCCTTCCCTCCATATTCAGTCTTATAGGTTGACGTGTGCAAGGAATGGACTTTCCTCTTCATGATAATTTTTCCTTATCCATTAGCATTTATCATTCCTCTTATTGGGTTCCTAAATATCAATGTAATTTTCTTAATGTGAAGACACCCTAAACAAGACTTATGTACCTATTTTAATTGATGTTTATTATAGGTTTGTTGACTATGAGTGTAAGATTGAGAGGTGGCTTGATGTTTCTTTAATTAATTAGATGAAATCAATGGGTTTATGCCCCATCCATTTCTCTCTCTAAAATACTTAATGTTACTAAAAACTCATCATTATATTAGGGTTCTTCTAACCTTGCAGTCACAATATTATTTCTATTAGGATCTTCACTGATTTGTAATCTTGGGGTGATTGAGAGTGTAGATTGATACTTAGATCCTAATTTATTCATATTCATACTTATTCATGTATCCTTATGACTCTCTCATAGGTTCCTTAATGTCCTCAAGATTCTCAAATGCTTCATTAGATCCTCATTTCAATAATCCTTCATTTGATTAGTCTACCTAGGGCTACTATAGTTAGGATTATGGGGTGTTTATCCTTATAAAGATGAAGATGGAAATGGACTTGATTAGAGATCAATGAAGGACTTGAGGAAACATCATATAACATGAATTAATTATGGAGTGCATGTATGTCCTTATAACATTCAAATGACTCCTATAGCTACCCTATTTCCTCTTTGAAAAGAAGGTAACTATTAACAACCTAGATAACACCCTACTAAAGGATGATTGATTAGGTTCTCCTTCACACCTGGAATAACATTAGAGTGTTATAAGGTGTGGGACATCTATACTTAGACCAAACCTTTATATTTGTGAGGTTAGCTCCTCAAATGTATCAATAATGTTTAAATTACTAAAACCTACTGTGCTTTTTGGGATGAAAAGGGTTAAAAAGAATAACTAAAAGGGACATCTATTATACTAATGGTGATACACATATATTATTGGTTTATCTATTCTTTTTTATCTTATACAACACTAATGAGATAATACAAATAACTTGATCTACAACTCCAAAAGACTCCTATGCAAATAATATTTCATATAGAGGTTTTATCAGGTAATCAAAGCATGAGGGAAATGAAGGAATAGACATAATTCAAGGAAATAACTAGTTTATATATCTATTTTTATCTCAAGAAATAACTCATCAAACACTATATATGACCTGTATAAGAAGGCATACTAGTAACTAGGTGAGATGAAGACCTGACCAAGGATAATGTACTACCACATGTGTAAATCAAACCAGTATAACACACTATACTACTATATATGAATTTTAAAACTATAATTTTATTCATCTTCAAAGGCTACAAAGATTAATCTTGGTAGAGTTTAATCATGCCCAAGAGACAGATCTTCAAAATTAGCTTGAAAGCCTCAATACATAGAATAAGAGAATATATAAAACCAAGAAATTGACATAGAAAAGAGAAGAGGAGGTCAAATAAATATTAACTCAAGTAAAAATAAAATTTAAATTGAGTTAAGGTTTAAATTTCCTTAAGATATCTCTTTTGTTAAAAGTCTTTACATGAGCTCTTTAGCATTAGAAATGGATGGTGGTTCTTTTTGTCTTATCCAAGATATTATTGCATGTTTTATAAACCATATATTATCTAATAACTCCAATTAATATTATATAAATATATTTTAAAGTCTTTCTTCATGTATTAGACTTGAAACATGCATTGATTAACACTTAAGACTAGTCAACTCCTCCTTTAGCCCTTCTTTGCATGAATTGTCACTAAAGCTCTAGTTGTGCATAGAATCTCCACTTGAAGACTAGACAGATCATTTTAATTCCACATAAATATCATTAATGAAGTTTTGTAACTCCTCATTAACTCATTTATTACTATTTAATGCCAATTTTCTCTTTGCTTGATTGTTCAAATAGGCCTATTAAGCTAAATAAGCCTAGTAGCCTACTTTTTACACTTGATGGATCTTTAAAACCTATTTAAAACAATTCTAAACTACAAATAAAATTATATTTATGCCTATAAAAATCATCCATATCATGAAATAACTCCTTTTGATGAAGAAACCTTTGCAACTTAGTTAAACTAGTTGACTACATCAATTTAGCTTGAATTTCCTACAGAGTGGTTATTTTGGATGAGCTAATAAGGACACTTCCAGGAATATTTTTATTATCCAATGATTTTAGGATGAATAGAAATTATCATGATTCACCCTCCATGGATTTTAATCGATGTAAACTACCTGTACCTCTTCTTTTATGTATTTTTCTCTAAAAAACTTGATTTCTACCATGATCTATATAATTACATATAACAAAGTACCATTTATAGGACCTAATATTAGTTTAATTAATGTTTTAATAGTTTTATGTTTATTAATGAGGTTTTAATTACAATAAAATAGAATTTTCTCAAAACTAGTCCTTATGAAGGTTTAAAAAAGTTTTGGAGGTGAACCTTCTAAATTCTAGTTCATAAAGTACAGTCCTCCAAATCCAAACTTATTTCCTTTAATATTTAGTGTAAATACCCCCTCAAATTCCTTTATAATATTGGGTTACCATGCAAAATTTATGAAAAGATGCCTGCGTGAAGAAGTTTGCCTATAGGGTTTTGAATACATTTTAGACATGCTTATGATCTTAGAGATTGTTCATAAAGTATATACCATCAACCAACCCTAATTATTCATGCATTTTAATTGAATAGGGATTATAAAAAAATTATAATATCATTTTTAAAAACTCTTCATGTGGTGAAAAATATGAGCACTTGATCAGGTGCCTCGAATAGGTATCTTGATTGTAGAATTTAAATTTCTAATTATGGACCAAAAAGTACTTTTATACTCTATTATTTGATTCAATACAACTTCATGAGACATTTTAAATTTTATAATATCATTATAAATGTGTCTTATTTCTTAGAGGGTTTGAATATGCCTTTTGGTACTATAGGCCTTCTAGGCATAAAACTAGTTTTGGGGCCTAAATGACCAACTATGAGTATTTGATTTAAATGAAATTATATGTGATATGTGGTATTAAAATCCAACATGAAACCTTAATTTATACCCCTTCTCAACTTTTATTGTCATCTTTAATGACCAAGATTTCAACATTGCTCTTTGTTATCTTTAGGACTGCATGTATGTGTATGATAATAATAGAGGTTTATAAACAAGTTCCCTCCTTATATAATATATTTTACGAGTTTTAAACACTCAAATAATGTTTTAATACTTATATTACTCTTTTTAACTAGTCTCAAGTTCATGAAGTACTCTAAATTCCTTCTTTTCACTACTCAAGGGTTTCTTGCAAACATAACATGTTAAACCCTGGTAGACTAAGTTTGCTTATCCTCTCATCTTCCCTAAGATATTTAAAATTTTATAAAATTTGAATTTTATTATAAACCCCTACATAATTTTCATACATCTTTAATATGTCACAAAATAGGCAAATTCTTCCAAGAGCATGCAGGCCTATTTTGCTCTTTCTTGCTTACTTAGCCCTCAAGGGCATGGTTTACATAGAAATGTAGTGAGATCACTTAAAAAAAGGTTTTTTAAGTATTAAAATCAATATATTATACTAATAAAACACTAAAATAGTTTCAACCTTCTTACAAACCTTGAAAACCTTCCAAGAACATTGCCTAGTTCCTTTTTTGATTATCATGAGACAAGCAGTTGACTATACTAAAATAGTGAGGTTCTCCACCTTTGAAATGGTATTTATGATGGAATTTGAGGATTTATAAATTAATAATTATTATTTTTACAATTTTTTATGTCTTCATTCCATATATATATATATATTCTAAAAGACCTCAAAATTCTCTCAAAAAGTTTTCTAATGCTGATTATGTGCAGGCTGTGTTGGGCATGCCTATGTTCTTCCTCTTTTCACCTTGATTTGGGTTTGATCATGGTGATTATTATTTGATTATTTTATGATATTTCTCCTTTAATTATTCTCATATTCAATTAGTTAGATTCAACCTCATGCCACTTACAAAATATTTTAGGTCCTTCAAGAACACTCATTGGCATGACTATCAAAACATTGTTGTAAATTAGTTTTAAAGGAAATAGGAGTGTTTTAAGATATAAATCACCCTCACATATTACCTTCTAGTCTCCTCAATTTATATTTGTTTTATAGTTATTTTCACCCCTTCCTTTGTTATATTTACTCTTCAAGGATTATTTTAAGCCCCACACACTACACATAGTCCTATTTTTGTACTATAGACCTATATAGTAGATCTTCATAAGATATAATTATTAGAGATGAAAATTGATCACTTTAATTGCACAATATTTCTTCATACATCCAATTTCTAGATTTAAAGTATCTTTAGTTTAAAATTGCCAATAGGTGACTGTGAGAGAGAAATTTGTCAATTACATGGTTATAGGTGGATTTTATTAGGTGAACCTAATTGTGTGATTTTTGGAGTCTATATTTAATTATTTTACCTAATTATCATCCATAATCACTATTTATCATAGATAATATCATGAAACTCTTCTATACTATTATGGAAAACTCTACTTCACACCTTTTGGAAATATACATGAACTCCATGAGAGGGTTGTAAGTGAGATTTTTGTGAGGTGAAATTGAATATAGATTTATCTTGGATAAAAAGACTTCATGATTATATATGTCTTTTTTTATCTCAAATAATAATAATTACCTTAAAATAACTTCCACCAACATAATCATTTTTCCACCTTCTTAAGAATAGTCTCCTCCTCCCTCATATTGACTATGTTTGAGATACTTGGCTCTTGTACAGACTGTAGCAAGGTCTTAGACCTTAAAACAATTCCAATTTACCTAAGGTCAATAACTTTTATGCTTTAATTTAACTCCCTCTTTATTTATCTCAAAATCTCACTTGGTTTCATCTTGATTCTCATATCACTCACCAACCACCTTGAGTTCAAAGATTAAGTGAAACACTATTTGAGTCAAAAAAGGTCTTTAGATGGTGATTAGTATGGAAACATATGATAGTGTTATGTATATATTTGTGGGTTGAGTTAGTTCCAACTTACCTTACATACCTACTATTAATTTTAAACTCTTCACTATTTGCCCTTACCTCATACCAAGAACTTGACATTCACTTCAAAAATTAGCCATTAATAGAGTCAAAACCCTAAAGAGAGACTATGTTTTAATTTAGATGCCTCTTAAATTGAATTTGGAGTTTGACTCATTTAATAATATACACATTTTATCCCTATTCCCATATGCATCACCCCTCAAAATGTGTTCTTCAATAGTCATTTCTCCACCTTCTTGCAAACAAGCTTTTCTCCCATATAGTTGAATGTGGTTAACCATAGGTTCATATATAAACTATAACATGTAGGTTACCTTTATATGATTATCTCAACCCATAGATCAACCTGGTTATCTTGATAATAAGATTTTTGAAAATCTATTTATGATAATAGGGGTTCAATTATTTACTATTAACTCCCCGATTTCCATCAAAGTTTCAAGATTATTATTTGATGTATATGACTAATTTCCTTAAGAATTGTTGTAGGTAGTCTTCTTGAAGAACTTGAATCTTTAATACTACATATTCCTCAATTAGTCATGATTTAAAACATTGTTGGGCTTAATAACTATTTAAACCTCTATTTATTTGACCAACATGCTTCCTAATATACTCAAGATGGCATTCCCTTAAAACACTTTTTGAGTATACTTTTTCTACTATATGTCATTATTTATTGACTTAGTAGTACTTTTAAGGTCTCAAAAATCCTTGAATAACCAAGGTGATTCTCACTTGTTCTTGACTCCTACTTAGTTGTTTCTCATGAGATGGAGGTGAGATGGAAGGTACTAAATATGATGGATGATGGTGAATGGAAGGTGATGGAGTGAAAATGAAGCCTTAAAAAAGTGTAAAGGGAGTGAGAAGGTAGTAAGGATGAAGGTAACAAAATGGAGGTGATTATAGCATGATAATTGTATACCAAGAACATTTGGAGGATATTAATCAAGCATAGGCATAATCTCTTTAATATTTATCAATTTGGAAAACTTTCAAGGTGCACAAGATGATTAAATTGAAACCTAAGAGTTTTATAAAACCTAAAAATATGCTAATTTTCCTTAAAGTTTTCTAGACTGAGACTCATTGGAGATGATTGAGATCAAAATGATGGCCTTTTATATGAAAATTTTGAATAATATCTTGATAAATTTACATGAATAACATATGAAAACATGAAGGATATCCCTACCAATAAGAAACCAAGAATATTGAAATCCTTTCTCTCTCATAGACTATACAATTCTTCATCCTTTGCTTGTAGACTGCATAATTTCACTCTCTTTCCTTATTTATATTTAATTGGTACTCAAAAATTTGGAAAAGTATTTATAGATTCCATGGAGGGTAACTAATTTCTTAATAAGCCTTGTAAACTTGACTTTTCTTGATATGATTCTCTAATGAAGAGAAATTGTAGAAAACTAACTGCCTTCCTGGATGTAAGACTATTGATGTATGCCTTCACTTCAAATGGATGATTCATGAGGGAAATATGACCAATTTTAGAAATAATTAATACATAATAAATATCTCTAATTCTATTTTCTTTTGCCAAAATTGCACACTTTGATTTTCTCTCTCTTAATCGTACCACCTGCAAACCCAAAAAATCTCTCCTTGTGTGCAAACTAGCAAGGTGAATGGAAGAGATGAGTTTTGATCCCATTTTGATTAATATTTCCATGAAATTATTATGAAATATATTTTATTCCCTTTTGTACCTGCTCATGGCCTTTGTTGTATGCATGGTCGTACAATTCCATTCACTTGCTTCAAATATGCATGAAATACTCCTCTTTTTATTATTCACAACTTTAGTCTTCCACCACCAATATTAGAGCATAAAAGAGATAAATATATTATTTTTTCATGATAAAAAAATAATTAAACATTTTTACATGATTTTGGGGCCATAATTGGCATGTGGGATCTCAAAATAGGCCTTTTTAGGCTTAAAACTCACATGAAATAACCTTTTTAAAGTATGAAACTTTAGAACTAAGGTAATTTCATGTATTTGAATATATTTGAATGCATTTAGGATAATTTAAAGACCTTTTGAATTCAATTTTGACATTAAAATGATCAAAATTTTCATTTTTAGTTAGAATACACCTAGTAAACCATCTTGTAGACGCTATTAACAATATCCCTAAAAAGTTTCAGATTATAGGGGGTGGCATTTGGCCTTGATAGGCCAAATTGCCAACAATAACAACACACATGTGATAGTCACATTGGAGATAGGACTTTTAAGCTATTATTTTATGTGATAACTTAGTTAATTGATTAGGGAAAACAAAAATGATTTTAAGTGGGTTCCAAGGAACTCACCATCTAATTAAAAACCATCACACACTTCCATTTTATCCGTTGTCGACTCTGCAAACTACTTCCAACCTAAAAAATAATTAGTCATAGAGTCTCATTGATTTATAGGCTCACACATGTGAAAAAAGAGGGGAGGATACAATTAAATAACCTTGGACACATATAGGAGACATTTATAATAATTAGTTTCATTAGGTAGGCTAAAAGGACATTGAAACCATTTCATTCTTGACCCTACATAGATGGAAAATAAATTTTGACTACTTAATTTCTTAGTGTTTATTTATAGAGTACAGGCCATGAATATAAATACCAATACCAAGAATTATAAACTCATGAGAATGCCTTCCTCTTCCCAAAGTCTTAGATCTTCATCTTCTCTCTCCTATATGGACTGAGCACAAACCTAATGGCTTCTCTAGACTACCAAGAATGATGATAGAAAAAAGAGGTCAGTTTTGGGCCTATTTTGTATCCTTTAGACATTAAAATTATCTAAGACACCTGTCACAAGCTCTAATGTAATGTTTGACTTCTCCCTATATATACCTAACCATATACATCTATACAACCTAAAAAACTCCTATAAACTATATGATCTTTTACATTTTTCCACATTTGAAGATTTGAGAAGCCATTAGAGGGTAGGAAGAGGTAAAAAAAAGTTAAAAAACATTTTAAAATAGGTATTATGGATGGGTAAGTTGAAAGGATGCATATTTCCCATGTGTGGGACGTATTTGGTGAGTAAGAGGTGGATTTGAGTTCCAAAATAGACCCCTTTAAGCATATAACACCTTGAAATGATAATATGATTAAAATGAGGCCTTTTTGGGACCCTGATATATAATATGACATTAAATTATTCCCCTTTTTCAAATTTTTACAATGCAAATATACTTATATGAAGGTTTTGAGGGTCATTTGGTATCTTTGAAGTTCTAGGCAAGGCTTGAAACATGTTGAATAAGTACACCTTTAAAAATAACCTTGAGTACATCATTAGACTTTCATATTATAACTTTGAAAAAAGTTTTAATGCCCCTAAATCCTTCTAACAAATGTCTCTCTTCAAGAAATGGACTAAAAGAGGCCTAAAACCATAAGAATTAGTAACCTTAACCTTGTCAAATTACCATAAATTTTACTAAAGATATTTAATTTTATCAAATAGGGTTTTAACCATATATATAATTCATAAGACACTTGACACTATTTCCCTCACTCAAGGATCATCATGGTAACCTAGTGCATCACCCAAGCACATCAAAATAAGTTACGATATATGATGATCCCCAAAGTAAGTTCTAACTAACATAAAACCTTAGACCATGCTAACAAGGTTTTAAATAATCCAAGAGGGGAAAATGATAGGTTGTATACCTATATTTACAAGCTCTAAATGGGTTTCATGGAAATGTTTTAGTTGTATGGGTTCACATTTGGCCTAGGAGGATAAATTGTCAAATTTGTGGTAACTCACACGGGTTAACTAGCTTGCTAGTTAAGGGAACCCACTAACTCTTTATGATAATGACAAGACTCATATATGACATCAAGACTTGGATGACCATATTCTTAAAATTCCAATCAAATATAGCACCTCTTATTACTACAACAATACCAACACATTCAAGGACACTAAAGAAAACAACCCATAAAAACCTAAGAAACACCAAGAGAAGATAACAAAGCAACTAAGATAACACACTAAAATTTTATTTACCACTTATTTAAAACAATACACCAAACTTATATAAAAAATTAACCTAAACCAATATCTTTTCTCCTTTAAGATCAAATGGAAAGTTCCTTTGATCACCATGGCACCATGAGGTTTAGTTATCATGCATTGATTAGAGTTGAATTAGATATTGCTGATCGAATGGGTACTCCCTCTTACATCTAGATATATTATCATGATCATAGCCTCCAAGGAGAGAAATAAGACTATCTTTCTCCATCCTCAGGTATATAATCTAGCTAGGTGATTCAAAAACCCAGTCATATCCATTCCACACTTGTCTACCTTGCATGATTAATTTCATCTCTACCTCTATCATGGCCTGCTCGTGATGAAGATGAATAGTTTGAAGATAATATTGAAGCATGCTTAGAGATTTTAATTCAAGGATAGGTGAATTTTGTTTGATGGAATCCTAAGACTAATAAATTTTAGTTTCATCCTCCAAAAGTGAAGAGGCATATATAGATGGAAATAAGAGTTGATAGCCTTGTTTAAAGACCTCAAAAAAGTCACCTTCAAGTGGGACAACTCCTTAGAATGGAATTATTGAAGGGATTCCTTATTTTTTTAATGGAAATATCTTTCTCATTCTAAATTAAATCATCCTCAAGAAAAGAGTATCTTGATTTGATGATCTCAAATAAGTCCATTGGTTGAATCTTACATGGTTTTAGTTTGTTTGGGCTCTCTTCAAGTGGGATAACATAGTTAGAGGAAAAAATTTAAAATTTATCTCTTTGGTAATGCTAATGGAGCTCTAAAAAATATTCTACCACTCTTAATGGATCACTTGGAATTTATTTATCCACAAAAACAATTTGATCAGTCTGTATGATATCAATGTTGTCTTATTCATCAACCTCATTGGTTAATTTTTACCTTTCTTATAAAACTAATTTAATACGGTCACATGATTTATTTTTATACTCTTTAGGAATATCATGATGAAGGTCAACTACCATGTCATCAATAAGGTCTTAAATATCATCCTCTTCTTAGCCAAATGTGATGTCTTCCTCTTGTGGTTCATCATATTCTTGTAGCCCATCCTCTTCTACATCCTTAAATGTTTAATTATGTCTCTCCTCACTAAGAGGTGTGTCAATAATAATTTATTTCTTAAGTTAAATTAAAATCCCTTCATTAGTTGACACTATAATTATACCTTCTTCACTTGGTTTTTTAATGACAAGCTCCTTCTCAAGAAGTGGAATGGAAGAACCTTGAAATGAATCTAAGAGAGATCATATATGCTTCATTACCTTCATTCATCTACTCACTTCTGACAACCAGTACCTCATTCTCCTTCTGTATAGCTTTCTGAGTGGACCTCCATGATGGAAATGCCTTGGACTATTGAGAAGGGAGGGTTAGGGACTAAATGACCCCAAATTTGTCTTTCACTTCAACATCTTGGTTTAATTTTAACTGATCTTCTCTTCCATTTGATTTAAGTACTTGTTTTCAAGTTATAAACTTAGATTTTGGAGATTCTTCTTTTGCATATGTTGTAGCCTTGGGCATGAATGAAGGTATATTTAGTTAAGATTGTATTGCTCTTACAGTTGCCACTAACTAAGATATATGTTTGTCTAAAAGTTCAATCTCTCTCTTTAAGTGAACTAAAAAATCAAGTGTCATCTTATTTTAGATCTCCTCATGATGATTAGTCCTCTCAACACATACTTCTTCCCCTTTTTTCACTCTCTCTTAAATAGACCTCCAAGCAGGAAAGGTTATAATGACTTGTGAGGAACTTAGAAGGTTTTAACATTCATTTTCTTGATTATTTTGAGGAATTATGGGCTCATTGAAAGGGTATTGATATGAAATGGAGGAGGGTGCATGGGGTTGATGATAATGAGTTTGTTGTCTCTCATTTACTACTAGCCTCTCCTCTATGCTTGAAACTAGACCACATATATCCAATATGTCACTATTGATCCTTGAATGATCATCTCTCATAAGAGATGGCCATTCTTTTTTGACCTATTTTAATGAGACTCTCATGCTCTTGATTAGGTGCCTAGGAACTTCTTGGCCATACCCTCTCTATGTGTCAATCCCCACCATGCACTTCTCATAACCTAATAATATTTTCTTAAGACTTGATATGGATTGGTTTGGGACATGGATAGGTTGATTAGGAGTACTATGATCTTACCAAGGCTGGTTACGAGAATAAGTGGGATATCAAGTAGGTGAATGGGGCTCACAAGAAGTGTAAGAGTGGTATCCTTAGAAGTAGAGAGGTTCTTTTTAGGTCTGATAGGGGTCAATATAAGGATGATAGGTTGATATATGGATTCTAAGAAGAAGGTGTATGATAGAATTATACTCTATATGCATCTATTACACATCATGATATAAATAAAAATCAATGAAAATAAAATCAATAATTGTTCTTGTCCCAAAGATGATGACATTGTCATGCCTTTTATCATGAAATCTGACTGCAAATCTACTTCCCAAGTTATTGGAGCTCTTTGAGATGACCAAGTGTTGTGAGTGATCCAATTACTTAAATTTGGTCCCACCAGGTGTGCCATAATTGTTACCATTCCAAACTACACCCTAGGAGGAGGTTGTTTAGGCCTACCTCCATGTTTGGGCTGACATGGGAATATCCCAAGGTCATAGGTGACTTGGGACTAGGCTAGACCTCTATATTATGGGTTTATCTCCCCTGGTGAATCTATTTAGATCAAATAAATAGGACCTATTAATGTTGGGGTAAAAAGGAATGTGTAAAATAAAACCTAATCTAAGGATGGTGATGAAAAAATATGATCATCTACTCTATTTGCCTTAAATAACACTAATGAATTAGATGAACAACTACACTATTATCTCCAAGGGTTTTTATCCAATAATTTTTCACATAGAGGTTGTGTTATGTGGATAGAACATGAGGGTCATGATATAAATGTCTGATATAAGGCACTTACTAGTTAGATTCCACTTTAAACCCAATCACCAACACTCTTACACACCATATGACCTACATAACACACCTACTAGCATATAGGTAAGATAAGGACCTAGAATTGGAGATAAACCTTCAAAATATGCATATAAACAATAATATAACACACTATATACCAACATGAAGGAGTTTCAATAGTTTATTTATCAATCCAAGTGGTTTACAAAGTGCAAATCTAGATAAAGTTTATTCATACCTAGGTGATGGATGTGTATCATGGCCTAAGAGGCTCAATACATATAAAAATGAGAAGATGATGAGAGTGAAATTGGTGTGGAGGTAAAAATAATAGGTCATAAATGACCATAGTCCACTCACACAAAAATTACATTATCCATAACAATCCTCATATATATCTCCATGCATTGGTGTTCTTTAATGGGCCCTTTAGGCATTAAGGTGGAGTGGTGGAGGCCAAGTCATACTTGTTTGAACTCTTGAAAATAATGGCCAATATAAAATATATAAAATAACTCTCTCTTCATGACAATTATAAGACATTAAAGTGATTCAATTAGGCTACCATGAGTTACTAAACAACCCACCCTTCTCTTTTCATATTGACTAGGTTAGGAAACTGCCCTTTCCTTCATAATGACCATGAAGTGTGTTTATTTCCATCATTATTGTAGTTATAATTTGGTAATTTACCTGAATTTAATCCTAAAATATCCCTTTATTCCAATCTACATTTATTCTTATTGACCAAGTAGGTATACTAGGGAAATTAAGCCTATTAACCTAGTGTGAGGTGCTTGCTAGACATGAAATCTAAACATAACCTCTAAAATAAGTAAATGAGAATAATTTATATTTGAATAAATTTTTATCACCATGGAATATGCCTTAAACATAGTTCAAACCTAAAATTCAACCTAACCTAGGTGATTAGGCTACCTTTCACTAGCTCTCTTGGACTGACTATTTGGTAAAGTCTTAGAGAGGCATTATCAATAAGAAAATGAGTATTTGGTGACTTGTGAAGGTTAAATAAGTCTCAAACTACTATATCCTATGATTTTCATCTCTCCATTAGGTAATTTACCCTAAAAACATCACTAAATCTTATGAAGACATGATATTTAGGGTGTTTATAAACTTATCTATACAATACTATGAACAGGACCTCCTTTGAGTGTACTAGGTAATTTTAATGTTTTCCAAACCAATTTAGGGTGTTTTATTGTAAATATATCAAGTTTTCCAAATTTGGATCTTTTTTAGGGTTTAAAAGGTTTTGGAGGTCTACCATCTTAATGATGGTTCATAAAGTATAGAACTACATTCCAAAAATTAGCTATGGATGTTGATCTTACAGACCCCCTTAAAACCCTTGAACTACTCTTATTCCCATCCAACTTTATGTAGTGGGATATGAGTGCAACATGATAGACTTAGAGCTCCTTGAAAGTTTTCTAGACATGGTTACAATATTAATGATGATTCACAGAGGTGGGACCCTTAATCTAAGTCTATCCTCAATGGATTTTGAGTGTTTAGATGTCCCCAACTCCTTATAATAACATTATCTCTAAGTCATTATTCTTGGTAAGACATGAGAACTATGATAGGTAGCTCAAGGTGGTACCTTAGAGTAGTATAGTTTGAGAGAGACAATGATACTAAAATAACCTTGTCCCTATTTTCCCTTGTCTAAAAAATATTTCTTAGGACTTGAATCATCATCACACATCACTTCATGGCATTTAATATAATTGGGGAGGTTTTACATGCCATAAGACAAAGGCTGGGGTTTTGAGGCCTTATAAGCCTAATACTAAATCCAAGGGAGTTAAACCATTTTTTAGTGAATTTATGACTTCAATTCCACCCTATCATCTATATTCCTTTGTTTCCATTCTTATGAAATTCATCTCACCATCCCAAACTACCATCCTAGTCCCTTTCCCATGAAAGTCTACCATATTTCTTACTATTCATGCCAAGTGCTTGAATTGGTCTGTACTAAAGATATGAGTAGGTAATGTGTCCCTTTTTTGCCTATTATTAAAGTGGATGGAAAACATGAAACATGAACTTAGGACCTAACAAAAAAATTATGATTAGTTATTCCCCTAACTTTGTCTTCTCTATATCATTTATCCCCTTGCCTAAGGATTATGAGAAGTTAGATCCACATATCCATAAGGGATTGATTGAGTGACATCATGACTCAATTATGGACCCTATCACCTTAGAAATACTGATATTCATTCTTACTCCTCCCTTAGGTTATCTTATCACCATTTCAACCTCTCTCCCATGGTCTACCTCAAGTGTCATTGTTCACTATTAAGACTAAGTTCTTGATGGTAGGTGTTAGAGACCTTGGTGGTCTCATCCCTCCTTTCACCATGTTTAAGAAGCTTTAAATTTATATGGAATTATTGAATAGTCTAGTATCACCTCTTGAATAGGACTTGTTTTAATTTTGTTGCTTGAACACCTTATTGTATGGACCTAAGGTTTATGCATTACTAATATTATGTAGCCCTAAGTATGGGTTTGGGTTATTTTACCTCAATTAATACTCTCATTTATTCTTCAATACTCTATTATAACTCTTCCAAATTATTTTTTAAATGTTTATAAACCCTTAAACATCACTTAATAATGTAACTTCCTTCAATTTTTAAGCATAGTCCTGTGTATGCCAATTGTTAGGCATAATGGGCCTAAATCCTGTCAAGACCCTTTTAGCTACCTCAAAGAACCAAATCTCATTTTATATGGATATTTTTAATATTAAAAATTCTTAGGTCCTTATTTTCACTCAAACACTCCACTTCTACATATGGTTCAACACAATTATACTTTCTTGCTCATGTTTTGCCTATAGGCTTCAAGTGAGGATTGCCTAGACTATGTAGGGCCATTAGAGAGGTGATATGGTGATTTATTAATTAATTAATCCATTAACATGTTTATGATCCCTTAATTACCTTTTCTACCCTCAAAATAGGGTTTCTTGCTTAACCTTCCTTCTCTCCATATTTAAGTATGTAGGTTGACTATGTGTAAGGAATGAAATTTCCTCTTCATGAAAATTTTATCCTTATATATCAACATTGATAATTCATCCTATAGGGTTCCTCATTCTCAACGTAATTTTATTACCTTTAATAAACCTTGGATAGGATTTATGTACTTATGTTACTTCCATAGTCAGGCTTGTAGGTGTCTATTATAGGTCTATTGACTATGGGTGCAAGATTGAGAGGTGATTTGATATTTCCTTATTTACTTAGATGAAATAAATAGGTTGATTACCCATCCATTTATATCCCTAACATCCTTAATATTATTCAATACCTCATCATTCTATTAGGGTTCTTCTAACCCTGTAGTCACAATACTATTTCTTTTGGGATCTTGACTAAGTTGTCATCTTGGGGTAGTTGAGAGTGTTGATCCTTGTTTGGACCCTTATTTCTTCAAATTCATAATAATTAATATTTCATTATGTATATCTCATAGGTTCATAAATTTCCTCAATATATTTAAATGCTTCACTAGATCCTCATTCCAACAATCCTTCCTTTGATTGGTCTACCTAAGGATACTACAGTTAGGACTATGGGGGGGGTTATCCCTATAAATTTGAAGATGGGAATGGGCTTGAGAATATATTAGTTATTATACTAAGGAAATATTAATAAAATATGGATTTCATGTATGTTTTTATAACATTTTAATGACTCTTATAGATACCATGTTTCCATTTTGTAAAGAAGGTAATAACACACACATGATAGTCACATTGGAAATATGACCCTAAAGGGATTATTTAATCTAATAAATTAGTTGAGTGATTGGGGAAAACAAATATAATATTAATTGTACTTTAAGGAACTCACCATATAACAAAACCATCACACACTTCCATTTCATGCATTGTAAACTCTACAAATTGCTTACAACCTATAAAAGAAGTAATCTTGGAGGTTTACTTTATTTATAGGCTCACACATGTGAAATAGGAGGGGAGGATACATTGGAATGACCTTGGAGACCTATAAGAAACATTTATAATCATTAGTTTCATCAAGAAGTCCAAATTTACATTGAAACCATTTCATTCTTGACCCTTACACATATGGAGATGACATTTTGATTACTTAAATTAGTAATGTTTATTCATAGAGTATAAATCATGAATATTTAGACAAATGCCAATAATGAGAAGGTCATGACACCCCCTTACTCTACCCAAAGTATCATACATTCATCTTATCTCTCCTATATATATTGAGCATAAAATTGAAGGCTTCTATGGACTACGAAGAAGGATGATGGAAGGAAGAGGTTGGTTTTGGGCCTATTTTGTATCCTTTGGAAATTAAACTTATTTGATACACATACCATGAGATATAATGTTATTTATGACTTCACCCTATATGTATCTAACCATATAGATATGTACATCCTACAAAAACTCTTGAAAAATAATTGATCTTCTACATTTTTCCATGTTCGAAGCTTTGAGAAGCCATTGGAGGGAAGGAGGGAAAATAGAAGCCAAACAACATTTAAAAATAGATAGTATTGATGGGGAAGTTGAAAGGATTCAAATTTTCCATGTGTGGGACCCATTTTATGAGTAAGAGGTGGATTTGAGTTCTAAAATGGACCCATTTAAGTATAAAACTCTTTGAAATGATAATGTGATTAAAATGAGACCTTTTTGGGACCCTTCTAGACAATATGACATAAAAATATTCCCCTTTTCCAAATGTATACAATGAAAATAGACTTATATGAGGTGTTTTATGGTCATTTGGTACCTTTGAAGGGATATCCAAGGATTGAAACATGTTGAATAAGTACATAATGAATAATGACCTTTAATACATAATTATACTTTAATATTAAGACTTTGAACAGGGTTTGAACACCCCTACATCTTGTAAACAAAAGTCTCTCTTTAATAAATGGATTAAAATGGGACTAAAACCATAATAATTAGCAACCTTAACCATGCCAAATTACCCTAACTTATACTAAATATCCTTAATTTTATTAAACATGGTTTAAACCATCTCTAGACTTCATAATAAACTTGACACTCTTTCCCTCACTCAAGCACCATCATGGTCACATAATGCATCACCCAAAGACCTCAAAATATGTTATCACATATTATTATCCTCCATTAATGTTATAACACAACATGAAACATTAATCCATGCTAACAAGGTTTTCAAGAAGTCAAGAGAGGACCATGACAAGATCTATACCTCTATGTAAAATATCTAAAGGGGTTTCATTGAAATTTTTTGGTTATAAGGATTGAGATTTGAGTGTAAGTCCAAATTATCTAAACTTATTTCCAAAGCTTGTGGAGAGTCAACTCATATCTCTCCCTCATCCTATAGAGTTTGATATGAGACAATATACCCAAAGGATATGATGCAAATTCTTATTGTGACTATCACTAAGGCATTGGTCATTATAGGAACATATGTTTTATCTTGAAGAATAAGATCCAATAACTTATTGATGACCAAAAAATAAATTTGATGTTACTCCAAAAGAATTAGGTTTACAACCTGGTGATCACCAGAATCATAAGATATTTAACAACCCTTTATAAGACCATTCTAGTAAGGAACTAGAAGTATAAATGATATATAATTCACATCCTTCACCACATTATGGTCACCCATTAGATGGGATTATTGGAACTTATACACAACATACACCTTACATTATTTAGATACCTTATATTACTTTTGATGATAGTGAGATTATGGATTACGATTGAGATCTTCATTAATTACTTATTTGAACATACCTTGAACACAATATTATACATAGTGTTATGATTTATATTTGTGATAGAAATAATATTTTCACCATGAAATTGACTACACATTTTTGATAAATTCATTATGATTTACACCTTTCAACCAAAGTGGTCATAACATTTGATGGAACCTCATAGCAAGTCCTTAGTGAGATTGACTTACCTTTATAAGTTGGCCTAACACATGTGGTCACTACATTATAAATTATACCATAAATTGTATTCTTTATTATTTGATTGGGATGACCTTATATGCATACACTATGAACAATACCTTATATAGTGCATGGGTGTGTTAAATACATAAATGTGAATAGGGTAATTATAGTTTCCAAAATTCCATATGAACATTCACTAAAACAAAATAAGTTTATACATAGGAAGTTAAATATCAAACATACTAAGGTTAATCCTCCATGAAAATTTATGTAATAGGTAATACCCTTTCCTAGGTGGCTAATACTTGAGAGACCATTTCATCAAAGATACATAACATATTTCTAAAAATCTTTATCTACAACTACACAACAAATAATTACCTAGAGTAACCAAACGTGTTCTTATTTTTTCTATTCTAAACAAACCACACAACACTCAATGATGGGTTCCACAAAACCCCATTCCTTATATGTTTATTAATGACCATAGAGTCATAATATACATATGTAGAACATCACAAATCTTATAGTGATAGATATTACACTTATACATGCTCTTTGGTAGTGCCACAAGTTGATTGGATTAGGTTTTAAATTTGAAGATAACTATAAGTATCCCTTAGATGAGATCATATGATAGTATTTTCTTTTCAAACATTTAAAAAATACCAAAATAAAAATCAAAATACCAATAATATTTAGCAGTTCCATGTCTTATTATCTCCTTGGCATTTATGTTATTGGTTCCATGTCCGTAGATAACATATCATTTTTTTATATACACACATATGTTTCATAAATATTTTGATTATGATATGGGTATATCTAGGTACATGATATATACACATACATATTTTGTGTATCCCCTCTATTCACATCATCAATATATTAGGGTCATCCACTTATTTGATCATGATACACCCATGTTTCATTAATATATGGCCATTTTCCACTATCATGTATGAGGTTATGTACTTATAAATGCCTTATCCATGCTTATATATTTTGTAGTGTATTTGATATGCTATATACTTAACATTTTTTACTAACATATAGATCCATGAAATAGTATGGTATGTTTATATTAGTTTTTTTATGATCATATGATTTCATTTTTTTCACTTACATGAGTGTTTTAATTACTTTATATTGTCTTGAATTTTATTACTTGTTTGAGCATTTGAATATGCTCTATTTCTTTCAGCCCCTATGTCTTTATTTGCCTATTTTTACATTTGAATACATCTTAGCTTATTGTATATGGACATTTGAACATGTAATTATATGCTTTATGTAAATTTTAATAAGTCATGTCCCTTTAATTATGTGGAATTTTAACATGCCACTTGTATGTATTCTCCTTCAACCATTGCCTCTTGTTTTACTTCTGAGTGATCTTGTGTGTTTGCTTGATTGTTTGTAGAGTTTATATTGTTATTCTCTATAAGTTTCCTTGATTCACATCATGCTTCTTCAGAATTTATTTTATAACCTAATATGTAACTCATTTATATATCTAATTATACATGCTACTGTTATATGCTACATGATCCATACATACATTATACATTTTCTTATTCTTTTGAGGTAAGATAACTACCTATTTCTACTTCCCCTCACTTCAAAATGGGGGAGTATCAATGGGGGTGTTATAAAGGCATGAATTAAGGACTTTAATAGTTATAAAATTATCTATTTTCATTATAGGTATGTCATGGTGACATGTCTTTCACACTTTAAAAATATAAATTTGTCCAAATTTCATATGCATTTGTGGTAACATTCTATACGTTGGTACCATTGTTATGCCCAAGTTTCAATTCAAGATATATATGAGGTGCATATTCCATGCAAAATCCACCTAAAATCACAAAATAAATTCATATTTAAGTTTTCATATACTAATATGGACTGTTATCATACCTAATATGTAATTTTATGGACTTTATTGTGATAATATATTATAATATTTGGTTCACCTTTTTGGCAAGGTTGAGGTGATTTAATCACTCATTCTTACCAATTTTATAATTTAGACTTGATTAAATCTTATAGACTCACCATATTTTTAGGATGGACTTAATAAATCATCCACCCTCACCAAATATATATCATGATTTGATTGTATCACTCACACTCATTAGGTTATAAGTATGATTAGGTTACATAATTTAGATAATCTCAATGGCCATGTGGAAACTTTACTTTTCACTAAGATTTCATACATGGTATCATATAATATCTATATATATGTATGAACTTACAATTTTCCAAATTTTACTAATCTCATCAACAAGGATTCATAAGAAAGCATCTCTTCAAATCAGATTTCCAAAAGGAAATATGGTTGCATCAATACATAGGTGTAATCATAACCTTGCTCTATTTAATTTAACACATTTAATGTTATTTAAATTTAAAAATATATGAATTTATTGTATAATATAACATGATCTTGGTTATAGGCAATCACTAGGAAAACACTTCAGTGGGACTCATGCAAAGACAAGGTGTGTTATACACACCTAAGTATGCATTTCTTTCCTTTAAACTAGCAATTTCATTACTATATTAAAGTGGGAAAATGTAGACACTAAATTTGAATTATATAACACCTCAATCTTATATATTTTTAAAATATCCATCATAGCTATGCCTTTCAATTTTATGCCCTTCAGTTTTAAGACCTTGACATTGTCAAAAGGATCACATTCACTATCTCTTTATGCCAAATTACTTATCTTTTAGTTTGACCAATATTATTCTAATGACTAGGCCTTATATATTGTGAAATTTTTTACAAAATTGATAATTATACTTCTCTACCCATTTTAGACATGTACCTATTTCTCTACAATACCAAACACTTATGCCCCAGCTAGACACTTATATCAACATATGTGTACATTTTCAAACAAAGTGTCTAGTGCCCAAAATTCATCAAAATTTTAAATAAAATGAATCTTAAAGTTTGGACTAAGTTCTTTAGTGTGGGATATTTTCAAAAGGGATCATTATATATACAAGATAAATCCTCATTCATTCTTGACCCATAAAATGCCTATCAAATATTGGGAATTCATAAGGAAACTTAGCAAGAGCACTCAATCAAGCATTTAAGTGAGAAAATATTTCTTATTTTTCCCTATGTCCATATAAATCATAGGAGTAGTATTCCCACACATTTTAATAATTTATGGAGCATCCCATGAGCCATATTTTCTAAGTTATATGGTAGGTCACTGTAAGTACTTTCTTATCACACATTGCATCTCATACACACATAGTCCAACATGTAGGGGAAAACTAAATATGTATGTGGTCATCTTTATAGTATTGTATATGTAGGTAGCACTCATTTATAGAGGGGTATTTTTGGCAACTTGATACTATGTGCCCACTAGCCCATTTTTCTCATAGTCACTCTAAAGGTGAGGAATCTAGGGTTTGATTATTTGACAAAGAGAAATGGATTGTGTATGAAATATAAACACATTAGAATAAAGTAAATATAAAACCCAAAAGGTTCTAAGTGGTTGCATCTAGATCTAATCACTATTCCATTTTGGACACCTATGTCTAACTTAGAAACTAATGTTGATGCAATAATCCATATCTAAAGTAAGCATTCAAGGCCATAGGAAGAATCTAATGACTATTATAGAATTATGATCTAGTCCAGTTCCATAATTTTAGGTCAGATGTACATACACACAATAAACCAAGTACTCTTATTTTCTATTTATTACAATATCAATCAATAGATGTAATTTCTATTTTTGGCATAACTTAATATTATAAATCTAAAATATTATTTATCTAAGTTTGAAAAATAATTGGCTTGATATATATCTATTTATCACCCTTATGCTTATTCATTTCTATATTATTATCCTTATTGTACCCATATACCCAAATAAATATAGGGTTAAATAGTTTCCCAGTTGGATTTAAGCTAAAATAAAAGTGTAGTTATTAGTGTAAATACGGATTTTTCACTTAAGTAGATCCATGAGACTTCAAGGAACAAATACATATGTTATTTAGCTCAAAATATTCACTCAATCATGTGAATTATAATTTTTTTAAAACACAATGTAAATTGAGATCCAAAAGTTGATTTAATTTTTAAAGATCCTAATAAAACTCATAAAATATAAATTAGTGTAATATTTTTGATTGAGTTGAGGAGACTATAAATAATGTCACTCAGTTGTAATTGGTTTTCAAATCCCCAATTAGATATTAAAATGCATGGATAAATTATATGATGTGGATAGAGGATAAATAATCTTGATGGATTAAAAATATGGTGCAAAAACAATCAAATCCTAAACTCAAAATCCCAAGCTTTCTCAAGGCCCATCATTATCAATGATATAAGTTTAATAACAGCTAATTCTACTCCATTTAAAACCTATTTTTGGATCCAAGGTGTTTTTAAGATATCAAATTTCTCCATAGTTACAATTTTTTCCATACCAAATGTTGGTTTTCCATAACCTTGTGTTTTCCTCTATGCTTTCATGTTTTTATTACGGTTTTATTCCTTCCTACATTTTCAATAAATCAAGAGAAAATATAAGAAATTTTTTCCATGGATTTTTTTAAAAACCATTCTTGTTTAATTTATTAGTCCTCATTAATGGTGTTTTGATCTCTACTAATAGACTAATTTCTTGAGTTGATTGGTGAGATTGGTCAAAACTTATTTTTCATCCTTATTGTAGGTAAACTTTGAATATCTCCTAAAACCTTGTTTCAAGATTTATGACAACCATGTTAAATACATTTTACCCACAAAAAAAATTATTACCTCCTAATCTTGTTATTAAATAATTAAAACTTCTTTCCAAAATTGTTATTCTTTCAATAGTGCCTTCAAAAAATAAATTCAAGTACAAGGGCTATGAGTACATATCTATTATGGATGTAGACATTGTCAATTTCAATGAAAACAACATGAAACATATTTACATTTATGTGCTATAGAAAAATAATGGATGCTTGAAAAATAACAAAAATGGGGCAATAAAATTTGGATAGCATGTTTGAACATGATATTATTTTTCCAACATATTTTTAGTGTGGATATTTGTTACTTCCATGCACAAATTACTATTATCTAGAGAATAGGGAATGATTGAAAAATTGGAGGGGATATCCATAGATATAACTTTTGGAATTGAACATCATGATTAAAATGTGGAGATCAACAAAAACATTGCTCAATAATTTTGGGTCATAAATCAAGAGAAATGTGAAATCTTTTTAAGTCAATATTTGTTGATTAATAGAAAAAATATAAATCCAAAGCTTTATAAAACTCTTTATAGATTTTATTTAAAAGATTATTTTTCATATATGATCATTTTCCTTATTAAATTCATGATAAATGAAATAAATAATCTTTTTCATAAGTGGATGTGCCTGTTTATGAATATCAATAACTTCATGAGTAATTGACCAAGCGAGAATCCACACAATAATTTTACATGACTTAATATTTAGTCCACTCCATTGCATCCCACATAAATTGGTTAGTATTAAATTAAGAAAATATAAATATTCCAAGTGTAGTGGTATATGATAAATTCCCTCAAATCACTCATGAAAAATGAAAGAATCATTTCATGAGAGTGAATAATGAATTCACTATGATTCTTTTTAAAGCCTTGGAATGTAATCTTATAACAAGGATATATAATGAACTACTTTCACTAATAAATAAATATGGGATATTTCATTTAGTTTATCAAGCTCACTTATATTTGAGTTTTTAGATTTGAAGGTATTCTTCATATGTTTCTAAGATACCTTGATGATAAAATAATTCTAGTGTAGATTTCAAGACATTTAAGTGAGGTTAAAAATAAATTTATAAACCAATGCATTATATTAATAGATTTTACTATTGGTCTTGGTTGATTTCTTTAAAAATTAGATAGAGATACATCTAACATTGAGAAGTCAATGGGCATACACACAAGAGAAAAAATTATTTTGATAAAAAAGACTTCATGAAGAAAAACCTCAAGTTAGACTATAGTTATGGTCACATTATAGAGATTGAAAATTATTGAGAAGATTGTGAATATGATTTTAAAGTAAAAAAAATGGATTGGTCAAGAATGACCTTGGAACAAATGAAATAATTTAGTTTTGAATGGCGCACTACATTTTTTCAATATGATGGAACTAATATTATTGATAAAATTTTTAATGAAAAAATATATCTCATATAGATTCCTTCAATAAATTGGTCAATAAAGTAATTAACATATATTTTAGAAGACACACAAAATGTTCTATTGAAATCAAGGGATTTGTACAATATAAATATAAAGTAATATGATTTTTAAATCTCTTCAAAATTAGAAGAGGGTTAGAAATGGCAAAAACAAAATCCTTCTATCTCAACCACTTAATCTTATAGGACCAAGATATTAATAATAAAATGTAGTCTCATCGTAAGTGAAGGGGGAGATGGAGAATATCTAAATAAAGATGAGCTTTCCAAGTAAAAATGTGTGTTTACACTTGAATCTATTATGAATTATAATTAAATATAATTTGAAAATGTAAGATAGAATACAACAAATATAGAGATATAAAAAATTTACAGAAGTTATAAATTAATAAATATAGAAACTAGGGTTAGGGTTGGATAAATGTCCTTGTAAATGGATTAATTTAGACTATAATAGATTTACATGAGTTGTGGCTGATTTAAATAACCTAAAAAACACATGCATCATAAAATAAAGATATAATATACAATAGGATAATATAATGGAAGGTGAACAAGGTCATAGTGCATTATTGTCTGATATTGTGACTTTGTCTAGATAAACTATGCTAGATCTAAACATTTGGGCTTGTTTTCCTCTATCTTTATATGTCTTGTTTCTATACAAATGCTCAATTTGACCTATGGAATACCTATAAAATCAATGACCTAGTCTTGCACAAGTACATAAAAGATATAAAATTTAAAAGGTGTGAACTTTGAGATGTAACGATGGTTGAACTATCCTCATAAAACCCATTGTTGACCAAGTGCTACCTACATATCCTGAATGACATAGGCCCATGTAGTTATTCTTTAGGGAATATCATATGAATACAACTAGAAACATTTTTATTAGAATGATTTATAAATGATTACCTTAGCTTGAAATAAAATAACATTAAACTTGACCAAAGACCATAGTATTGCATCAAAATTGTAATAACAATATTTACTCAAAAGATAAATGGTTTTGAAATCATGAAATAGATGATTATTTTTAGTGAGAGCTAGTTAGGTTTAAGTGTGACATTTTATGTACTTTAATAAGATAATATTTAGAATATTTATGATAATTGACATGCTTATTTATGTGTGAAATCATTTATGAATCATATCATTTTAAAAATATGACCATTAGAGCACTATAGACAATGTCACACTACTAGACAAGGCTGTAGTGCAACCTTTTCTACCTAGTGTGTTATTATCCAATAGGAATAAAGGTTTATAAAACTAAACTAATGGTGAATTATATGATAAATATGGATAAATGATAAAAATAGTGAAGTATAGGATATATGAATAGTAATTACGAGACTTTTAAGGATTTCTTAGATATTTTGCATTATCATAATGGATAATTAACCAAGTAGGGTAAAGGTGTCAAGGAAAATCATTGTCAAGCAATTATTGATTAAATTTTAATGTCTAAATCCCCCCTAATTTATTCTAGTGATGAATAAAATTTATAGAGTAAAAGGAATGTGATACCTAACTGTGTATACACACTTTTTATTTTATATGGATATGTGCATGCCACTTTTTGAGACATGAACAGAGGTTTTGAACATATGGTGTTTTGAGAGTGATTAAGTCTCAAATTGAATAATCACTGAAGATGCTTTAATTGGAAATATTATATGCTCCAACCCTCATAAATTATATTTCAAATATTTTGAATAGGTGGGAACTAACAAATTGGTTCACTAAATTTCAAACAATATGTGGAGCATCACTAAGCTCAAATATGGCTCACTTGATGAACTAAAAATAAGCTTTGGATAAATTACAACCAAGATGTGTAATATCACTAAGCTCAAATGTGGATCACTTGCTTAAATAAAAAATAAGAGGTGGGAACCAGTACATGGTTCACTTAATTTTAGAAAACACATAGATTGTCACTAAGATCAAATGTGATCCACTTTTAAAAGATGAATCACACTATTGTAGACAAATATAGATATGAATTATAAATTATTGAAAATTTGATACTTGATAAAGAGAAATCTAACTTCTATAAATCGTAGCTTGGAAATTAATACATATCATGTCCCATGTAATATATAGAGTACTAGTTTGATATTTTTTAAATATTTGAAATCATGTAATTGTCTTTACACAAGCATACATTTTCTCAATTAGCTATAACAGTGGAGTTCATAAGCAAGATGAATGCCCCCAAAGTCTAAAAAAATTGATTTTGCATTTTTTAAACTATCAAATATGAAATGTATTACTTGTGAAATCTTGGAGATAAGCCCATTATGATTCCCCCCTTTAAGATAAGAGTAATATCTTTTAAATCACTTGTCTCAAAATGAAAAGTGAGAGAATTTTTTAAATATGTAATTAAGTAATAGTATGTGAATATTTGAATTCTATTATAATCTAAGATATGTAACATTAGAGAATATTAAAAAATTTAATATTGCATTGCATCATCATAATTTAATATAGAATTGGATTAGTTTATGAATCATGTAAGGAACATGTAAGTATTTTATATGTGTTGTAAGCATAATATTGAATATATGAATCATTTAAATCACATAAGTAGTATGTGAATGATACATATCATAACACCATATAAATATTTAATAGATGCATAGTAGTGCATGATAGGCATCATGACACCATAGTATAAATTAACAAACATGTAATCAAAGTCACACAATAAGGGATAAATGCTACATAAAAGGAATTTAAGATGTGTCATAGAGTTAGAAATATTGTATAAATTTCATACATAAATCCCAAAGGATAAATACAAAGGACATGTGAATGTCACACAAAAATTGAAGGCTAATGTTGTTAGGAGACTTAGGACTACAAAATCATAGAATGTAAATGCATGACAAGTGTACGATGTTGAATATTTAGTGTAATTTTTATATTTTTAATTTTATCCAAATTATTTATGTATTACAAAACAATAATGAATGTGGAAATACTCCTTTTATATTGAACTTAAAAGATAGAATTCAAAGCAATAGAGATTTGTAATTTCTATGTATAATGATAAATTATAAAGGAAAATAGTTTTAAAATATAGATATTAGATGATGGTTCTTTTGAATGTATTTTTGTAATTATTCCATGTGTAATGTATACTCTTTTTATTAAATTTTTTACTTACATAAAAACCATAATTTTTTTTTATAATGCAATTATGCATTTTCTATATAAACATGTAATTATGAACCAAAGGAATACATGACCTTTTAATAGTTTTGTTTGTGTTTTGAACCTATATCTTACTTCCCACATAAGCACACATCAAAATTTTTTGGTTGGTTTCCAATAACCTATGATAACAATGGTGTAGTGAGAATGGAACTTTGAAACATGTTGATATGGCTACCTAGATAAAGAGGGAGTGATGGCTAGATGAGAAAATTCACAATATCATGGAAAGGGAGGTAAATAAAAATATGAATTTCTTTGAGATAATTTATAAGTGGGTATATACATGGTAACCTATACATAATATTTTGGTGTGATTTTCTTGGGTTTATAAATGCATGGTTTTAAATAATTGAGTACTATTGCTTCAATTTGAGATAAATGTAGCACTTTGTTTAGACTAAGGAAAAGATAGAAAAACTATGAAATCTAGACACCGATTAGATGCATGCAATAAATCATTGGCTAAATACTACCATTAATAGATATATCAATTAGTTATTAATGCAATGGTACCTCATGTTTGAAGCTATTTGGGATTTTTTTATAAAAGGTATACAAGGAAAATTTCTATAACAACTATCTATCTTAATTAAAATGTTGGTTGTGGAAAAGGCCATGGTGTATATCCTTAATAACATGGGCTAGTAGCCTAATGTTTTATGTGGATGTGTGTGATGATGAAATGAATGATTAATAACTAAGATAAGAAAATTTAATGTAAACCTAAAATATGGAGGACATAATAAAACAAAATGAAAAGAAAATTTTAGGATTAAAATGAGACCTATGACAATAGAAAAGATGGAATAAATAGAATAATATTAATGTAGTTATGAGCACGAGTAGAGTAGATAGTTTATAATATAAATAAGGAATGGGACCTCAAGGAGTAGTTATAAATTATATATATTGTGAAGATGAGAAAAATAAGGCCATGAAAGAGGACAAGGTGAATATGAGAGTGCAGGAATAGACATATATTTGAAAAGGGATTCAAAATAGATGGGAGAGAGTATAGAGAGCATATGACTAGTTATAGGCTAGTTTTAGATCACAAATATAAGAGATAATATTGTTTTTAGAAGAGAAGGAATGATATTTTTTAGAAGTTTTATTAAATTTAAAGATTCAAGTAGATTCAAGTTAAAAATAAATAGTCACAGACAAGGATCATTCATTTCAAGGGTAAACATCCCTTTGTTCCTATTTTATCAATAGAATATAGAAGAAAAAGTGTAGTAAATATTAAATATATTACATGGTTTGACTGTTTTAAATCTAAATTTGTAAAATATAGTGAAGACACTAATAAAGTGTTTGGTAAGAATAAATTTATTGAGGTTGGATTTTAGGTTATAGTAAATCTTAAGATATATGTAAATTCTAGTCCATGATAGCTAGTAAATTTAGGTGTGATTATAGGAATCATGACTATCACTATAATATTTTTGTCACTTTGGCACCATATGATGTGTATACAAACTTAGATCAATACCTATTAACCTATGAGATGAAATGGTTAGTCAAAGGTGTAACTATGATGATGTAAATAAGTGTGAGCTCATATGAGCCTTAATAGGTAGAGTTATAGATTTCATGTACAAAATGTATGCTACCAAATTAAGCTTTTAGGATATCATAAACTAGTTTATATGAGAATTTAAAATGAATAAATATACTAGTCAGATAATACAAGATCTAAAAGATTTAAAAAATAAAATTGGAGAGTCACTATGGGACTATGATCATAGGTTAGCTTATGTGATGGATAGATTCTATTTTATGTTTCAAGATAAAAATAAGTCTACGTGGTTTGTATAAGTTGGATGACCTCGATTAGGTTTTCCATTTCTGAAATCATATTCACTTCCAAGGTGGATGATAAAGTAGTTGTGTTTTAGATGGAGTACATAGAAAACTATGGTAAAGTTTATAGTCTAAATATATGTTGTTTTATACAATATGGATGAGCTACATAAAAGTAGCATACCCAAGATATGATTTTGATTCATGGAGTGTATAAAATAATGGAACAATATTAATTACTACCCAAAAGTCAAAATAGAGTTCTATGAGATTTGTTGGGTATTAGGACATGTGATTATGAAATGTAATCTCTTATAAAATTATACCCAATAATATCAGAGTTTATACTATAATCTCAAAAAGTCACACAATAATGGTGATAAATATTTCATTTCTTAAACAATTTAAGGAATACATCATAAATAATTTCTTTGTAGTAACTGTGTAGCATATACCTTCTATAAAACTAGGGATTTGAAGCCTAAATGGAGAAATGATAACTTCAACTCAATATCAACATCAAGGCTTAGCAAGTTAGGCACTATAGTATTCACAGTACCAAATATGATAGACTCCAATATTTCATTAACATAAACATTTATGGATCTTTTTTTTACCCAAACAAAAATAGCCAATGTGAGCTCCATATTCTCCCCAAGGACCATATGGGGTGATATGAGGGTCAACATCAAAAAGGGTGGGGTTAACCATAGTGAGAAGGTTATTAGAGATAATGGGGATATAGAGGTGGGTACTAAGGTAGATATTGAGGAGTTAATCATAGACAAAATGATACATAGGGTTGAAAACTAATTATTAGTTATCTATGTGGATAATATACTCGCTTTTCTCAAAAATTTCCAACCAAACTATAAATACGAGTATAATATGCATATCATAGAGATCCAATATAATATAATATAAAATATTATCCTATTATATAAAATAAAGGAAAATAAAAATTGGTTTGAAATGTAAACATGGTGAATTTGCACACGAGGGATCTTACATACATATAAGTAGCCACTCAACATTAACACATAGAGAAGGGATTACCACCCTTATATATGACACAAGATCAATAATTTAGAAATGTGAAACAAGAAAAATATCATGATCTTACAAGAGAAAAGGGTTTGATGTATTAGGAAACATAGATATTTTATAATATACAACACCAAATTGTGTCCAAGAGTGATATTGTGGTCAATGTCACACAAATGTATGGTCAAATAATGTGAATTGGGAGTCATAATGGTGTATTTATTAAATTGACATATATAATCAAATTTGTAATAACTCCACAAGATAAATATATCTTATCACATCACAAAACTCTTTCATAATCTATTAAATTATTCACAAAAATGGTATGAACACACTAATAATGTGGTATGGTATGTAAAGACCAAGAAACCATGGGATGTTGACTGTTGAATAGATATTGAATTTTCAAGATATAAGGTTCCAAATTTTGTATTTAAATTTTGAATCACATTAAATATGATCCCTCAATTGACATGGGAAGATATTAGATGGCCTGCTCTCAATTATAAGCCAATGACATTGAATCTCATAGACTACAGAAGGGTACAAACCTATTGGTAACCTAAAATATGTAGAGATAAAATTTGTTGATCTAAGTTTATGAGGTGATTTTTAATTCGTAGATATGAATACCAATGAAATGCACTGCCCTACATTGATTGGAAATAAATGGACATACAATGGGTAGATGATCATCAACACAATACACAATAAGTTATAAGTGAATCAAGAGGATAAGATTATTATCATACCTATAAATAAATATTAAATAAAGCCTCATATAATCCATAAATAAAATGATTTTCCATATGAATATGGGGACAATAACTGGTTTAAGGTTGATGCAAATCATAAGCACAACACTCTACAAGCTATAAAGTTCCCTATTACATATAGAAATAGAACCATTTTGGCCTTATAGAAAATAGATAAACCTTCATGTAGACCTATGATAACAAAATAATAATTTATGTAGTTATATATATGGAAATGCAAGTCTCCATCTTTGTGATCACTAACGAGGTTTGAAGTAGCTTTGAAATATCAAGTGGGTGCAATAGACATAGATTTCACCAAACCAACCCAAGAAGGTGGTCTACCTTGGAAAGTTGTGTCTTCAATAATCAGTCATTTAGATACCCATATGTTGAACTAGGTAAAAGTATACCATGAGGTGATACCAATGAGAATGGTTTTCACTATAGAGCTATAATTATTGTAATACTTCACAACCAAGGACCTAGGCTAATTTATATCTAGATTAGAGAAACATATTGCAAATGTATATTAGATAGATAGTGAAATTAATTATGATTTTAAGGGCACCATTTATACATGGTGGGAAATAAATGTCAAATTAGTTACAATGGGAATATTCTTTTGGATTATTTTGGGATTGATTTCAAATAATATTTGTGGCCATTTTTTTCTAGAAAGATAGTGCCCTAAAATTCATAGTCTTAAATGTGTCAATGTATGGTATTAATAGGGGTGTATAATCCATATATTGGGTATAATTATTCAAGTGTAATTTATTTACACTTCCAACATCATGGTATATATACTAGGAACACATGTGGGAAATAAAAAATTGGCCACAAGTTTAGCAAGATTTTGTTCATACCTTTGTCTTTGAGGATGAAAATCCCTTAGTGTAAAACACTCTTCATAAGTTGAAAATATATTTCTGTGATGGCTGATAAGAGTATATAATCACCATGATAAACTATTCTTCACATTAAATAATTAGAGATTTGAATATAACTATAAAAAATTACAATACCAGTAAGTAGATAAAGTATATTTTAGTATAACCCTACAATATAATCATAGATGAAATAGAAAAAATAAAATATAGTGGTAGTGATGAGGGCTTATACTTGAAGGGTTTCTTCAAAATTGAGCAAGAAGTATAAGAACCAAAATCAAAAATTGTAAAGAAAATTGAAGATGCACAACTATAAAATTTAAATATTCAAGAACAAGAAGGGTAGAGGAGACTACATGACTATATGCCAATTAGGTCCAATATAATATATCAATAACCATTAATTAAATTTTTAGGCAACATTGTAACCAAGGATGAACCAAATATTATAAATTTTCATGACTATTAGACATAGAAATAGTTGTCAAAAGGATTGAAATTGCTATGAGCTTATCGATGTGTGTCCAAACAATATTTTCATAAGTCAAGTGTGTAGACCCTTCATTGGGAGAGATGAAAATATAACTCAATGAGGTCATGAATCCTATTAATAGGTATCCATATAGGCTAAATCTCAATATGAAGCTTAAAGTTACGGTTGAAATTGATTGCATGTAGGAAGAAGGGATTATCTATCTGGTAGAAAAGTTAGAATGGGTAGATCCAATGGTGGTGAAACCTAAAAAACAAAAAAAAAATAGAGTCTTTAGGGACTATACATCATTAAATTATGCCCAAATAAATGATCCATTTCCAAGTCCATTTATAGATGAAGTCGTAAAATCAGTCATAGTACATGAATTTCATTATTTCATAGATGGATTTAGTGGCTATCACCAGATATGTATAATAGTTGAAAATCAGGATAAATCCACATTTTTAGTTTAATTGGGTTTCTCCACATACAAGTTAATGCCTTTTGGTCTCAAGAATGTTTATTTTTATCTCTAGGGTTATGGTCATTATGTTCAATGATTTCATCCATGACTTTCTATAAGTATATATTAATGATTGGGATATATTATATTTATTCGAAGAAAACTTATCTAATTTGTGACTCAATTTATAATAATATTAATATCTATGCATTGCATTTAATTATTATAAGTGTTTATTCTTTACATTTTTTAGTGTTCTCTTAGGCCACATATTATGAAACAATGATATTTTAGTGGATTAAGCTAAAATAATAATTATGAGCATGCCACCTCCTATAATCTCCAATTAAGTGAGATCCTTAGACATACATGTTATTATCACAAGTTCATCAAGGGTGATGCAACTATATTTTCACCAATGGAGAGATTATCACATAAAGATATGAAATTTTAATATTTTTTGGATTTGAAATAAAGGTTGGTAAAAAATACCATACTAATTTTTCCTAATTGGAGTAAGCCAATTCATGTGTGATTTAGTAAATATAGTAGGATTTGTTTTAGATCAAATAAGAGACATAGGTTTGGATCACCCCATTCACTTTGTATGCATAAAATAATCAATATCAGATAAAAATTTCACTATAATAGAGTGATAGGCCTTAGATATGGTTTTTTTATTTATAAAATTAGGTATCTCATATCCACACCATTTTAATTATTTACATACAACCAATATTTATGATACATAGTGAATAAGCTTAAGATAGGTATAAATATATCTATCCAATATTTTTAATTTAAGATTAATGTGAAACTAGGAAGAGAAAATGTGGGACCAAATTATCTTACCCAAATAAGGAAAGGTGAGGATCCAAAAAACTTACAAGATGATTCACAAAATCAACACTTGTTTATAGTTATTGTGATTCCATAAAATCTAGAGGATAACAAAAATCCTAAAACAAGGTGTTTTTCTACACATTATGTTGAAAAAGATAAAAATATATTAATCACATAAGCCATAAATTTTATTATTATCAATGTATTTTTGTAAAAAATGGGTAAGTATTATGTGTTGTGAATATTAGCCTTGGATAATGAGAGATGATAATTGTTATAATAAGCACACTAGGGAATTATAGGAGGACAGTTTAGAGGAAAATTAATTGTAAGATATTACAAAGTGATCTATCATTTCCTACACTATTCTTTAATGTGGATAAATTCATAAATCATTACAATGATTTTTAGATAATAGTAATTCAAAATCATAGGGATTACTTTCCTTTGGATCCAATGTTAGCAATGTAACCTTTTGAGTAATGGAAAATGAAATTTGTGGGACTTTTTAATCTTCAAAGACAATGCAGTCATGTTAGGTATATAATTATTTTGATGGATTACTTAAATAAATGGGTAAAATTTATTGTGATTTCAAGATGTATCATAATATATATAACAATTTTCTTATGAGAATTTCATTACTAAGTTTGGATGTCTAGTGAATTTGTTTAGTGATAGCAGAATTCACTTCCTGCATAGTATTATCACTACCTTGATAGAATAATTTATGATATCATACCATAATATCACATCCTATCATCTTCAATCAAAGGGGAAGCTAGAAACATCCAATAAATTAATTGATAACATGCTTGTAAAAATATGAAATTTATAGAGAGATTATTGGGTGGATCAAATTATTTTGATTGTATAGGCATATAGGGCTAACTATAAGCATGAGATAGGGTTCACTCCTTTCCAATCAGTCTAAGTAGAATTAATTATGTTTATGGAATATATAGTTCCAAGTCTATGAATCAAATCGATAAAGTGGATAGGATATCAAGATTCACTTCAAGTAAGGTTTTTTAGATATAACTCACATAGAAATAACTTGGTAAAAAATGAGTTAGACACATGAAATAAATAAGCAGAGTCATAAAGCATGGAATAATCACAATCTAGGATCTCAAGAGTTTTAATCAAAATAAAAAGTATTATTATATGATATTATATTTTAAGTACATTTAAGAAAATGATGATTTCATTGGAAAGGACCATACATCAACCACAAAGTATCATAGTAAGGAAAATATTACTAAGGAACCTTTAAAGAAACATTCTTATGGGGTGTATAAATGGTTGCAGGATTAAGCCTTACCACACATGATCTCTATCAATCTCAAGATAAAAATTAAATGGGTGTTGATTATCACCATATAGTTTCATTTTTTATTCGTTTATTATTTGATTGTCTTTTAATAGGTTTTTAGTATAGATATGTATAGTGTGATATCTATATCATAGGCTATCAGAAGATAGTTTAAAAATTCAATGTCATAGAGTATCAAAGGAAAGAAATAAAAAACTAAAGGAAAAACATATAGATAAGTAAACACAAGGTTAACACATGATCAATAAACTTATTATAATAATGAAGTGGCACCAAATGGGTATGGAGGACAAGTAACCAATAGTCATTCACAAGTGTTTAATGATAAAAAACTTCAAATATTGCATCTTTCTTGAAGTAGATAAGAATTTCAAACTTAGGTTATGTGAAAAAAATGAAAGTATTATAATAATAAATGAAATGCATCATATTGTAATGACCTTGATTATTCAATATATGTAGAAATACCCTTAACGTAGGGAAACACCATATAATACTCCTTTAGGAAGGAATAACTCCATAATGTCTCTTCGAGGGGACAACCTCCAATAGCCTCTTGCAATAGAAGACTCAATGCTTACTTGATATCTTTACCATGATAATCATCTCCTATATATATACATCTATCTAACCCATGGATGGATAACCTCCTAATCCTAATGTAGGCTGACCATTACCCAATATACTACTTCCACAAGTTACTCTATTATCCTAATATATTGTACCCATATAACTAACTAAGGGGATGTGTGCCACATGTCAGCATCTCCATCAACCCATATGCATCAATACATCATATCCCTAGGTACATATCATTCCTTCCCTCCTTGACATGTTTCGTCCCTGAAACATAGGAAGAAGCCAAATAATGAGTGTGCTTCAAATCATTGCACACTTGTCTCCAATCTTGATCATCTAAGCATCCATATGTGATCTTGGCAGGTGATAGCTCCAAGCTTGTTTCCAAATTTTATTGTGTTCCTCTGATTTTGTTCATGATCATAATTATACTACTTTGGTCTCCAAGCTTAATTATTCCTCTTTTTATTCCATGTACCATATTCCACTGCGCTACACTGATTCCAACCATGACCATAGTAGGTATTCTTCCATGCATATTTATAGTGTTTTCCCCATTCATTCCATGTGCCATAGTATTTTTTCTTTGGATCCCATGCATATCCATAATGATTGGAAATTTTATTTTCTGTATAAACAAAATGATTGTTGTTATGACACTTCCTCACCTGGTTCCATGATTGTTTCCTCTCATGATGATGTGGGTGTCTATATACCTCAACCTTTTCCAATACTTTGACCTTATCCACCTTTGCTTCTACCTCTTCCACCTTTTCCTTCTTTGTCTCTTGAGTAGATGAATTGTTCATTTGTAGTGTGTCTTTATCTATATCATCTGAATCTTCATCATGATCTTCATCACCTGTTTCAATCTCATCCTTATGATCTACCTGGATTGTTATTGATGTTTTTTTCACTATGATATCTTGTAAAGTGATCTTATTTTTCTTATACCAAAACTTCATGAAATTTTTGTAAACATTGATAATCATTGTTCCCAAAGTCTCTAACCATGGATATCTAAGAACTATATCCATATCATCCATATCCAAAGCATAAAAATCTGAATGTAAAACATATTTTTCCATAATGAGCTTCAGATCTTCAAACATTGAAATATTCTAACCATCTACTTGAACCTCCTTGATATTATTTACTTGAACATGTAGATGCTTAGCCACATTCATGTTAATGAAGTTATACATGCTAGTAGGGTTTTTGGACACAACTACCTTCTTCTTTTGAATCTATCTATGAAATTGAAAAATTGACTTAGATTTCTTTGGAGCCAAATTATTTGAACCCTTTTCTTCTTCTTCTTCTTCTTCTTCTTCTATTGCTTCTTCTACTTCTTCTTCTTGTTCTTCTGATGATTCTTCTATTTCTTCTTCTTCTTTTTCTACTTCTTCTTCTTCTACTACTTCTTTTTATACTTCTTGTTTTATAGCCCAACGATCTAAAAAGATTTGTTCCATTTCTTTCCATGAAGAAAACCTTTCTGTACAGCTCAACTGATCAAACCAATCTACTGCAAGCCCAACAAAAAAGGAGTTAATCATCTTTGCCCAAAAGTTTTTCTAAAATGATTCTCAAAAAGGATCCACAATTCTTTAGCATCAATATCATCTTCGCTTGAAAATTTTCTCAACTCCATGATCCACAAATAAATTAGGGTTCATGAAACCCTAAAATGTCAAAATTGATCCATAAAATCATAATAAATCACTCCAAACAACTCAAAAAATTATAAAAGTTTTATTGTACTTCTCTTAAATCTGCTTACATCTCCAGTAAAAATTTCAAATAAAAATTCCCTATATTTTGGAAGATATATCGAGATTATTATAAACCCTAAAATATCAATAACTCCCTCAAATGAATCAAACAATTCTGAAATTTTTACTACGCTTCTATTATATTTTCTTACATCTTTAGTAAAAATTTCAAATAAAACTTCTTTATATTTCAGAAGATATAGTGAAATTAGTGTTTCACTCCACACAAATTGCCCAAATCAAAGCTCTGATACCACTTGTAATGACCTTGATTATTTAATATATGAAAAAATACCCTTAAGGTAGGGAAACACCATATAATACTCCTTTAAGAAGAAATAACTCCATAATGTCTCTTTGAGGGGACAACCTCCAATAGCCTCTTACAATAGAAGACTCAATGCTTACTTGATATCTTTACCATGATAATCATCTCCTATATATATACATCTATCTAACCCATGGATGGATAACCTCCTAACCCCAATGTAGGCCGACCATTACCCAATATACTCCTTCCACAAGTTACTCCATTATCCTAATATATTATACCCATATAACTAACTAAGGGGATGTGTGCCACATGTCGGCATCTCCATCAACGCATATACATCAATACATCATAACCCTAGGTACATAGCACATATTGAATAAATCCATAAGCCAATTCACTGATTTTGTTCAATGAAGTACAAAGGTCTTATCACAAAAATTTATGGCATTTAATCCAAGAGAATAATAGTGCAAAAATAGCTCAGTGTAATTCAATGCAAAGTGTCAGACATATGGAGAAAAGAAAGGGTATATTGATTAATTTAATATAGAGTGAAACACATGTCAAAATAATTTGATCACATATCCTTTTTCAATCTTAGGTTTTAACTATTTACATAAGCACAAAACCTCCTAAGCTTCCAACACAACATAACAAAGATGAGTGGATCAAAGATTATCCAACCATTGAATGTAGGAAATATAAATAGGGTTAACTCTAGTAAATTAAAGTTACCATGATCTCAACCCCTTTAATTTTTTATATGTAATATATACAACCTTATTTATTCTTAATCACATCATTGTTATGCAAATAGGATCCATAACCATGGAAAATCAGCTACAAGTGTCAAATATCAAATGATTGATCAAGCTCACAAATTTTGGGTAAATATATGAAGTGGTGATGACACTTATAAGTTCATATAATGAGGGGTTATTACACTTGTCAAAGGATGTGACCATATACATCAACATAGCAATAATATCAAGGGTAACAGTGTTTTTAGTGTAACGCAAATCACTCTTGCCATAAAAAACTCAAAACAAAGGGATAATTATGCTAGATGATATAGGAGAATACCCTTTGATTCAGTAAATATGCTACAATGTGAATGCTCTCTAACTAAATTTCACATAGATTATAAAACACCACCAAGAGTGATTACCATGCAACAAAAGCAGTAATTAACATTACATACTCAATGAGCTAACTAGATGATAACCTCAATTAGATAATATTCCTTGTATATAAGATAATTTATAAAATATTTTTTGTGCATCACAAGTTTATCAATAGTATTTAAAATTAATTTGTGCTCATTTCTTAATTTGTAAGGAAGTAACGAATATAGTAATAGGGTGTGTAGAAGAATACCTAATAAAGTAAAGCATGATCCAAAAGATAGTGAGAAATACTCTTTGGCTTGAGAGGAATAAATTAAAAATAAGAAAGTCACTAGAAAAAGGGGTTATTATATGGATGGTTGAGTTGACTTCCTATTGTGATCTAGATCTAAGAAGTGTATGCTTTTTAAGAGGCTATCAATCCACTATTTAAAATAATTAAGTTTATATGAATGAAAAGAAAGAATACTTGCATTCAATAAATAGAAATTAAATCCATGTAAGATGATATGAAGCTAAATTTCTTGTTAAATAAAAAACTAATTATAGCAAAAGTGGGTCACTACTCATGCTAAGATAGTTGGGGTTAGTTTCAAAAAATTAGAAAAGTCTCTATGAATAGGCAAGAACATAAAAATAGGTTTTGGTTTGGGTCAAGGAAGTGAAAATAACTTCTTGTTATTTTATGCCATAGTGACCATCGATGGTTAGGTAAATCATCAGTGGTTGGGCTAACCATCAATGGTTGGGTGACCATAGATAGTTGAGGTGACCATTGATGGTTTGGCTAACCTTTAGAGATTGCCTATGAAATTTTAGAAATGTTTAGAAAAGAGATTATAGATTGGGTAATTGGTCAAATAGAGGTTTTTCATGGATCTAAGGAATGGAACATAAGATACTAATGAGTTTGGTAGGGTAGGGAGCTTAGAAATGAAATAAATCAAAGAAATAAGTAAGAGATACCTATAATTTGATAGTTGGAGGATAAAGTAATCTAAATAAAGTGATAGTACTTTGGCCTTCAAAAGTGATTTTGATAGAGGTTTGAGTCTTTGTTGATGATGCTTGCTTATTAAATGGATACTAGACACCTATATGCAAGATAAATTTGATGTGGATTGTTGGATTTCTAGATCCATTTCTCTTCCTACTTATCTCATTTTATACGATGAATTTACTAAATGTATAAGAGGAAGTTGTTAACTGTGATGGAGGGTAAAGTTTCCATTTATTATGATTTAAGGTTGGGTTACATCACAAAAAATAAGTTGATAAATTCACCATGCTTATATTTTACAGTTGGTAATGATTTAAAGTAGGCTTAGTGACCTGATTGTCAATGGTCAAGATAATCATTAATGATTAGGCAAACCATCAATGGTCACAGTTCTAGAGGAAATGGGTTAAAAAGGGGTAAATTAAAAATTTAATTTAATAAATTAATAAATGGGCTAAGTATACTAGGTGGTCAACTAACCTCAGAGTCTGGTAGGGGTTCAAATAATTTTGACATCTAAAACTATGTGGTTTTTGAGTTTCTATATTTTACCCCTTTTTGTTATGTAGCTTTAAATTAACATGCTACAAAATAAAAATAAATTATGGGTTAAGGTTTGTTGCCTCATAAATGGGATGAGGTATTTCCCCTCAAAATGGGAGTTGATGAGGTGAAACTAAAGTTAGGTTAAGGTTTGATAATTGGTAAATGGTGAGCCATGAGGTAGTTGACACAAAAGGGTAGGGTATTTGAAATGCAAACACACACATAAAATATGACTAAGTAAAAAAATCAAGATCATGTAGAGACTAAAGTTTCCAATGTTGATAATAATAAGGTCAAGGTTTAAGGATACATATGATAGGGTAACTAATCCATAACATTGGTCATATCTGATTGGGTCATTTATATCAAGTCATATAGATAGGGTTAGTATGTTACATAGGTATTTAGGGTAAGAAGTGCTAAAAAAATAACACAAATGATCAAGTCATGCATGAGGTGGTGAAAATTGCAAAATGTTAACATGGAAAGGTTAGTCAATGTGGTTAAAATGATCAAGGCAAAATCATTTTAAAACATGTGAATGTTTGGGTCAAAAATGACCAAGATCAAGGTGGATGTAGTAAAATAGGTTAATCAGAGAAGGAGAATCTTTGATAGGACCAGTTTTAGGTTAGGGGAGAGTAGGTGATATCCCAAAAAGTAATCACCTAGGTGGGGTACACTAATTTTTTTGAAAAGAATGTGGGGAATCCTAATTATATATGGTTAGGTGTGTCTCTAGGGTCAACTGTCGATGATCACCCTAACTATCAATAGTCAAGATAAAACCTTAAAATATAGAAGATCAAAAGTAAAATGGAACTTTATTTTCCCTATTTGACTTTTAGCATTTACACTTTGAGTGAATTTGTACATTTTGGCATTTGTGCATTGAGTTTTTTGAGTGAGAGGTAATTGATTGGGTGACTAGTTGTGTAGGGTTAATTGAGAGTTGATTCAATGGAGGGTGGATGAGGACATAACTAGGTAGTGGGATGAGGGCTTAAACCACATTATAAATGACATGACAATGTAGGTTATGTATTAAATTTTATAGGTAGTATAATTTAGGTAATTACAAATTTGATCTTAATAGGGATAGGATTTTATAATGGTTTTAGGTAGGGTTTAAGGGAAATGATACCCTAGGTGTAGAGTTTGTGGAAATAGGTCAAATTAATGTGGGAAAGTTATAGGTGAAGGGTATGTTGGGTTTGAATTGGGTTATAAGATAGGTCTATGGAGGTTAATGTTGAAATTGGGGTGTTGAGTAGAGGTCATGGGGGGTCATGGGTTTGAGGTTGGCACCACCAATGGTCACACATAGTGACTATCAGTGGTTTGACCTGACCATCGATGGTTGAACCCTAGGGGAAAAATAGTCCCTAGAGACCATCATTGGTTCAATGAACCATCAACAGTCAAAGGTTTGGGGTAGTATGAAGGGGAAGATGGTAATTTGGTTTGATGTTTTTAAGGTTTAGGAAAGTGTGTAAAATTTATAAAACATTTAAATGTTAAAGTGGTGTAAAAGGGATGGGTGGTACGGTAAGTTGAAAGGTGGTAAAGGGAAGGAAATTTTGGAAATTTTTAGAGTAATGTTAAAGGTTTATTTAGGGTTTGGTAGAGTGCATAGTGTTATAAAATTTATTTTTAAGAGGTTGTGAAAGGGATGTGATTTGAAGAGTTTAGGGTTTAGGGTTGAGGAGTTAGGGTTTTCTAGGGTGTAAAGTTAAATGCATGGATAAAAAGTGTGATAGAGTATGGAAATTTGTTTGAAAGTAGTCTTAAGTGGTAGAAAATGTCAAATGTGATGTCTAAAAAAAGGTTTGGTGGGTAGAATGAGGTGGAAAATGTGTTAGGTGTAGATAAATAAAGTGCTAGGGCTTTAATAGGTTTAGTAAAAATTATGTGAAATAGGGTACTTATGGGTGATAGAAGTATCCATTAATATGAAGAAAGGTAGATGTTGATTGTGAGCATTATAGGTAAATGCAACAGGTAGATTGAAATAATGGTAGATGTAATAAGATGAAAAAGATAGGTGTAGGGAAGTATCAAGTTAGATGTTGAAAACTAAGTAGTCATTGCTAACATGATCGTTATATAGGCACACAAGTAGACTTAGATGAGGGACTAGGTCCCTAAAATTTTTGCTAAGGTTTGAGATGTGATGACTACAAAGGAGTGGAGACATATGGAGATAGTTAGACTAGGAATGATGATTCATTACTAAAACCTACCATGAGATGTGGGTATGATTATGGCCTTCATTGAGAGATGGGACCCAGCCACAAACACATTTTTACTATCGATGGGGGAGATGACAATTCTTTTAGAGGATATTTAGTGCATCACATGGCTACCCATTTGTGGGGAGCCAATATACCATATAGAGAGTGAGAATATTGACTATCATATGGATTTGATGTATGGGGTAGATCAAGTACATGCTTAGTTTCTCTTAGGTGGACTCAGATATAGATCCTTATATCAGAGGACTCTAATGGATAGATGGCTAATCATAATAATGATGGTGGCCATGTTCTACTTCATGGTATTAGATTCAATCAATGGATACTTTCCATACCTATTACTAGTGGTGTTGGTGGAGATGCTTCTAGGGAAGACTATGTTTTAGTGGCGCCTAGTGCTATTAGTACATATATACAAAGAGCTATGGGCCTTTAGAACATGTAAGTGATATGGGATTAATGGTGCATTCATGATCCATTTTTATGCATAAGAGAACATTTGGGTACTGAGGCTTGTAGGGGTACCCTAAGATGGATTTATCTAGAAGCCATTTCTATTTGGTTTCACTAGATGGAAAGGTGATTATGAATTGATAAGACTTGGTCATGGTGGTTGGGATATTGAGTGGTTCAGGGATACCTTAGAGGGTTTGGTAGTTATCGACATAGTATAAAGGCCATTTGTAGGTTGGCCTAGGTGGCTTGGGTATAACTACCACACATTATCCTTAAAGAGTTGGCACTAGATTTATGAGAGATGGGATGGTGAGATAGAGCTTATCCTGTTTAAATGAGTGTGGAGGTAGTTTGGATTGATGCAATGGATCTTACTCAATGTCCTTGGATACAAGAGGGAGGATGCAAAGTTTTAGCTTCCTGAGCTACAATTACAAGATGTTATACTAAACTATAAGGAGCTATCAAATAGAGCCACCATTGATGATGTAGGGGTTGTAGTTAGGTACAAAACATGGTACCAAGCTAGATATGCATCAGCCAATTTTGGATGGGGTGATAGGGGCATTAGCCCATAAATGTGGATCTTATGGGGGCATTAGAATATGATGGATAGGTGGTAGTGGCACTAGCAATGGTATAGGCCTAGATTACCAGCTTAAAAGGATAGGTGGCCACTTTATAGGGTCAAATAGACACTTTAACTAGAAAGTAAGATTAGGCATGGATCTCTCTTGGGCTAGTGACATAGGAGAGAGATTCTTTGAGATAGAGGATAAGAGTGCCCATAACAATAGTAAGAGGATCACTTGACATGGTTCCAAGGACATGGTACTTAGCCACCATTGAGGAGCTAAGATATTATGAGGCTATAGTGATAGCTCATCTACCATTGGAGATGAGGTATATAGAGTACATGGCTAGCTTGGAAGGGGGTCCATAGATAGCTACTTTAGGATAATGGGCTTGGATAATGGGGTAGGTAGTGATATCAAGGGGACCACCACTAGATGGTAGTGTAAGTGTAGGTACAAATGGGGCCAGTGGTAGTGGTGTCCCAATGGCTTGATTTGTTGAGTTTGGTAGACATGAATGTACATTATTTTGACTCTAGCCTATGTATAAATGATGTGAGATGTATATCAATGAGAGACATAGATACATTATGTCTTGTATTTCCTTATTGATGTATATGATGATCATGTTGATTATATTGATGACATTTGTTCATATTAATGACATGATGATTATGTTTTGATGTTTATCAATTATATATTGATATTTTATGATTATGATGGTGATATGATGATGACTTTTCCTAATGAGATGAGATGTAAATTGATTTTTGTTGTTCAAATTTTATTCATGAAATGGAAATGATGTATTATGATGATGGATAAGATGGGTGGACTCATGATTATGATGTTTTGATGATGTGTATTATAAGTGATGACTGAGCTTAGGTATATATGATGTTAGATATGTGATGATTGATTTGATTATGCTATAAGCGATGTTACTTGTAGATGTATATGCTTTTTTCATTAGATGGATATGATAAATATACATACATACATACATACATACATACATATATATATATATATATATATATATATATATATATATATATATATATATATATATGATCAAAGAGAATGAATGACAATAATGATTTTATGTATATACAATCATGGTGATGTTATGTTTTAGATAGATTATTTGATATATAGATTTTGATAGTAAAGAGAATGATGACATTGTTTATAGATATAACATGGTTATGATGTGGCTTTAGGATAATTTCTTATGATGTATATGAGAAATGTTAGATGATATGGTTTATGTGGTTTGTTGACATGATGTGATTTATGGATAGGATTATGGATATGTGGACTAAAGTTATCTCACGAGTTTTGATATTTATGAATGTGTATGATGTGTGTTTTAAGGTTTATTAATGGTAGGATGTTCATGAACCATTATTTTAGGTGATGTTTAGTGTATATGTGAGGGATGATGTGTTTATTCATGATGATTGATAGGATGGTTTTGATTGTTTATTTTGATGATGTGATTTATGATATGTTTGATGTTTGGGTGCATAGATGGAATATGGCTCATAATGTTGTGAGCTATAGGGAATGATGTTTAGAATGTTTGGATATGATATGTGATATTAGGATATAATGAAGACACATAAATTTGGTATAGGTAACAAACTAAATGTTGGAAAAAGATAAAATAATTATGACACCCATAGATTCATGAACTAATAACGAGAATGTAATAAAGGCATGATGTATTCATTGATAAGGATCTAAAAAAATTGAAGTTAGATTGGCTTAATGAAAATAAGTGTTTTTAATGCTTTGCATTAACATGCTTCAAGGGAAAATGTGGTATCTTGATCAAATTATGTCAAGTAAGCTCAAAATCCCTTGATTTTTAGAGGGAATAAAGGGGAAAAGTAGGTTATAGGTAATTTGAAGGGAAATGGGTGATACAGTAACTTGATTTGGGTTAGTTTTAGCCTTCTATAGGTGACCTAAGAACCATAATAGACAATTTAATATCTTAATACAAATTGTAGATTGATCAATGCTAGAACTCTATTAAATATATATGAAAGAGCTGATTGCAGTCCTTTTAGGATAGCTTGCTTTGATTTTGATATAGGACCCCCATTTTTTGCCTCTTGTTGTTTTTGATAAAAGGGGTGAAGTTAATCGACACAAGAAGATTCAAAGTATTACTTTGAAAAACTTTTCTTAACCATCCTTCAAGGGAGTGGTCTAAGTTTAGATTTATTTTAATGTTGTAGTTGTCCTTTAAGGGAGCAGCCTATCTTTTAAGTAATTGAGCTCTTAGGTAGACATCCTTCAAGGGAGTGGTTTGCAATGCTAGAGATATGGACCCATGTGATATTTTGGTATCCCAATTCTATTTTAAATGCTAGGTTGAGACATGGATAACTCTATTTAGGCTTAGATGTCTACCTTTATGGAGATAAGACTTTGAGCACAAAAGGTTGATGATAGATGAGGGAAAGTGGTTTGAGAGACAAGTAATCATGGGATTCCATTTGGTTAGAGATGAAAAGTATCCATGAGAATTAGGCCATGGGTAGATCTATGATATCCATGATTAGGATGATTCTATAACTATGAAGGAGAATCACATAGTTCTATGTTGAAATCAATTATCCCCAAAAAGAATAGGAATAGGTAGGTGAAAATATCATAAACCATGGGATAAGCTTAAGTTAGACACAAAGGTGAGTTTGATCCCTTTTTAACAATAGAAAAGATGTAGATACGAAGCATTGAGATGCTCAGGTTCTAGTTTGCCTTTGGGGGAAGACAAATAATAAGCACCTAATCCATACTTATGGGTTAAGATGTAGGGTCTAGGCTAATTGAAAACAAACATGCATTTTTTTGTTTTCTCTGTACTAGTTACATGTTAGTTTTCCTTAAGGATGAGGTATTTGATATTTAATTCTTTCTCTTTCAGGTGTGTTATATGTGTGCTTGATTTGTTCTTGATAGACACAAATATGATTAAGGGCTATGAGGGATTTTTCATCAAAGAGTTAAAAAAGTGTGAGATGTTCTTGATGATAATCACTCTTAGAGAGGATGTCATGAAAAGATATATAAAGATAAAGAATATAGACTTTGAGAGGAAGGACTAACTCTACTCCAAAGATGAGAAAGGGGTAACACCTATAGCAGTTTGAATGCTAGTGTGATAAGCCCATAAAGTGAATAGGATGTGGAGGTAACAATATTGACCTAAAGCACTTGCTACCTTAGTTAAAATTTTATTGAGGATTTTGTTAGTGGCTTCCACCTATCCATTTTATTTTGGATTATAAGGAAAATAAAAACTTAACTTGATGCCAAAAGCGTCAAAAGGCCCTTAGAATTGTTTGTTCTTAAAAGATGTGTCATTGTTAGTGATGATCTTATGGGGAAAATCAAATCTAAAAATGATGTTGTGAGTGATGAAATAAACAATATTTTTGGTTTTGGCTGAGATAAGAGGGATGGATTCTACCCATTTGGTGAAATACTCAATGGTGGTAATGATAGATTGATGTCATTATGAAGAATGAGGATTGATTTCCTTGATAAGATCGAGACCCCATTACAAGAAGGGCCAATATTATTTTGATAGTTAAATGCCATGGGTAGGTACGTAATGTAAATTATCATGCTTTTTACATTTGACACAATTATTTACATAATCACAACAATCTTGACTGAGAGTAGGCCAATAATAGCCAAGGTGAAGGATACACTTAATGATATCTAGGCCACTAAAATGTCCCCCATAGATTTCATCATGCATTTATTTGATAGTGTGGGAAGCTTCATTAATTCATAGGAAATGGAGAATTAGGTTGTTAAATATGTGTTTAAAAAGGATTACTCCTAGTATGGTATAATGAGAGTTACTCTAAATAAATGCTTTTTGAGCATTCCTCGATAGGTTGGGAGGAATAATGTTGAGATTAAGGTAGTTAAAAGTTTGGTCATACCAAATGTCAGAAGGGGATGCTTCCATACTAAAATTAATACAAAGGTTATAAATAATATATGAGGGTGTGATAAAATTATTAATGGTGATAAATAGTTTAGATTCAATAGGTTGAGATGGGATTTGGGAAGTAATGGAAGCCATTGTGTTTATGAATTTGTTGGTAGATCAAGGAACTAGTTGTATAAGGTAATGATTGAATGATGCTAAGAGTATGTCTATGAGTTGTTTTTACTTCAATAGGAAATCATTTTTACATTGATAATATCTATCAACCTAGCTGATCAAAAGTTGGGAATCACTAAATATACTAATTATTTTAACCCCTAGGGCTAAATCAATTTGGACACCTATGACTAGGGCTTTGTACTTTGACACATTATTAGTAAATTTGAAGTCAAGTTTAAAGGAAAGGGGAAGAGGTTAAATATTAATTGGAATGAGGATAATGCTGACACCCCCACCATATTGGCATTTGGAGCCATAAAAAACATGGTCATTTGGTAGGTGGCTTCTTCCTAGGAAAGGGTTGTGATGGACTCATCTAAGAAAGCAAGAGTAAGCTATTAGTTTTCTAGTAGAGGAGATTAAAACAATTGATCAATTATTACTTGAACTTTAATGGAATTTTGATGAATTAACTCAAGATTAAACTCATCTAGGAATATGAGCCACTTAACCATACACTAGTTTTGGTATGGTTTAGAGTGCATGTACTTGAGAGGGTCAATGTTAGTGATAACATAATTTTTATGAATAATAAGGTAGTGATGGATTTTTGATGCCATAAAAAATAAGGCAATGAAATGTTTCTCAAGATGAGTATATTGAGTCTCATATTCTATAAGTGTATAGCTAATGTAATAGATGGCTTGTTCTTTGTTTTATTCATCATGATGAGTGATCATTGCCTCTAAAGAATCATTCATGGTGGATATGTAATGGTTGAAGAGATGGTATTCATTAGGAGGGATAAGGATAGGTGGTGAGATAAGGTACTCTTTGATTGAATCAAATGCGTGTTGATAGTCCTTGGTCTATTTAAAAGAGGTGTCCTTCTTGAGAAGATGGTGAAAGGGTTGACATCTATCTAATAATTGGGAGATGAAGTGATGAATGGATTATATCTTACCCTATAGGATATGGATTTTATTAATTTTATTAGGAGGAGGAAACTCTAAGATTTATCTAACTTTGGTGGGGTCTATTTTGATTCCTCAAAGAGAGATGATAAATCTGAGAAGATTTCTAGATAGGACCTCAAAAATACATTTCTTGGGGTTGAGCTTGACATGATAATGGATTAGTCAGTCAAATATTATTGTGAGAACAACTAGGTGATCTTTGGATTTCCCAAGGAGATCATCCACATAGTCCTCTACAATTTTATGGATGGGATCATGAAAAATGTAGGTCATGTCATGCTAATAGGTTACTCTAGCATTATTTAGACCAAAAGGCATGACCATGTAGTAGAAGGCCCCCCATGGGGTGACAAAGGATGTTTTATGTTGATATTTTGGGGTAATCAAGATCTGATTATATCTTGAGAAACCATTCATGAGAGATAACATCTTATGGCCACCTATAAGATCAACAAGTTGGTTAATGTTAAGAAAAGGAAAGTCATCCTTTGGGCAAGTGAGGTTAAGATCATGAAATTCAATATAGGGGTGAATTCCCTTTATGGGTTTGGTAATGGGAATGATGTTAAAAACCCATTGTGGATAATTAATGGGTTGAATGAAGTCAATAGATAAGAGACATTGAAGTTATTTGACTAGAAGGGTGATGTAAGGATGTATCCTATGAAGCTTTTACCATACTAGCTTAACATCAGGATGGGTGACAATGTTATGGATGTCAATATAAAGGTCAATTATAGGTATATCTTGATAGGACCAAGCAAATGTTATCCTATGGTCACAAAGGAAAGAGGGTAATCTTCTTGCTCCATGGAATTTAATGATTGGCTAATTTTGATGATATAGGGGTTATACTAAGTACCCAAATTGACATCGATAGTAGATTCATTTATCATGGTTTGGTTCTCAAGAGGAATGGGTTTATGAATAAACTAATCCTCTACACCAAAATAGGTGAGAATGTAATCATCATCCTAATGTTATATGGTGTTGATGGTAGGATAATCTCACTCTATCATTTCAAGATGGATGAGAGGAAGGGTCTTAGTTTGGCCTCTCTTTTTATAGGTTATGGGGGGAAACTAATGGCATTGATTAAAAAAATTTAGATGGGATGATATCAAAGTCTTGAAATTTTGAGGGAGGTGGGGTTGGTGAATATGAAACATCCTCTTCGATGATAGTGATGGGTTTTGGTGAGGTGGGTTCTTCTAGTGGTATGAATCCAACGATAGATAAATAATAAGGTTTTTGATTTTTTATTATGGGTAGTTCATGAGGTCCCTATTCATAAAGGCCAAGGCCAAACCCATTCCAAACACACCTATAAAGGTAATCTTTGGTCAAGGCTAGTTTGTTGAGATAAGAGAAGTCAGAGGTGAATGTTTAGATGGACAAAGTAGTGGTGGGAGATCAAAGTAGCTGATTAAGTCCCCCATAGATGAAATTTGTTTGATTGTTAGGGAGCCTAAAAGGGATGATGGTTTTGATATTGGGATTGTAGGAAAGGTTATGTTTAAAGTTCCCATAATCTTGTAGATTAGGGAAAACATCCAAGGCTAAAAGGTGATATTCCCCAAGGGAGAGATGCTAAAACATGGATTCCAAGGGGTCCTATATATGGATTTGGGAAGAAGGAATAGATGATCTAGTTGAAGCTTCAACAATGGTATGGGTGGCAGTGCTATGGGTTTTGGCTAACAGTGAGGTAGTGGGGCTAGTAGTTGATTATGAGGTGGATGAGGGAGGAATAAGAATAGATTTTCATTAGGCTAATATATCACATTTCAAGAGTAAAAATAACTAGGGTTAGCTTTGATGGTAATAACTTGACCTTCGTGTTTAAATTTGACATGTCAATGTAAGGTGGAAAGGACACAACTCATGTAATAGATCCAAGGGCATCTGAGTAAAACATTGTATTATAACTCACTCTTTATAATTTAAAATAGTTTATTAATGGTGTGAGGCACCAATTAGATATAGAGGACAACTATTCCCAAGGTAGTATCCATAGTATCATTGAAAGAGCAAAGGACCGTTGCTTTTTTTAACATGATGTTCTTAGGTAGATAAAATTAATCATAAGTATAGGAGGAGATAATATTTATGTTAGTTCCTCCATCAATAATCACCCTTTTGAAATGGGTTTGATTTATGTACATAGTGATGAAGAGGGGAGGATCAGGATCCTTAGAATGAACATGATATATGTAAAAATATTGAATGATGACAAGGGGAAAAATTTATAGGGCTCGAACAAAGGGTGTAAGAGGTTGACGGTCATCTAGTTGTACCTCTATAGAATGTAGAGCCTTTACTAGTGCTTGAATATTGTTGGGTGAGTTGTTGATTAGTTCATAAAATCTCATCTTTAGTGGTGTCTGGTGAAGTTTTTTCAACATAATATGTTGGATGAAGTTAGAGGGGTTTGAGGGAGAGGCTCCCAAAATTGATGATTTTGGTTTTGGTGGTGGGATAAATGAAGGTGTAGGTGTTTGGGTTTGGTTATAAGGATAAGGGGTTAAAGGATATGTCCAAGGAATGTATACTTTGGCTTTTCCCTTCTCCTTCTATTGGGCTTGAGATTAGGTAACCATATGAATATTGTGGTTAGGGGGATTTTTTGGGTTTGATGGTTTCTTTGGTTCTTCCTCCTCACTCTTGGGTGGAAATCAAAGAGTAGGTAAATGTTGGGTAGTTGAGTTAATGGTAGGATTGGTAATGGAGGTAAAATAGGTTCATCTAATAATAGACCATCCTCATCATATAGGTTATGAACAAGTTCTTGGAGAGATTTGAAGTTCTTTATGTCATGTCTTGGTGCCCTATGGTATGCACAAATCAATTTATCATTGAACAATGAGGGTTTGGTATTGGAGGGGTAGAATGTTTTCATAGATGGTAAGCTAATGGAATAGCCTTACAACAACCTTTATAGGATGGTTGAATATGACTCATTCAAAGATTTTAGAGGTGACGGGTTCATAGTTTTAGGGATGAGAACATTCTTAGAAGCATTTTTAACCTTATAAGTTATAGGTGGTGGAAGGGTTTTAGTTGGTCTTTAGGATTGCTTGGTTATGGTTGATTTTGGGGTAAATGATTTAAAAGTGGAATATTAAGATGATGAAGGGTTGGATATAGGTGGTAAAGTAGAGGTGGATAGGTTAGTTAATAATGTAAGAAAACTAGATGATTTAGTAGGGTTATGTGTAGATAGAGAAAAGGTGGATGGTTTGTTAGAAGAAGAATAGGTAATTAGTATGGTAGAAGGATGGGGTCCTAAGATAAAGGGTAAGTGGGAAGGAGGTGGTATGATTTTAGTTCAATGTAAAGTATTAGGTAACTCTACCTTATTATTTTTTTTATTTGGTGGATTATATGGTGTTAAATCTAATTTTAAATAGGGGTGAGCATGACTAGGTGTGGGAAGGATTCCTAGATTCTTGATAGGTTTGGTAAGAGAGGCATAAGGTGATTGGAAATGTTAGATGGAGGTGGTTGGGATGGTTTTCCTATGGTTTTAGAATAAGAGGTATTTTATGGATATGTAATAATGGATTTAAGAGTGTTTTCAAGTGAGGTTGAGGCTTCAAATTTGTTTTGGTAAGGCATCCCAAGATGATGCCAAAAGGTGGATCTATCAAAGTTGGGTTGAGAAGTGAACTCTAAAATTTGGACTAGTCTAGAAAAGGGCTTATAGATGGGATTGTTTACTTGGTCATTAGTTTTAAAAATTAATCCCTTAGGTGGAGAAGATGGGATGGTTCTTCCATCCTTATTTTTTATGGGGGTTTCCAAAATTGGTGGTTAGGTAAATAAGGTAACCTTCTCTCGTGGGATGGTTTCCAAAGAGAGATTGGATGGTTCTATGATGGGGGAGGTAGGTATGGTGTCCTCAAATGAAGGAATAGACATGGTTTCTTCCTTTATTTTGGTGTCTAAAGGAGTGGAGGGAATTTCTACCACTTTAATAGGTGGAGTGTAGGGAGAAGTAATGGATAAATCAAGGGTTATCTCTTTTTGTGTTTCCATCAAAGGAGAGGTGGATAAAGCTAAAGTATCATTAGGTGAAGAGAAAGGGGTGGTTTATTCCGTTGTTTTTGTATCCAAAGGAATATAAGGTGAGTCTAATACTTCTATAAATTAAACAGAGAAAGAAGTATTTTTTATAGTGGCTTCCTCAAAAATGGGCTCAATAATAATAATGTTGATTGTATGTGCCTCATGAGAGTGAGATGACTCTAGTTTGTTATCATGGTGATGGGTAGAAGGAGAATGATTGGTAAAATATTTGTGGAATATGTCGAGTGATTTATTAAGAGGTGGATTTAGATTATTAAATGCAAGTTATCCATTATTGATTAAGCTTTGGACTAGAGTTTTAAGGGTATAACAGCTATTAATATCATGTCTAATAACCCAGTGAAAGGCACAATGGTCATTCTCATTATACCAACTAGACATGGGGTGAGAAATATAAAATTGTTGGGGTTGTTTGATAGGTGTAAGTTGGATGAGGTTAACCTTGAGAAATTTATCCAAAATTGAAGCATGAGACTCCCATATTAGAGTATATTGTTTTGGAGGAGCTTGGTTTTTATTTGGTTTTATTGATAGGAAGGGTTGACAAAATTGGTTTGATGGGGTTGGTTTCTAGTTAGTGGTAGAGTAGTCTTTAGGAAAAATATGTTTATTTATGATTTTTTTTTGGTAGTGTGATGGTTGGATTGGTTATTAGTTTTGGTGGAGGAAGGGTAATTGGGTTTAAAGCTAGAATTTGTGTTCTATAGTTTCAATTTCCCTTTGTCAATGGTTCAATTTTCAAGTTTACATGACATGGTGAATGCCTTATAAAGGTTATAAAATTTTGAAATTTAAGAGTGGGGGAAACATTTTTGGCACAATCTTGAGAAAATATCTCAATCAACTCAGGTTGGGGTAAGGAGAAAAAAATCTAGTTGATGGGACCCCTCCATCTGGCTACAAAATTGGCAATTGATTCATCATCAAATTGCCTAATAGAATATAGGTTAGTAATATAAACCTTTTTAGATATATTTAATGATAAGAGGTCTAAAAATATTTTATCCAATTAGGAGAATGAAAATATGGAGTGTTTGGTGAGAACATTATACCAATCAAGGGCTAGTCTTGATAAAGACATGTGGAAGGTACAAAAAAGGAGAGCATCATCATATATGATCAAATAACAAGATGACTAAATGCTCTCAAATATTGTTGGGGATCATCCTTACCTTAAAATTTAGAAGACTTAGGTAATTCTTATTGAGGGGGATAAGCATGGATAGGATAAAAGGTTATGAGACTCAAAGATAGATGACTCCAAGTTGGTCATTTGGTAGATTAACATCTTGACCAAATCTATTTGAGGTTGGGAATCTACATAAATAAGTGGTAATTTTTTTTGAGGTTGGGTGACATCAATGTATTGATAAGTGATAGAGGGTGTTGAAGAAGCCACATATTGGTAAGTGGTCATAAGGGGTTGGGATAGGATTAATTGACATGAAAGATTGGGTGGAAGGTGTTGTATATCCTTATGGGTTAGAAATATATGGGTAAGAAGTCATCAGTACTTATTGGGGGGCTGATATGGATTGTGTTAGAGTTATGCTTGGGTTAGTGGATGGTGGTATGGATGTAGACTAGGTTGGGGGTATGAAAGTGTTATTTGGTTATTGGTGGGTAGTAACTCTAATGCTAATAGGTGAGAGGGTTTAATGTATGGAATGTACCAAACTCAGAACTGGGGTAGAAGTTCATGGGTTGGTTGCACTAAGGGGAATGGTATAATTAGGGGTATAATATACCCACATGGTAAGAGTATAGATGACAAGAGGTAAATTTGATCCCATTTTGGAGGTACTAGTTGGGGTTGTATGTGTTGGGTTACTAGTTGGGATGTTGGATGGAGTTTAAGGAGTGGTAGTTGGTGGGATATTGGAAGAAGAAGAGACTTGGGTGAGCATAGGTTGGGTTGAGGTGGCACCCACCAAAATATATGAATTTATACCATAGGGAGGATACATAAGAGGAATCGAAGAAAAATTGGTATGATTAGATAAGGTGTTTAGGTAATGCTGAAGAGCCATAAGGTTATTATCAAGGAAGGTGGAAAAATCTAGATCACTCTCAGCAACAATCAATGGCCTAGTATGAGGGGGATAAAAATGAGGGTAAACCTCAGCATTAGAGGTATATTCCATGAAGGAAGAAGAAGAAGGTGACTTTTGGTTGGTTTTATTCCTCAACTAATATCTATTAAATACCATGAGAAGAAATAGGAGATAAAATAATGAAACTCACACCTCAAACAAAGATCAAGCAAAAGAAAATAAATCAAAGAAATAAAACATACACTAAAAGTGAATTTAACAACCTAGGGTTATTTTTAAATTTCTTTTGGCTTATGCCTTAGAGAATGTGAAGAGTAAATTTGGTTTATAGATTAGGTACTAAAGAGAAAATCTAAGGTTGGTTTCAGGTTATGTTTAGGTGCTCAAGATAGAAATCTATGTTGAACTTCAATATATGGCTTGGTATTGGGGCTTACCCCCTCACTTCACACACTATAGTGATAGGGGTGTTGAGTGCTTAGCCAAAATATAATAAATGTTAGAGTTTATACTCAACTAGAGAGCTGAGTTGGTTCTCCCCTTGGTAATGACCTCTAAATAAGATTATTGAGAAAGGGAAAGGTTTACTATTAGTTGATGAAATACTAGTTGGGCCTTATCTAAAGTATGTTTTGATGTGTTTATTGGTTAGGTAATTTGGATAAGTGTGTGATAACAAGAGTGAAAACTATGATTTATTAATTTTGAATTTAAGCTACTAAATGAACTAAAAAAAGTAAGCAGTCAATGTATGCAAAACATTTATTTTAATCCCAAAATAAATTTCAAATTCCATTCAATGAGCATAAAATAAAGGAATAAAAATGTATATTGTGTCCCACCTAACATGCCAAAAATTTTCAAATTAATTTTCCCTCACTTCTTAATTTAGAAGCAAGTAATGAAACTAGTAATAGGGTGTGTAGAAGAATACCTGATAAAGTGTGAGCATGATCTAGATGATGGTGATAACTCCTCTTTGACTCAGGAGGAATAACCTATATATAAGAAAGGCACTAGAAAAAGGGGTTGTTAGATGGATGGTTGAGTGGATTTCCTAGCTTGAGTTAGATCCACAAAGTGTATGCTTGTTAGGAGGCTATCAATCCACTATTTATAACAATGAAGTTGATATTAATGAAAAGAAAGAATATTTGAATTCAATAACTAGAAAGTAAATGCATGTAAGATGAGATGAAAAAAAAATTATTGTTAAGTAAAACAACTAATTATAGAAAAATTAGGTCAATACTCATGCTAAGATAGTTGGGGCTAGGTTTAAAAAATCAAAAAAGTCTTTGTGAATAGGCAAGAACATAGAAAAATTGTTTGTTTGGAGTCAAGGGGGAGAAAATAACTTACTATTATTTTATGCCACAATTACTGTTAATGGTTAGGTGAACCATCAGTAATTGGGCCAATCGTCGATAGTTGGGTGACCCTTGATGGTTGAGGTGACCATCAGAAATTAGGCTAACCATTAGTGGTTGCTTAAATATTTTTAAAAATGTTCAAAAAAGAGATTGTAGATTGGGTAATTTTGAAAATAGATGTCTATCATAGATATAGGGAGTGGAACATAAGATATTGATGAGTCTATTAAGGTAGGGAGGTTAGAAATGAAATAAATCAAAGAAAACAAGTAAGAGATACTTGTAATTTGATGGTGGGAGGCTGAAGCAATTTGACTAGAGTGACAATACTTTGGCCTTCAAAAGTGATTCTGAAAGAGGTTCATGTCTTTGTTGATGTTGTTTGTTGGCTGAAGGGATGCTAGACACTTGTATGCAAGATATCTTGGATGTGGATTACTAGATTTTTGGATCCATCTATCCTCCTATTTCTCTCCTTTTATAGGATGAAGTTATTAAATGTGTAGGAGAAAGGTATTAATGGTGATAGAGGATAAAGTTTCCATTTATTATGATATAAAGCTGGTTTGCATCACAAAATGAAAGTTGCTAAATTTTCCATGTTATCTTGTATAGATGGTAATGTTTTAAATATTTAAAGAAGGCTTGGAGACCTAACCATTAATGGTCAGGACAACTATCGATAGTTAGGATAAACATCAGTGGTTGAGGTTCTAGAGGAAATGGGTTAAAAAGGGGTGAATTAAAAAGTTAAGTTAGTAACTTAATAAATGGAATAAGTCAAGTAGGTGGTCAACTAGCCTTAGAGTCAAGCATGGGTTCAAGGCATTTTGACATCTAAAACTATTAAACTTTTGAGTGTCTACAAATACCATTTTATGGTACCATTACTCTATTTTACTCAATGGAAGTCTTTTGATAGTCTTATCACAACAAATGGAGATTTTGCCCTACAACCACTTTTAGAATCTAGCATGGATTAGAATAGGGAAATACTACACACGATTAGATGATTCAATCAATGGTGGATTGAAGTGTATTTCCTCATAGCATCACACCCTAGGGTGCTCTCAAATGTGATTCAATACCTTACACCCCATGCAGATATTACTAAAGATCATAATGAAGTTTAGGTGAGAATTCATGGACTTTATAAAGCATTAAACATTCCATTACCATTACTAATCACCATATTGGATGCATAATAAGAGGTTCTAAGGTAAAAATTTCTACTAGAAATAATGGTAACAGCTCTATGTTCTATGGTCCATAGAGTTGAATAACCTATGGTACATCCATAAATAGAACAATAAGTGTAACAAAAAGCACCACCTCAAACATCAATGACCCCAACAGAGGTTACTAATGTTAAAATGAAATAACTAACACAAAGGATAATTCCACCTCTTCCACTAAAGAGGAAGACTCATGGAACCAATCCTTGACTCAATGACATAAATGTGCCCAAGATTATTGTGGAGTATGATATCTCACAACTTGGCATCATTGATGAATAATTTTATAAGTCTATGTTAGAAGACATAGGCACATAGTTATATGAGGAATAATAATAAATAAAAATTTATTCGAGAAACCATTGTAAACTTGTCAAGTGAACCACAACATCCTAAAACATATGATGGTTAGTATACCCACACCATATTCAATCATAGTTTACATTTTCATGGAGGGAGAAGAGAGAAAATGTAGAATGGAAACCATATTCCAAGGCATAGTGGGGGAAGTGTCATATATAAGACAAGTTGCATGATCATAACTAGAAGTAACACAAGGCACAAAATAATAAAAAGCCATTATAGTCTACTAATACATAGACCTCGAATATGCATAACCTTGAGGACCTCTCATTCCATTAAAAAATGTAAGGGCTCATTGATCATACCACTAGTGGTGGATGATATTGAGTATGAATAATAAAAAATTTAAAAGTAACAACCTATTATGATAGTCTACACCTATAAATTTTTGAATATGGTTCTCATTCTACCTACCTATACAAAGACACTAGTATGTTAGTACATATTGATGATGTCTTCCTTCATATTCCCATAATTATTCAACCCCTTCACCCCCTCCATCCTCAAATTCCCCATATCATCCTCAACAAGAGAACATTCCAACACAAGAGCAAGTTGTGTAGGCATAAACAAAGTAAGGGAATGCTAGAAAGGAATAAGAGAGAAGGGATAGAAAGGAAGAGAATAAAAAGAAGAAGCTGAGGGAAAGAAATAAGAATAATATCAATGCAAGAAATAATCCATGCAAGAGAAGCATAAGGAGTAATAATTTTTTGGAAATAAGAAGAAGAAACTATAAATAAGAATACAAAATAAGAAAAATAATAGTATACAAAAAAATATGTATAAGTAGATGAGGAAGTGAAAGAGGAACATAGGAAAAATGTAAAGGTTGATGTAGTATCTAAAGAAATGTGAGATAAAAAGAGTGAATCCCTAAAAAAGTATGAAGAAGAGAATAAGAAAAGGACAAGGAAAAATATTCTAAGGACACTACATAGAAAGTATATCAAATAACAAAGGTGCAGGTAAAGGAAACTACTAAGGTAGAACAAGATTTGGATACCATGAAGAAGGCTTAGGTCATAGTTGATACTAAGAAGGATGAATATATAGAGAAACCTATGAATCAAATAATGGATCTAAAGAAATAATTGATTCTTGATGCTCCAAAACCTTCCAACACATCACAAATCTCAAGATCAACATTGGGAGGCATTCAATAAGAGGCATCATAAGATATAACTCAATCAAATAGATTATTTTTGTGGGATGTGAATCCCTAACCCTAAGATGAATAACATTCACACTTCTAGTTAAAAAAATTATACACTAGGTAACCCCATCCATAATTATTATGAATTATTTTACTTTGACCACAACAATTTATGAGGCATCAGCTCTCGATTTAGAATAATACAACTTCTAGCTAAGGGAAGAAAATGGATATCTACATGATCAGTTGGCTAAGGCCCAGATGATCATTAATGATACTTGTCTAGCATTTATGGTCTAAGTTTTGGGAGACTAGGTGATGTATAAATATAAATAATTCATTGCATTTATTTCTCAACTCACCAATGATTGGTTAGCTACACTAAAAATTAATCATCTATGAGCACCAGGGATGCACATGAAAATGTAAACATATATCCTCTTTGATATCCATTAGGAATATGAGTAGGTGTTAGAAACTATTATGTAACAAGCTAACCAAACTAATTGCATTATGCTTGAGTAGAATGAACAACTACATGATTCACTCAATGAGTTGTAGTCTAATCGGTCAAATTTAAACAAGCCAAAACTATCATGGAAGGTCAATCAACCACATAAAACCTCATGTATGTTACACTTAAGGATTATCTTAGCTCAATAGACATGGCTATGAAAATTATGAATTCATGGCAAAATGAGATGCTTCAAAACATGTTCCCAATTGTCTAGACCTAGTATTATGTAGACAGACTCGAGTAAATGTCTAAAGACATTAAGTTCAAGATATGGTAGAATAGGGATATCATTTCCACCATAGAGGATGATGAGATTCAATAAATCATGTAGTAACATGATCTACTATTCACTTTTGTCAACAAGTTCCAAGATTTCTTAGTTGCTTATAAATAATTCAAGTAAGATATTTCAAACTTTGATAACTCAATTTTTATGAGTTTTTATGAGACACAATTCATCTGATTGACCCATCTCATATTAGATTTTCAAAACTAGGAGGTGACTATATAAACATAAATATAACCTCTAATATTTGGCTTTATAACTACATCATCTTCATCCATGGTTTATATAGTTCCATTATGTTTGAAATTAACATCTTATGACACCATACCAATAAATTGCCATTTTTTCAGCCTCCTCTAGCTCTAAAAACACACTTGATGTTGCATCCATATTTATAGGTATTGTGTAAGAACAATTTTATAATTTTTTTAACAAATTTAAATTTGGGAAGTCCAAAAGCATTAGGCATGGGGCCAAGATGGTTGAGGTAATTTTATTTGACTTCTTGACATGGATATCCAATTATATATTTTGTATTATTGAACTTATCTCTTTCCTTTACATGTGTGGTAAAATCTTGCATAAATGGGATTTTTTTCTTATCTTGAATTTATTCTTGTAATTTTTCTTTTTTCAATCTTTCTTTCTCCTCTTGTTCTTTTTAGAGTCTTAATTTTTTGAAATTTTCTTATTTTTAAAATTATGTTTTGGCATCCACATTTGTTATTTGTGTTCTTTTTGCACTTTTATTTTAGGAGATGAAATATGATTAGTTTACTTAATAGGTTTATCTTGTCAAGGACCACCACTATCAAGGATAAATTTTATTTTTTTCTTTAGATCCCAAAAACTATCTATTGATGCCCATGCATTCTATGATATGATATGCACAATAGTATTTTGATAATCTTATAAGAGGCATATAAGATAAATTAATTAACTTATTTCAAATCATTTCCCTTCAAATCTCACTTGGACTATTCTTAGCCTTTTGTATACTTTTTTTAAATGTTAAGCATAGATGTATGTTGCTTATGAGGCACATAATAGTTAGATGAATACACACACACACACACACACACACACACACACACACACACACACACACACACACACACACACACACACACACACACACACACACACACACACACACACACACACACACACACACACACACACACACACACACACACACACATGAATAACACTAACATACTCTATATTTTTAGTAAGTTTGTTTCTATTTTCAAGAGATGTGATCTTTGAACTTAAATGTTGATTTTACTTTTGTAACTCTTTTATTGACTTTTTCATAGTGGTGATTTGATCTTGACAAGATTAATAAGCATAATCCCTAAGTATATTTGATTGAATAGAAACATCATCAAGAAGAGATGTGGGAGAGGATGGGATAGGATCCTCTTTCAAAATAAGATATTATTTACTTATGCATGATGATGTAGTTAGAGTCACATCAAAAGATGTGGTATGAGTAACATTGATTTCAATTGTAACTTGTGATGTTATAAGGGAAGATGAATAAGGTTCATCCTCATTTGATGATAAGAGAGAATATCTATGAAATACATTTTCAATATCCACCATTTGTAAAGGATAATATATGAAAACATTTTTATTAGTAGTTACTATTGGCAACTTGGCCTCCTAATCCAAATGCCAACCCCTATAGTTAAAAACTTTTCATGGCACCTACCCAAGCCTGCACATGGTGTAATCTTACATAGTGATGTCTTATTTAGTCTCAATTTGAACATTTTTAGCATTAATTAAGGTATCATATTTTGTTAGGTTTTTTTCAAAGATCCTCATATGTCATATCCATATTAAGGTCTATTGGTGATGTGGTAGTAGTCATGATGACCCTTGAGTGAGTAAGAGAGTGTCAAGGTATCTTTTGAGATCTACTAATTGGATCAGACTTGTTTGATAAGTTTAAGGATATTTTGAAAAAATTAGGGTAATTTGAACATTTTTATGTTATTAATTCCTATGGTTTCAAGGTTGTTTAAGCTATTTCAATAAGGGAAAAATCTGACAATGGGTTGTAAGGGTGTCTATACCCTATCTTAAGTCATGAAAAGTGGCAAATGTTGTGTTTAGAGTCATTATTCATGATACATTTATCCAAGCCCATTTTTAGCCCTAATTCATCATTAAAAATTCATTAATTACCCTTCAAACACCTTATGTTGGTCAAATGCACTATAAAATCTTTAGAAATGGGTAATGTTTCAAGTGTTTCATGGTTTAATAAAGGACTTAGAAGAGTCCCTAAGCCATTACTAGGGATTTCATACCATAAACGACCCTTTTTTAGACTCATAACCACCTCCCACTCAAAAAATATGGACCCCACACATGCCAAAATTCACCCTTTCAACTCCTCCATATCATACCACTCATTTTAAAATGTTATTAAGCTCATTTTTTCCCTCTCTTCATCCTTTAATGGTGGTTTACGATAAAAAACTAGAATAAAATATAGGAAAAAGAGTGTTTTCAAGTGTTTCTTGTAAGATATATGGACTTGTACAAATAGTTCCTTATAAATGGGTATCAAAGGTTGTGGGTGAGTTCATGACAAATTTCTAAGATAAGTTTCAAGTCAAAGGGATGTAATAATAGGTCAAAACCATTCCTCCCTTTCCACCGAGTTCCTTGGAAGTCCAAGTAGACTTTTAGGTTTTCATTAATTATATATGGGAGAGAGAAGATAAACAGATAGAATTTTTGGGAGATGAAGGAGGTCCCTCGACCTTATTATTTATTTCATTTATCTGTAGGTGTCCCAATTTTTATGAACAAATGTTAACAACTTGGGTACACTAGTGAGCTTCATCTATACAAATGTTTATAAATTTAATGATTTTGGTGAATTTTAGAGGAGTTTATACAAATCAATGATTTTTTTGTGTCCTAAAATTCTAAAAAACCATCTCCACCACTTTCCACCCCTATTTCAAACATGTGGGACTGTGGGAGTAAGAAAAACTTCATGTTTCTTCATTTTGTAGACTACAAATTGAGTTTATCAGATCATAGGATTTGGGGTGCACATGATGGAGGTATTGATGATGTTTTAATGTTTTGTTAAGACCCAAAAAGTTTTCCAAGTATCCTCTACTTCTCAAGTCTAGTTAACACCATCATATATTCAAGTGGTGCTTTCAAGTCCTACCCTAATGAGACTACCATGTGCATAATGTTTCATTCTTTACAAAGTAAATAGTTACCCTTAAGGAAAAATAAAAATTAGTTTGAAATACATGCATATAACTCATGTTAATCCAAAAATTATCTTATTAATCTCAAAACATCTCACTTCCCTATAATCAAGCATGCTCTTAGTTTTAAGCCTTGGAAAGTAAACTTTTATTTAGTGACCTACATGCTTGAAACAAACCAATCAAATGAAATACTAATAGGTTGGATACCTACTGAATAATTTAAGAATATTGAGGACATATGAGGAATTATATAGATGAATAGGACAGGTTCCATAAATAATGATATACTAAATTCACTCTAAGAGAAAATAAGACTTAGAGTAGGCCTTGAATTGCTACATATAGACTTGACTGTGGTGGAGGAACAAGGTTAAGCAAGGAAACCTATTTTGAGGGAAAGGAAGGTAAAAAATATTAATGAACATGATTATTATATTTTTAATAATATTATAGTATCAAATTCCATATCTAAAATGGTTACCTACACATACTCAAATGAGCTAACTCCATTTAGACCTTTAAGAGCCATTGACTATGACTAGAGAGTTGAGTAAATGTGATATCATGATAAATTTTTTGGAGATTTAAATTTTTTTAAAGAGAATATAAAAAGGTAACCAACATTAAAATTTCACCCAAGGAGTAAATAAGGTATCAAGTCACCTCTCAAGTGGAGTATACTCAGTTAATGGCTTAGAAATAACACCTAAAGACTTGACTATAAGAGGAAGGTACTTTGAACAAGAAAAATATTTTCAAGATATATTGAAGAGTGTGAGGAATAAAAATTAATAAATCCAAAATGAAAAATTTAATAATAAGAGGGTAAAGGTTGTCATTCATTCAAGGCCTATCTAGTCACACCTACACATAGTCAAAAGGTAGGGTCATCAACTTTAGGTAGTGTATTAGGATTTTAGTATGAAGTGTGATGGAACACACTTGGTAAAGAGAATTTAGGGTTTTAAAAACTATATAGGTTAATTAATAATATTTATCAAAGTTTTTCCAATTAATTTAAGTCTCAAAATGGTAAAGAGATCTTAATTTCCTACTTGGCCCATTAGGCCGAAGATGGATATATGTAGGCTTGTGCATAAAAGTTAGAGAGTCACACATGATTTCAAGATTTTATACATTGAAATAATATATAAAAATATTTAATATGGAATAGTAATAGTTATTATAAGTAAAAACCTTATATGATACAAGATACCCACCTTTTTCTAAAGTCCAAACAAGTTAGAGTGAGACCCATAGGTAGGATTTTAGCTAAGAAGATGAAGGTGCCCACGACCTTAAATTATGGTGGAAGGGAGAAGGATAATAAATTATTATCCCTATTTCCAAGGCTCTCCATTCTGGTCTAATTACTTAGTTATCTAGGATACCAAAGGAGCCTTGATAGATAAAGTGGGTCTAATTAAGAACCTGTAGCTAAGAAAATAGGTCTGTGCATAAGAGTAAAAGGTATATATAGGTCTATGTGATTATTTTAAGTTTGAGACACATTATATAGATATTTTAGAATGTTTAAAAATTATCCAAGTGATGATATCCTTAGGTGGATAAAATAATCTAATGATATATTAGGCCTTTAGGCCTAAATTAGTATGCATAGACCTACATTAGAATTGAAAGAATATACAAAATTATAGGTTATTTTATTGATAATAGCAATTTATAAGGTGATTAAAGAATATTTTTTATCTATATTAAGTATTATAAACCTAATTTCAAGAACAAAATAACCTATATGGCCCAAATAGGATTTCTAGGCCTAGACATACCTAAACTAGGCCTATACACATAAGTTGGAGATAGATGTATGCTTTGGGGTGATATGAAGTATGAGACATAGAATATAATAGTTTAAAGGTATAATTTAAGGGTTATATTACTATATGAAACTCATTTTTAATTAAATAAAAACTAAAATCATAGCCTCAGGGTTACAAAGGTCTGATTGTGTATAAACCCTAGGGTGGAGGAATCAAGAGTGTAAAGAGGATGAAGTGAAGGAGAGCTTAATACTAAGGATTTTTATAGATAATGGAGGAATATTACATAAATTTAAATATAAAAAATAGTTAATTATAGTATTAAATCACATAGACATCCAACACCTACTCCCAAACACTCAGCTTTGATAATGAGCTACTACCTACGGGCAATCTTGTGAGAAAGAGGAACATATTTTGAGTTAAACACTTGAAGGTAAGGAAAAAGGATATAAATAGGTAAAAAAATATGCCATGATTATTTTTTGAAAACAACTAACCACATATATATTACTCAAAGTCATGACACTTAGTTGAGACTTGTTAGGCCTAAAGCAATGTTTTAGGCCTTAATCGCCACCATCACATTTGAGATACACTTCAAATCTTATAAGAATAAATGACATCATGATATGGTTATATATGATTATATATGTCCTATGGAATAAGGATTCAAGTATATGAATACAAAATAATGATCGAACTTAGTCTTATCACCATTTTAAATTCCATAGTCTTACATAGTCACCTCAAACTACAATTTTAGGTACTCATATCTTTCATCACCAAAGCACTCAGGTAAAATATACATAAGGGGAAGTTGAGAACCTCTATGTACTTGAAATTCATAGAGGATATAGTTGTTTTTATGCGCCCACTTTAATGAATCATTGCTAATATTGTAAATAGGTATAGAAGGATTATATAAACATCATAGACCACCATCTTCTACTCATATATCTCCACACAAGATGCATGAAACCATAATATATTCAATATTATTAGGGGGGTATATGGAATAAAAATCTATGAAAATATTTTTGGGATTGGGGGTCTCATATTTATTAACCATTATTAAGATGGTAGACCTCAAAAAACTTGCTTAAACCCTAATACATACCTAACCTAAGAAAAATGGAGATAATTGCACTCAAACAATCTTGAATGACTTGATAAACACCTCAAACACCTAGTAAACTCATAGGAGACCCTGTTCATGGTACTTAGTTATATAGACACTTTATGGATTTGATATAAAATGGTACTTTCTCAATGATTTGGGTAGAAAACAAGTTGCAAAGTTGTTTGATAAATTTTTAATCATTGGAGGGGGAGGTATAACACTTATTTAATCTTGTCAAGACACTAGATGTCTAGGAATATACCTAAAAATACCTCTATAATACTCCTCTAAATAGCTAGTCTACAAACATGAAAGAGAAAGTGGTCTAGTTACCTAGGTGAAGTAGGGTTGTAGGTGTGCAATGATTTAAATATTTGAATCATGGTATGAGTCATATTTTTAGGATTTTAACATGATTATTCAAATTATCTTAAGGTATCATACAAGATTTCATGGCTGCCAAGCATACACAATAATGTAATTAGGCCTAATACACCTAATGGACCTACTTGGTACACCAAGAGTAATGAAATTTATCATTGAGGGGGTGTTATGAGGGTCAACACAAATTAATTACACCATATAACTAATGATAGGGACTATCAATTCAATTCATGCTCATAATGGGAGATGGGAGTAGTTTATCAAGGTTATTCAACATGCATAAAGGGTGATGGGATACTCAATGCCTCATAAAGACTAATTACACCCCAATTACACATTTTAATTACCATAAAGAAGAGTGATTTACTATTTTAGGCATTTTTATTCCTTGAAAAAGTTATTTTTAGCCTCCACCACTCCACCACTCCACCTCAATACCTAAAGAGGTCATTAAAGAGATAAATGCATGAAGAGTCATTTGGAGGACTATGTAAATAATTTTAAAAGTAGTTTTAATTGACTATGGTCATTGATGACCTTTTCATCTCACCTCCATGACATTCTCCCTCTCCTCTCCTCATTTTTTTATATATTTAGGCCTTAAGGCCTTGATTTTTATCCCTCACATGGGTATGACAAAACTCTACTTGGTATTGTAATTTATGAACCAATTAGATTGATAAATAAACTATTAAAACCTCTCAATGATTAGTTTATATTATGTATATGCTTGTTATAATGTGATAAGTGGTATAAGTCTTCACTTAGCATATCCTTGTCACACATATATGATGATAATTTGTCTTATGCAAGTTATATGAAGTGTTAAAGGTTAGTGATCATGTTTGGAGTGTAATCTAGTTGGGAGTGCCTCAATATATTCCTCTCACCCTTCACCTCCAAGTTATAGTCACTCATTAGGACCTTCACATGAAATATTATTATTTAAGAGTTATTGGAAATTATGCTTTAATCCTTGATTAGTTAATTAGTATTATTACAAGTTCAATTTGAGTGGATAATCAATATTGGTGCATGACCACCCCTTAAAGTAGGTTTTTTTTCTTTATTATCTATTCCCTTTTCACCCTAATCTATAGGTTTTAGTTATTTTAAGACATAAGTGGTGTACCAGAGGAGCTAGCCCCATAATATATAGGTTTGGTCTAATGATAAGGTAACCCACAACCTTTAGGCCATTCCCATATTAATCTAGCCTTGAAGGTAGGCCTGAACAACCTCTTTCAAAGGGTGTAGATTGGGTAGCTAATATTTAATTTGTAGATTTAGTGTTTATTTCAAATGCCTCTATTAAAATATCATTTTTTTACCACAAGATAATTTTTTTTGGATTGCTCTTTTTGTTCTTTATTATAATGCAAGGACAAAAGTGAAATTGAGTAAGATTATATAGGCGTGTCTATATGAGAACCCAAATAAAAAAATTAATATTTTTTAGAGTAGGCTCTAAATAGGAATGAATAGTTTACTAGGGTTCAATATAATCATACTCACAAGACTCATGAAAAATATAATCCATAATTTTCTAATCATCAAAATCATAATCATCCATATACTTTTCTTCCATAATTTTTTGAGTATTTTGTTTTATTCATTCATAATTATCATGAATAAGAGGCAAAATATGGGTAGAAAATAATTCATTGAGAGGATGAATATGAATAGCATATCTACTATGACTATATATATATATATATATATATATATATATATATATATATATATATATATATATATATATATATATATAATTAATTTAAATATAAGGAGTGCAAAAAATAAAATGCTAAAAAAAGACAAGTAATCTATCTAATGGAAAAAAAAAAAGGTATAATGGGTAAGCTAGGAAAGGGCCTTGAAAAATTTGTAGGCTCTTAGATATAATTTAATATTCATTGATTAATGTCATCCCAATGTTTCATATCACTAACTACATAGGAAGAACCATTCATGTAACCCAATAACCTTAGTTTATAGGTAAGTTGAGAGTAACTTCCCTAGGTGATATGTTCCTCTTAGGTTCACCAAAAATTAGATGGATAAATAGTTTTACTATGAGTGTAAATAAGGGGATACTAGGAATTTCCTATATACCATGAGGTACATGGAAATGAAAGTTGTGTTTATCTACGTACTGTGTCTATGAGTATTGGAGTAAAAGCCTCACACCACATTACTTTTAAACATAACACTGCATAACCCTTCATGATAGTATCTATGTAGTTTTAAAAATATCAGAACATAGTTTCATAAAAAAATAAAATGAGAAATAAAGTGAAAATAGAATAAAAATGTTTTTGAATAGGAAAATAGTAAAATTCAACCCAAAATAGAAAGAAATAGCCTCTGTGTCAGTATTTATTTGAGGTGATAAGATAACTTTATAGTGTTAGATTAATGTAAGGTAAATAAATTGAATCATTATGTTATGGATAATATTCAAGGTTGAGGGCTATACTATTTCAGTCTCATAAATTTATAGAATTAAACTTAAACCTTAACTTATAAATAAAAAATTAATAAATAGTATTTGAAATTAAATTCAAATTCACCAAAATGTTTACACTATAATTAATTATGAATTACAATTAACTCTAATTTTAAATGTAAACTGTTAAAATTTTATCTAGAAAATTAAATAATACAAAATATAGTAAATAAAGAGATCCACATATTTTTCATAAGTTGTAAATTAATAAAAATATAAATTAGGGCTAAGGTTAGAAAAATGTTCTTGCAAATGGATTAACTCATATCATAATAACTTTATGGGAGTTGTGGCTACTTTAAATAACCTTAAAATATAGATGAATCATAAAACAAATATCCACTGTATACCAAGACAAGGTCATAAAAGGATAATAAGGTCATATTGCATTATTGTTTGATATTGTGGCTTTGTCTAGATAGACTATGTGTTGGATACAAAACTTTGGGCTTATTCACCTATGCATGTAGGTGACCCATCTATGTACATATGTTCAATTTTATGGATGAAAAACCTATAAAATTAATGTTTTATTATTTCATAAGCACATAAAATATATCAAATTAAAAAGGGGGTAGGGAGGTATGAGGGATGTGGGAATGATCAATCTATCCTCAGAAAACCCCTTGTTTACTAAGTATTGCCTACATAGATCGAAGGCATCAAGCCAATGTAATTACCCCTTTAGGGAAGATCATATAAATGAAACTCACAAGGTTTTTATTATAATGCTTGACAAATGATTTCTTTAACTTATAACCAGAAAATGTTAGACTTAGCTAAGGACTACGGTATTGTACTAGAATTAAAATAATGGTGTTTACTCAAAATATAGATGATATTTAAATATTTAAACAAATGAGTTTATTAGTGAGAGATAGTTAGGTTTAAGTGTGACCCTTTATGTTATTTAATATGAGAATATTCAGAATATTTCTAATAATTGACCTATTGGTTGACATGGGAAGTCCATTATGAAGTGTGTCATTTTGAAAACATGACTATTAAGTCACTATGAATAAGGCCACACTACTGGACAAGACCGTAGTTCACACTTATCTTCTTAGTGTCATCTTATCCAACAAGATAAAAGGATTTTGAAATCAAAGTTATAATGAATTATATGTTGATAGGGACAAATATAGACAAAATATGGAAGTCTAAGAGATATACATAGTAATTGTGAGACTTTAAAGGGTTTCTTAGAGATTGTGGGTTATCATAATGGTGAGTTTACCAAGTAAGGTAAAAGTGTTAAGGACAATAATTTTAAATAATTTATTGATTAAGTTTTAGTGTTTATAATGTGAAGGTGATCCAACAAATGCAAAATATTCATTTCAAGATATCTCTTTCATGTGTTGTTTAAAATAACACACAAAATATTGATCCTTCATTGTTTATTGATAATACTACCCGAACATTATTGTCTCTTGATACATATACAAATTATTTTCATCTTGTATTATCTTTCACTAACCAACCAATGATTTCTCCACTTCCATTTTCTCCCCATCATCCCCTATCTTCATCTCTAGGTCAACCTCGACCTCCACCTCTAGCTCTTGTTCTCTTTGCTCAACAAGTTATTTTTCCTCGACAACTTGTTGACCCTATATCCACCTTTGTCTTTCTATTGCAATAATATTTTAAATTTTTCTTATTATCTACTAATAAACTAATAAAATCATGAAGAGATTCATAATATTCATGTCTATAATAAATAATGATCAATAAGAAGGCTTCAGTCAAACTATAGACATTTGTTTCAATGTTGTTTTTAATCTCATATAAGGTCCTCCAAATAAGAGAAAAGTAAAAATTACTTCATGTTTGATGATTGATTCTTTAAATTGACATTATGTATAAATTTCTCAACCCACTATATAAAAAAATCAATATGAGATGCATTGGCTAAATACAATATCAACAAGATAGACTCAATAGATTCCACCCCTAAAGGAAACATTCATAACTTCAAAGCGATTAAAACAAAGATAATACAAATGAAAAAATAAAGAATAAAAACACAATAGAAATTGAAAAAAATTATGTATGCTTTTATAATACATCAAAATTATTTTTAATTTATGAGAAATTTGTCCTAAAATTATCACTGCATCTACACCAATTGTTCCTATAACTACATCAGTGTCAACTTTTTTAGTATAAATTGATAAAGAAATGGTTGCCAAAATTTCCAACTATAGAAACTATGGTGAGGTTATGTAATCTTGGGTAGAGTAATTTATTCTTTATGAAATAAAATTTATTGGTGAGAATCAAAGATCTTATGACTTACTCATTTCTAAACAAGAAAATATCGATGATCAAATTATAGCTGCTAAGAAAGAGTTTGGCATATGGAAATACTTTATAAAATATTTACATGACATGGATGCTATGGATGAAAATGTTTTGGGATATGAAGGTATTTTTTATAAAGTTAAAGATAACTATTCACACTTATGGTCTCAATGTGTAGATTGGAATATATGTACATATGTGAGAAAATATTGCAAAAAGAGGATTTTTTTCTTATTTCCAAATTTTTATTGCTATTTTTATTTTTTTATTTGTTATTTTTGTAATCTTATTTTCTCATATGTTTATTTTTGGAGTAGTTATTTTTGTATATTTTCTTTTTTGAATTATCTTTTGGTACCCATCTTTTTTCATTGTGTTCTTTTTGCACTTGTATTTTAGGAGAACCAAGATGAGTGGATTTACTTAATAGGTTTATCTTATATAGGATCACCACTATCAATGAGACATTGTATTTTATTCTTTGGATCCAAAAATTATCTATATGATACACATGCATTATATGATATGCACAATAGTATTTTGATATTTTTAGAGCAGGCATAAAAGGTAAATTATTTTGAATCATTTCTCTTAGAATCTCACTTGGAAATTTATTAGTATTTTATATAAATTTTGAAATGTTAAGTGTATATGTAGGTTTATTATGAGGAAAATGATATCTAGATGAAGATGTAGATGTATGATTAACACTACCATACTTTATATTTCTATTAAGTTTTTTTAAATTTTCAAGAGATATGATCTTTGAAATTAAATATTGATTTTACTTTTTCAACTCTTCTATTAACTTTTTCATAGTGATGAATTGATCTTTAAGGGGTTCAAAGACACAAGCCCTAGGTATATTTGATTGAATAAAAACACCTTCAAGAGGTGTGAGATAATATGGGATAGTATCTTATTTTATATTATTATATTCAATTATTATGCATGAGGATAGAGTAATATTAACTATTGACAAAATTTTCCAACATTATTCAAGGTTATATACACATAATATTTTTAAACTTTATCAATTACTTATGATTTTTATCTTGCAAGAACCTATCAAGTCTCAATATCTCTTAGTGAATTCCTTAAAGGGTGCACCAAGAAAGGGGTGGATAGATCATTGATATTTTTCAGTATTATTGTCCTTATAAAACCACTTATTATCAATCCAACTATCTCTTAAAGACATTTACCTAAGCTTGGCCTCCTCTATTGCACCTTGATCTAGTCATTTTCTACCTTCATTAGCTCTCCCCTAGCCTAAAATCCTTTTTGAAAATTTATGTTACACTATCGACCCCATCAATATTGTTTTCTAATTGATAAACTTATTTAGGGTCTAGGTTAGCCCCTGACTAACCTAGATTGAGACCTATTTTGTTTTTGTCAATTATGATATAAGGTCGATTGGGTCAACCATATCATAATAAACTTTAATAAATGACTAGGGTTATATCTTCCTATATAAACACATCCATTTCACCATTCTTAGAGAGAAAAAAATGTTAATTATTCATTTTCACTTATCTATAATCTACTCTTCCATCATTCTACTTGAGGAGTCTTAGCCTAGGGTTTATACTTGGAGAAGAGTCTTGTCTTGTGGAAAAGTCTTGGATGATTTTGCATTTCTTAGTGATATTTAAAAACAACAAAAAGCTATTTAAAATCACCTTTGTCTAAGGGAGAGATTGATTCTTGATGGGTTTGTCTTCAAGGTATCTCTAACTTTGTTCCTCTTTTTAGTATATAGAAGTAGCATAAGTAATGGATTTTGAATATATTTATCTCTTTATATATTAGGGTTTTACCTATACATGTCCTAATTAGGATTATATTACACATGTTTACTTTTATTATTTACCATCCCCCATTTTATTCCACAAGATTTGGTGAGCACTATATTAGACTTCGCTTTACTTGTCATTAGTTTAGTGAATATGAAAACATATGACCTAGTTAGGGTTATTGTATAGTTTTACTTAATTGGAGGATTTGAAACCCTACCTAGTGAATTTATTATGGTAATAAATATTTTGGATAGGTACAGTGGATCCGTCATGGTCATGACCTTGAATATATAATGTATCCATAATTGGAAGTGTAAGTAGGATTAATATATAGATCTATTACATTTTTCATTGTATAAAAAGGTTGATTATGTGAAGGTTTTCAATAAGAAAAAAAAATATTAAAAACATAATAAAACATTAATCAATCCACGACCATGCTCAGGAACATCTCATAGGTCAATTTTTTCCTATTCCTCTAGCAAGCTTGTTGCAAGATAGTAAGTGCAATTTTCAAATGTTCATCTTATGAAGGAGAAGAAGAGTTGGTTAAAATAGTATTATTAAAGATTGGTTACCATATTACATAAATATTAAATTCATTTTTCTCAAGTTAGATGGGATTAACTTTATGAATAATTTTTAAGAAGGAAATGTGGTCTAAAACCCTTCTTAAACCCTAATGGCTCAGTTTTAGGCAATATGTTTACATTTTTGAGTTCTTTGTTGAAAAAAAAATTGAGTAAAATATTAATGGTATAAATAACCATATAAAACCTTACTCAATAATTTTTTAAAGTAAAATAATAGATAAAGATAAAGGTATAGGTTGTCAGGTTTTAAGCATGCAAGAGAGACAGTAAAAAAAGGCATTTTTTGAGAGGTTTAAGAGATCGTTTGAGAATATAAAATGGTTGGAATAATGATATGGGTTATTAAATATAATAATTAAAGAGTAATTAATTCTTTATTCCTTATAAAACTTAATAAAATGGAAAAATTCAGTTTGATAGGCATTTAGAAAGGAAATTATGTAAGCTAGGAAACACTAAAAAGTACATATTTTGTGTTTTATTAAATGAAAAATATTAAAATTTGACATAGAGGTCTATTTTTATGTCCTTTAAGGTTTAAAAGTTTTTTAATTTATGTAATGTACATTAGAAGAGATAAAATGGAAAAACATAGGTTTATACATGAAGGAAATCAGGGTTTTCACTAATTTTCTCATTAATGGAGTTAGAAATGAGTGTTTCAAATATTTACAAGGGTAAAAAATTATTTTAGAGTTTATAATTAATTTAAATATCTAAATAAATTCTCATTAAATTAAAACCAATATAAAATAGGCTCAAATAAAATAAAAACATCTCTAGGTCACCATGTTGGTAGCAAGCAAAAACTTTTTTGTCAATTTGTGTTTGGGTGTTTAGTGAAGATTATTTAATATTTTAAAAGTTTTATAGGTATTACCCATTGAAACATATAAAATTATCATATGAGGATTTTTTTTATTACTATAACTCATTTTAGACCCCTAAATCCAAATCAAGGTTTCTCGAGGCTTAAAGAGAACAAAAGAGTAATTTTTTAAGTTGTATGTGGAATTTGGAGATGAAAATTTATCTTAAGGTATGTGCCACCATGTTTATGATTTTTAAATAATATTTAAATTATTTATGTATTAAAATAATTAAAACTCATCAACTTATATGTTTTCATGATACATTCAAGAAGCTTGTCAAACCACATAAGATTAGCATAAGCAAGAGGGACCAGTATCAAGAGTTGTGATTGTCTATCAGATAATGTACTTTCAAGAAAAATATTTCATGGGATTTTAAAAATAATAAAAATCACACACACACACACACACACACCACCACCACCACCACCACCTTTGAGGAATAAAATAATTCACAAGCTTAATGAATTTGTTGTGCATTTAACAACCTTGCTTAGTTAAACACATGTGCTCAATGCTATTAAGAAATCAAGAAAGGATTAAGTGTTTATTCTCAAAATTAAATAAATAATAGTAATGATTATCCATGCATGATAAAATACCTTATCTCTTATACTATTCCCCCTTGGATCTAATTTTATAAAGTCAAGAGAGAAAAAACATGCATGCAAGATAACTGAAGTCAACTCCAAGATGCAAGTAAAATAGTTGAAGTCAAAATCCAAGATGAAATGAAGATAAATAGATTAAAATTTAAGTATTAATGAAATATAAAAAGGACTTAAGTGAAGATAAAAATGATTTTAATTCAATATCAAGAAAAGTTAACTAAAGATTATCAAGATCTCTTCAAGAATCCATGCCAGAGAACCTTTGACTTTTCAAACCTTCAAACAAGCTTATCTCTATCCCTCCTATGACATATTCAAAGAAAAAAAATTAAACTATAATACTATATGTATTAATTTTTATGTTCATTCTTAATTTGTAGTTGATTAATAGTTTCAGTTGAACTAGGAGTGAAGTTGAGTTAACATGAGGACTTATCTCTAGTTTGGAGTTTCTTGACTCTCTCTTCTTCCTTCTTTTTTCTATATGTAATTTAATTTTTTTACATAACATTATCATATTATGATTTTGGATTATATAAAAATTTGTACTACATGACCTTTGAAGCAATAAATATCTATTTTTCTTCCATTTTTAGGTTTTTCATGAAGTGTGTGCCTTGTGTTCATTGATATAACTTAGTGAATGATTGTTTTTCCTATGTTTATGCATGAAATTTTCACATTTATGCAGAAAATAAGATCTATTTTAGGTCATATAAAGTGTCTAAATCTTATTTCTACCTAATCTGGAAGTGAATTCAATCAATGTTTATTCCTTCTAAGCTAGTATGAGTGTTTGTCAAGACCTATGTATGAAATAATGATTCAAGAGCCATTATATGCATATGAAGTGAATACGTGAAAGTTATTAATATTATAAAGTGTGTCAAGTATATGCATAAATGAATTATATATTTTTGCATAACTCCAAATTTTTAGTTATATATTTAATTTCAACTTTAGTACTATTCCTTTTACCCTTTTCCTAGTCAAGAAAACACAAAATTAGAGGGTGTAGAGAGAAGTAGGTGAGTGTACCAAAAGAAATAATAAATTAATATGGATAGGTTATCCAATAAAATTTAACCCACACCTTATAGATTTTCAATTATGTCAATAGGAGTAATAATAAGCACACATTCTTAGCAGGGTGCACTTATGGGTGATAACAATTTATGAAATGCTTGGTGGGACTAGTATTCAAAGTACCTCTTTTGTTAAGGAATTATAGGTGTTATTTTTTAGAATATCATAATTTTTAGGTATTTATAAAAACATAAATAGAAAATCCAAGTGAATATCAACTATTATAAGTAACCTAAGTGTCTAAAATCTAAAAATTGTCATGTATCCTAATCGTTCTTTTGGTAAAGATGCATAATCTATGCCTTTGTATTCTCCATATCATGTTGATGGTATTTATGGATTAAAATCAAGTGTATCTTAAATAGAAACATATCAACATTACCAAGGCTATCAATAGCCTTATGTTTTCCCTCCCAATCTAACTCAGTATCTTTTTCAACCTACTTATCCTTCTAACCACCATTGTCAAAGTTATGTTGCCTCTAGTCCATATAGTCATACTTCTACTTCATCACTATTAGATCTCAAACCAGTCATGATAAAGAATGAATTATAATGAGATATATTGATAGAGAAGTAGATATTAATAAATTTGTACATATCAACCTTAAGGGACATGTTACCACTTCCAAGGATTAAGCGAGCAATTGAGAAAGAAAACCAACATGATATAATAAATGAAATGGTATACATAAGAGACTTGATTAAACACATGGATAATAGGTTTTAAATATTAGAAAGGATAAAAATTCAACATGCAAAATCTTGTATACCTCCTTTTACTCCAAATCAACCTTTTCTTACTCCAAACCTACTTGAGTTTCAATATGGCATCAAGAGAGGTCTATGCCTATGAAATATTTACTCTCTCTTCCCCAAGAGCCTAAGAAAATTTCATATTGAAAAAAAATTTAGACCAAGACCCTTGATTATTTCATGACTACTCTTGAGAAAGAGCCTTTACTCATGCCTATCCAAAATCAAGAAAAGGAGAAGTGTATTGAATTCAAGTTAAGAGATATTTTAAGTCTTCAATTTCTCCATCTATCCTTCAAGTTAAATCCATACATGAGGTTCAAAAAGCCTTTAAGTTTGAAAAATTAATTAAAGAGTGGAAAGATAAGAATACAACATCTTCAATTCAATTCTCTTCTCTAATCCTTAAATAACATCATAATCAATCTAGTAATCCTAAAGTCCCAAGTCAGAAAGAAACTCTAAGAGGTTTCAAGCAAGAAAATTAAGTCCCTTTCACTCCCACTCTCTCCTTTTGTGAATGATAATTAGTTACATTGAGGGTATAAGATAGATATTCAGATGTGAAGAAGAGATTGTCAAGGCTACGTGATAAAGTGGTAGTTCTTGAAAACAAAAAATCAACTAGTTATAAATGAACCTCAAAAAAGATATATAGTGTTTCTAGTGTATATGATGAGGATATATTTATTAGCAGTCCTATTTTTCAATAAGGAGGTAAAAAAATCTTCAAGGTTGATGAGAAATATGGTCTTTATGAAGGATTTCATGTTGCTATTAAAAAAACCTCTTGTCAAAGTGTTTCCATTGAAAAGAGTTAAGAATACGATCTTGATTAGGCATGGTAGAAATTTTATCATAGTTTTGAGGAAGAAATGGAATTTATTGCAAATAATATGACCCATTTATAGCATGAAAATGAACTCAAAAATGAATTTTTAGTAGTTGAAAATTAAAATGGCATCTCTCAAGATGTCAAATAAGGCCAAGAACAATGTTCTAGTGAGCCAATAGAGGATAACATTGTAGTTATTCCTATGGATCAGAACATAGTTACATTAGAAATATTTAATAGTTTTTAAGATAAAAATGAGGTGATAATTTAATAACATGAAGAGTTTGTTTATATTGGAGATATGTTTGATTTAGTTGATTCACTTGAAGACAAATCAAAGAGGTTGATAAGAAGGAAAAAAACCAATCCAACCAAAATGACACTTAAAAAAAGGCTTGTTCTTAATATTTTTCACCCATATGGAGAGGACATGAGAGGGTTTTTATTTGATCTAGGTAAAATTTCATATTTTATATTGTAGTGTTAGTTTTCACTTTCCTCTAAGTGTTGTCTTTCACATTTTTCAGGTGGTAGTTGTTCTAGATTTTAATCACATAAGTGTTTATGCACAAGTGTTATATTTGCTTGAGGGAATTCTAATTTTAATATTTGGTGATATTTTAATAATTCCATATCTCAATTAATAAATATATTAGTATTGATAATTTAGCATGCAAACATCTTAGCAGGTTTGCCAAGAATGTTGATAAATTTTACCACCATTGGTCAAGGTTACTTATGTCCAGGTTTTCAATAAAATTACATTTATGTAGCAAAGAATTATTAAGGTATAAAATACATAATAAAATATTAATAAATATAAAACCATGCTAAGTAATATCTCATAGGTCAAATTTTTGTTAGAGGTTTCTTTTATTCCTCTAGCAATCTAGTTACAAGGTAGTAAGAGAAATTTTCAAATGTTCGTTTCATGAAGGAGAAGAATAGTTGGTTTGAATTTTATTTGTGGAATATTTGGAAACATATTACATAAATATTAAATTCATTATATTAAGGTTATAGGGCTTAAATTTATGAAAAATTATCAAGGAAAGGTGCTCTAAAACCCTTCTTAAACCCTAATGGCTCAGTTTAAGGCAACATGTTTGCATTTCTTATTACTTTGTTGAAAATTAATTTTTTTTTGGAGATATAATGAGGTATGAATAAATTATTAAACCTTATTAAATAATTTTTTTAATGAAAACAATGGATAAAGTTAAAGTTACAGGTTGTAGGGTTTCAAGTATGTAAGAGAGACAGTTAGAAAAAACATTTTTAGAAAGGTTTAAGAGATTGTTTGAGTATATATAATGGTAGAAATTATTAAATTATTTATTAAAATTAATAATTAAAAATTAATGAGGTATTTATGACTCATAAAACTCAATAAAATAGAAAAATTTAGATGTATAGGTATTCAAAAATGAAATTGTACAAGCTAGGAAACACCAAAAAGTGCATATTTTGAGTTTTATTGAATAAAATATCTTAGATTTTGAGATGGAGATATTTTTTGATTTAATTTAACGTTTAATTTTTTTTTAATGTATATACTATACCTGAGGAGATATAAAATGGCAAAATGCATGAAGGAAATTAGTGTTTCTAACTAATTTTCTCACAAATAGAGTTAGAAATGAGTGTTTCAGATTCTTAAAAGGGAAAAAATAATTTTAGAATATGTATTATTAATTTAAAATTATTAATAAATTATAATTAAATGAAAAAAAATCAAAATATGCTCAGATCAAAGAAATTATCTCCAAGTCACCTTACGAGCAACAAGCAGACACTTTTTTATGAATTTGTTTTTGGGAGTTTGCTGAACATGTTTTGATATTTTAAAAAAATTCCAGGTATTAACCAATTATATATATATATATATATATATATATATATATATATATATATATATATAATTATCATATTATTAGTGTTTTTTGAGGCCTATAACCATTTTTGACCCCCAAATCCAAATCAATATTTGTGGAGTCCTAGAGAGCACAAAAGAGCAATTTTTGAAATTATACATAGAATTTGGAGCTAAAAATTTATTTGAAGGTATTTTCCACCATGGAAATGATACTTAAATACTATTTGAACTCATTATTTTTTTAAATAATTTAAATTAATCAATATTTAGGTTTTCATGGTGCATTTAAGAAGCTTGTCAAACTATAGAACATGATCATATCCAAGAGGGACTAGTATAGAGAGCTATGATTATTCATCATCTAATGCACTTTAAAAAATTATATTTCATGGATTTAAAGAAAATAAACATCATATCTCTCTATCCTTGTATGGCACCTTTTAGGAAGAGAAAAATTAGCAAGCTTAATCAATGCATTGTGCATTCAATAGCCTTGTCTTGTCAAACACATGTGTTCATAGCTATCTAGAGATCAAAAAAGGGTTAAATGTTTGTTATATAAAATGAAATAGAGGTTAATATTGAGTCTCCATTCATGAAAAAATAATTTATATATCCTACTACACTCCCCTTGGAGATATTTTTATAATCACGAGAAATAAACATGCATGCAAGATATAAGAAAGATAGTTGAAGTCAACTCTAATATACACGTAAAATGCTGAAGTCAAACTCCAAGATGAAATGAAGATAACTAAATTAAAAAATTAATATGAATGAAAGATAAAAATTATTTAATTTAATATCAAAAGAAGTTCAATATAAGATCAAGAGGAGTTAAGTGAAGATGATTAAGATCTCTTCAAGAATGCATGCATGGGAACCTTTGACATTTCAAACATTTAAACAAGCTTATCTCTCTCTCCGATGATATAGTCCAAGAAAAGTAATGTTTAGACTCTAATATGATATATATTAATTTAGAAGTTTAAGTTTAATTTGGTGGTTGAGTTAAAGTTTCAATTGAACTAAGAGTGAAGTTGAGTCAGCATGAGGACTTATCTGTAGTTTGGAGCTACTTGTCTCTCTCTTCTTCTTTAATTTTTCTATATGTAATTTCATTTTTTAGAGAAGATGAACACATTATGATGTTGGATTACAAAAAATCTTCCAAAATCTGTACTACATCACTTTTTAATTAATAAAGCATTGATTTTTCCTCCATTTTCAAGTTATTCACGAAGTGTGTATCTTGTGTTCATTGATGTAATTCATTGAATGAGTATTTTTCCTATGTTTATGTTTAAATTTTTTACATTAATAGATAAAATAATTATTTTCAATCATCTAAAGTTATTAAGTATGATTTCTATGTAATCTAGAAGTGAATTCAATAAATGTTCGTCTCTTCCAAGTTAGTGTGAGTGTTTGTCAAGACCTATGTATGAAATACTGATGCAAGAGCCATTGTATGAAGATAAAAAAAATGTGTGAAAGTTATTAATATTAAAATTTATGTCAATTATAGGAATAACTAGCTTTTATATTTGTTTATCACCCCAAATTTTCATTTTTATGATCAATTTTAGCTTTAGTATTGTTCCTTTTAACCTTTTCCTTGTCAAGAAAGCATAGAATTAAAGAGTGTAGAGAGTAGTAGGTGAGTTTACTAAAGGGAACCATCCATTAATATAGATAGTATATCCAATATAGAGTAACCCAAACCTTATATATTTTCCTTTATGTCAATATAAGTGAGAAAAAACACACATTCTTAGTAGGTTACACTTCTAGGTGATAACAGTTTCTAACACACCCAATGGGACCAGTATTTAGAATACTTCATATATTGATGAGTTTTTAGTGTTTTTATGTTAAGCACAAGATATACTAAGAGGGGGGGTGAATCAGTATATCATATATCTTATAAAACTTTCCCTTTATCAAATTCCACTTAATCAAACATTCAAGATATGCAATAAAACTCAAATAATAAACATCACACAAGATAGAGAGAGACACCATATATAACATAGAAACCCAATGTGGGAAAAACCATGAGGAACAATCTCAAGTATATTCATGAGAACAAACCCACAAGAGCACCATACCCCTTTATTGTGTACCAACCTAGCTACAATTCATGAACACCAACCCACAGGAGCTTCAAACCCCTTTGTCGAGCACAAACCCAACAACTATTCATGAGCACCAACCCACAAGAGCACCAACCCCTTTGCTGAGCACCAACCCAACAACAATTCATGAGCACCAACACATAGGAGCACCAACCCCTTTGTGTATACCACACACCTATCTCTCAATGTTGCTATCTCAACAAATGATAGATCAATATAACATCTCCTTCCTCTTTCTCACCTTTGCTCTTTTAAGCTAGATATAACAAATACAAATCATATTCATCTCTCACAATTGCTCTTCTAAGCTAGATATTACAATATCAAATCAACCTCTATCTCTCATATTACAAATGGCTTCTCAAGCCTTTATTTATATCTTTCCGAATGACCTTTGGCCTTCCCCCTTTGTGACCATTCAATCCTCATGGAAAATGGTTCCAATCTTGGATGACCCTTCATATTCAAGCCTTTTAAAAGTTATGTGGTCACCCTTCATGACCAAAAATGTCCTTCCCACTTTTGTCCTTATCTTTGGTGACTTTTCATATTCCTCAAAGTGTCCCTTCATGAGAAATTGTGCCCTTACTCTTTTGTCTTCACTTGGTGACTCTTCATATTCCCCAAGATGACTCTTCATGGGAAAATGCATCCCATCCTTCTTTTGTCTTTACCCCGTGGCTCTTTGACTTCTCCATGGGCCCTTATTTTGTCTCATATGCAACCAAAAATATATTCATTAATATTAAATAAATATTAACTCACATTAGCCAAGATAAACAACATTAAATGCAATGGGGACTTTATCACCAATAATACTAGACCTTTGACATCAATGACAATATTTCCAACAATCTCCCCCTTTGTCATTGATGGCAGCCTCAATCTTGAAACTGCCACATCCTATCACCTACACATCCTATCATCTAAAAACATACAGTAACTCCCCCTTACTATAGCAACCTTTACCTATTCCCTGTACCTATTTTTTGCACTTATACCTATACCTATTATTCTCCCCCTTTGATATCAATGGCAAAGGACCTACCTAGAGCTAACACTTGTCTCCCCCTCACTTGATGTTGAACATCAATGGTAGGAAGTAATAGAAATTACTCCCGAATCCTCTTATCGATCTTTGAATGTATCCTTTGATCATGCCTTTGAGAAGATATTTGACAAAACATATACATTGTTCCCTATCCTTTGAGCATCTATAATCAACTCATTTGAATATTTTCTTCTAATCTCACAACCTTCTTTATGAAATTTTAATGTATATCCTTGATCGCATATTTGACTAACACTCAACAGATTATGCTTAAGACCTTTTACATACAAAACATTTTTAGTCTTAGTTCTACCATAATCCAAACTCAAAGTACCTTTTTCGGCTATCTTGATAGTGGTTTTATCTCTGAATCTCACTGTACCACCATTGATCTTCTTTAGAGTTGTGAACTTACTTTTATCACTTGTTATATGCCTTGAACATCTGCTATCAATTAACCATGGCTGATCTTTACCTCTTACATGCAGAGCTATCTGAACCATCATAGAATCTTCAGGTTGTTTCTTCTGCCATGAACATGTTTGAGCCTTCTTCTTGATGAATGTAGCTTTGAAACTCTAATCCTTCTTGACTAACTCAAACATGCTTCTAAAATACTAAGTTATGTGTCTAAAGTTGTTGCACTTGTAGCATACTATGGTCTCTTCATCAAAGCTTGATAGAGGATCAAAAGAGTTGTGGCTTTTGCTTGACTCTACTTGACTTTCCTTCTCCTTATTTTTGAAATTGTTAGCTCTTTTTCTACATTCTCATTTCTTGTGACCATATCCATCACAATAAAAATAATGGCCATAAAAATAAGACCTATCTGTATATCTCTAACCTAATTGCCTTTTATATCTTTGTTCCTTCCAGCCTTCTCTATTTAAAATGTCCTCTATATTCTTCACTTCTCCCCTTTTTGTTTCCTCTTGTGTGAGAGCTTCAACATAGCTCTTTTTCTTTTCAAAATTGATCCCTGTCTTATTTGAATATGCTTTTTGACTTTGACATTCTTTTCTTGCTATTTCCAACTGTGCTATGAGGTCTTCTTCATTCTTCTTGGATTCTTCAAAGTGTGCTTGTAGATCTTCAATCATTTCCTTTGAATCTTGTTCATTTTTCTCGATTTGGCATTTTAATCTTCAATTCTTCTTCTGAATAGATTTTAAGTCTTCTAAGGCACAAATGAGCTCTCCTTCCATATTCACTTCAGCTTCTTCCTCTTCTTCTTCTTGATCACCTTCATGTATGGCCATGAATAGAATCTCTTCTTCTTTTGAATCACTGACTCTACTATCTTCACCTAAACTAGGATCCTTATAATACAGGCTCTTCTTCTTGAAACCCTTCTTAGATTTGCCTTTGAAATTCTTCTTATATGTAGGTTTTTCTTCTTCATCATCATTAACCTTATCTGGGCATCTAGCTAAAAAATTTCCAATATTTCCACAATTAAAACATTTAAAAGGTAATTTTCCTTGATATTTACCTATTCCTCTTTTCAGCTTGCGAATGAAAAGTGCTCCATTGTCATCTTCATCATCACTGGAACTATTACTTGATTCTTGAATCTTAGCTTTCTCCTTCTTTGATGTCTTGAAAGTCACTTCGCTCTTTGAGGGTTTATCTCATTCTATCTGCATCTCATATGCCATGAGAATACCATGAAGCTCATCCATCTTTAGCTTGGCTAAATTCTTCATCTCCTCAATTGCCAAAACCTTTGCATCATATCTCATTGGTAGAGATCTCAAAACCTTTTTCACCACCATTAATTCATCCAACATTTCTCCAAGAACTTGAATCTGATTTACGACTTGATCAACTCACAAAAGATAACTTGCTATATCTTCTTCTTCCATCTTCAAAATTTCAAACTACCTTCTAAAAGTCTACAACTTAGCTTGTTGAACCTTTCCATCACCTTTGTAAACATTCTCAAGTTTTACCCAAGTTTCATGAGTAGATTTACATTGCATAACTTTAACAAATTCAGATTCACATAAACCACATAAAATAGCATTTAAAGCTTTATCATTACATTCACTTGCCTTCTTTTCTGCTAGAGTAATTGCAAATGTCTGTGGCTCTTCATATTCCTCCACCACTAATTTCCATATGTCAAATCCAAGGGCCATCAAATAAACCTTCATTCTCATGCTCCAAAAATCATAATTCATCCCATCAAACAAAGGTGCCTTATTTGTATAAAATCCTTCCTGTGACCCAGCCATCGTGCTTTCCCAATCTACCTTCAAGCTGTAAAACTTTTCAAAAAGGAACTGGCTCTAATACCAATTGTTAAGCATGGGATATACTGAGAGGGGGGGGTGAATCATTATATCATATATCTTATAAAACTTTCCCTTTATCAAATTCCACTTAATCAAACATTCAAATATGTAATAAAACTCAAACAATAAACATCACATAAGATAGAGAGAGATACCAGATATAATGTGGAAACCCAATGTGGGAAAAACCACATAGAACAATCTCAAGTATATTCATGAGAACAAACCCACAGGAGCACCATACCCCTTTGCCGAGTACTAACCCAGCTATAATTCATGAGCACCAACCCATAGGAGCTTTAAACCCCTTTGTCGAGCACCAACCCAACAATTATTCATGAGCACCAACCCACAAGAGCACTAACTCATTTGTCAAGCACCAACCCAACAAAAATTCATGAGCACCAACCTACATGAGCACCAACACCTTTGTGTATACCACACACCTATCTCTCAATGTTGCTATATCAATAAATGATAGATCAATTCAACATCTCCTTCCTCTCTCTCACCTTTTCTCTTCTAAGCTAGATATAACAAATAAAAATCATATTCATCTCTCACAATCGCTCTTCTATGCTAGATATTACAATATCAAATCAACCTCTATCTCTCATATTACAAATGGCTTCTCAAGCCTTTATTTATATCTTTTGAAATGACCTTTGGCCTTCCCCCTTTATGACCCTTCAATCCTCATGGAAAATGGCACCAATCTTGGATGACCCTTCATATTCAAGCCTTTGAAAAGTTAGGTGGTGACCCTTCATGACCAAAAACGTCCTTCCCACTTTTGTCCTTATCTTTGGTGACTCTTCATATTCCTCAAAGTGTCCCTTCATGAGAAATTGCACCCTTACTCTTTTGTCTTCACTTGGTGACTCTTGGTATTCCCCAAGATGACTCTTCATGGGAAAATGCATCCCATCCTTCTTTTTTCTTTACCCTGTGGCTCTTCGACTTCTCCATGGGCCCTTATTTTGTCTCATATGCAACCAAAAATATATTTGTTAATATTAAATAAATATTAACTCAGATTAGCCAAGATAAATAACATTAAATGCAATGGGGCATTTATCACCAATAATACTATACCTTTTACATCAATGACAATATTTCCAACATTTTATTCATTATATAATAATTTATAGGTATTTATAAATGCATATATTGAAACTCCAAGTGAATCTCATCTGGTATAAGTAGGCCAAGTGTTGGTATGTATCATGTCATAATTTTAGCGAAGATGTGTATGTTATGCCTTTGTATTCTCCATATCAAGTTGATGGTACTCATGGATTCACCTAAAGTGGATTTGAAGTAACAACATATCAACCTTACCAAGTCTATCAACAACCCTATGTGTCCCCTCCTAATCCAACATAGCCTCTTTGGTAGCCTAATTATCCTTCTAACCACCCTTGTCAAAGCTATGTTTCCCTAGTCTATATTGTCATACATTTACTTCATCACTATTAAATATCAAAAGAACCATGATAAAGAATTAAATGGTCATGAGAGATATTTATATATAAGTAGATGTTAATCAATTTTTCCCTATCCACCTCATTCAAAAATTAAGGGATATATTACCACTTCTAAAGAGTAAGTGGGAATATTTTAAGAAAGAAAACTAGCATGCCATAAAAAATGAAATGTTATACATAAGAGACTTGATTCAATTCATGTATAATAGGTTATAAATATGGAAAAATGTTGTAAATTAAATATGTTTAGTCTTTTATATCTCCTTCTACTCCACATCAACCTTCTTTTACTCAAAAACCAGCCTAAGTTATAATATGTCACCAATAGAGGTCTATGCCTATAAAATATTTAATCATTCTTACCCAAGAGCCTAAGAATATTCCATATTGGAAAATTTCTTAGACTAAGAACCCTAATTATGGCATACGTACTCTTGATAAATAACCTTTTCCCATGCCTCTATAAAATCAAGAAAAGGAGAAATATATGGAGGTGAATTCAAGTGATATTTTAATTCCTTCAAGCCTTCCATTTATAATTTAAGTTTTATCCATACACAAGGTTAAAGACACCTCCAAGTTTGAAAAATAAATTAGAGAGTGGAAAGAAAAGAATACAACATCTTTAATTTAATTCTCTTCTCTATTCATTAAAGAACATCATAATCAGCCTAATAATCCTAAAGTCTCAATTTTTAAGGACACTCTAAGAAATTTTAAGAAAGAAAATGAATTCTCTTACCCTCAAACCCTATCATTTTATGAAGGATAATAAGCTGCATTAAGGTTAGAAGATGGACATTCAAATGTTTAGAAGATCTTGTCAAAGCTAAGTGATGAAGTGGAAGTTCTTGAAAATAAAAATAAATCAGTTGAAAGTGAGGCTCAAGAAAGATATGAAGAGAGTGTTTCTAGTATATATGATGAGGAAATATTTATTGGTAGTCCTATTTTTCAATAATTAGGAAAAATAGTCTTCAAGGGTGATGAGAAATATGGTCTTGATGAAGGGTTACAAGTTGATATGATAATCACCTCTTATCAAAGTGTTTCCATTAAAAACAATGAAGAAGAAGATCTTGATTAGGTATGGTAGTAGTTGTACCATAGTTTTAGGAAATAAATGGACTTTATTGGAAAGCATATTACCCTTATGGAGCATTATGATGAACTCCAAACATAATTTATAATAGTTGATAATCAAAATGACATCTCTCAAGATGTCATATAAGGCCAAGAAATATGTTCTAGTGAGCCACAAGAGGATGAATTTATATCTACTCCTATGGATCAAAATGTGATTACATTGGAAATATTTATTAGTGTTTAAAATAAACATGTGATGATCATTGAAACACATGAAGATATTTTTTATATTGGAGATATATTATGTTTAGTTGATTCACTTGGAGATAAGTTAAAGAGGTTGACAAGAAGAAAAAGATCTAATCTAATCATAATGGCACTTAAACAATAGATTATTCCTGATATTTTTCAACCATATTGGGAGGACCTAATATTTTTTCTGTTGATCTAGGTGGAATTTCATTTTGTATATATTAGTGTTAGTTTTCACTTTTCTGTAAGTGTTATATTTCATATTTTTAGTTGGTAGTTGTTCTATCTTTCAATTTTATAAGTGCTTATGCACAATTGTTGTAGTTTTTAAAATAAATTTAAAATTTTATATTTGGTGATATTTTCATAATTACATATCCAAATTAATAAGGCTACTAATATTGAGTGTTTAGTAGGAAAACATCCTAGTAGGGTTGCTAAGAATGTTGACAAATTTTGTTACCATTGGTCAAGGTTGCTTATGTGTAGGTTTTTAAGAAGAATCTATTCATGGATTATATTTTTTACCAACACTCCAAAAATATAAAAATCTTAGGGCATTTATATATTATCTAAAATTATTTTCACATGCTAATTGATTATACATTGCTAGATATATATTTCTCTCAATTTAATTCAAATTTAAAAGCAATTCTAGTATATTTTAAAACATATTGTTGGTGAAATGGAGTATAAAATATAAAAAAAAATATTCTCAATAAATCAAAATAATGTGCGTATAGTGTTGAATAGAGAGATTGGTGTTGTTTGGAGGGAAAATTGTGTATGTACTATTTTTCAAAAATGGTTGATCAACACTTTTTGGTGTACTATTTTAGAGATCAAATCAAACTGGAATCAGCTTTAAAAAATCATAAAGGAAGACAAATGTCAAAGTAAAATAATGGTTAAAAATTTTAAGTCCTATGAGAAAAAAAAATTTATATGGCTACACAAAATCACCCTACCAGATAGATTTGAAAGTTTTCATACTTAGCCAATTTTTAGTCATAGTTGTCAAAACAGGTTGTCAACACTATTTCATGATAAATTTAGAACAATCAAATCAAATTGTATGAGGATACATTTTTTCATATAAAAATACAAATACAATTATACCATAGTGGTTTAATATTTTTACTAAAACTATTTTTTAATCAAAAGTTATGGCTTCATAAAATCAACATATCAAGCAGATTTAGCAATTTATGTACTTAGCCAAATAATTTAATCTGACCCAAATAATATTATTTAAGATAAATATTATTATTTAAGCCTAAAAATATTTATTTAAAATTATAAAATATTATCTAAATCTCATACAAATATATAGTAACAAGTCAACTAAATTTATTTTTAAGTGGATATTAATTACAAAAAATAAAAATAAAGCATGTGATTTGGATGAAAATTCAACACAAATTTTTATTTATTTTAGTGGGATAAAATTATTAATATAGTTCACTCTTTATGTGAACTATGAATTAGTGGTTTTTTTCCACTTATCTTTGTTATTAATAATTTATATAGAGCTCATTATTTTGAGAGGATAATTTTGGCTATTCATTTTAATAGGAAATTTAGATAAGTTATGCTTGACTTGATCTTTATGTAAAAATCTTGATTCTTCTCCAATTCTATGTAATGAAGGTTTTATTTTCTTATTATATTTTATTGAGTAATTAAAAGTGTGCAATAACTATGGATCATTAATTTTTTTTATCATTGATATAAGTTTATTTAAGATGTGTAACAACTATTGGATAATTAACAAGTATTATTGATTGTATACAATTAGGTTGACTATTTCAATTTTCTAACTGTGTAGAAGTGTTTTATCTAATATAATTTTATATGTGTATGAAACATATACTTTAGATAAATGTCTAATATAAGATATAATATTTTGACTTAGGTGTATGCAATCTCTATCCTAAAAAAAGCAACCTTTGACTGAGATCTTTGAGTTTCCTATATCAACTATCTTAGACTGCTTAACTATGTTTATTTGTGTGTGTGCAAAAGATAATAGCAGCAAGTATTGGTTTCCAAACACTTTTCCAAAAATAAATTAGCCCTAGAATTAATCCCTTGAGACCATAGAGCCTCCCTTTTTTTCCTTGCCATTCTCTCTTTTTTATTTTTTTAATGAGAGATTATTATTTTAATATAACATCACTGTAAATATATGTTCTTAGATGTTAATTTAATCACTTGTGTGAATTTCCCTTGATGATATATAGGTCACATGTAGATATTATACCACTTGGTTAATTTAAAACAATATACCTATAACACATGCTCTGGAGTGGAGTTGATTTACATTAAGATCTTAAAATGTTATAAGTTACCTCATTGTTTATGGTGTACATAAAAACTACATCAACAAATTATTAGCGCTAGAAGGAGGAAATTTTGTGATTAATTTTCATCCAATGCATCATTTTAGTTTAGTTGTTTGTTAAAATATAAAAAAACTAGAAAAAAGTAAAATTTACAAAATTGGAAATAAAAAATGTCTTGGCTTGGTGAATCAACCATAAACATTTCGGGTATTCACCATGATTTACTAGATGATATATTTATTTTTCTTCCTAATTTTCAAAAAAATGGAAATAGAACTATTGAAGAACATCTTATTTCTTACAAATTTTCTGTCAATATTTTGAATTTGAAATTTGAGGATGTAGCTTGTATATTTATTCCTTTTGACTTTAGAGGAAAAATCTTATGATTGATTTTTATACATATAACTTAATTCTATTGCTAGTTGGAAGAATTTTAAAAATCTATCTTTGTTTCAATTTAGAGATGTTTTAGATTAATTAACCCCCACTTTTTTGAGAATGTCTATAGAAAGTACTTTGGTTTCAATTTGTGTAGAATCTAGACAGGTAGATAATCAGTTATCATGCAAAAATAACAAAGACATTTTAGATGATGGTGAATACAAAAACTTGAAAATCTAGAAGAGCAGAATTAACACATGTATTATCTAATAAAAGAAGATGTTTATTTATTAGATGATTCAAATCTCAAATAATTAGTATTTATTAAAAGTATTTCTCCAAACATCATATTCACCAAATTTCAAGTAAATAAATCATTTGTTTATATTTGGTAAGACTTTGAGGTAAATATCTCAAATACCAATGTTTATTCTAATTTTGTAATTAAGAAAGATAATTATGTTGAATGCATGTATGAAAATTATTTTGGGTTTGAAAGAGAGAAACTAAAAGAATTTTTGAGGGAATACAAATATGTTTTTGCATATTTGAGGACTTTAAATGGAAGAAGCTTGCTTATACCAAAGAGGGGGAGATATTCTACACAAATTTTTCAAATCCACCCTCCCCATTTTATTTAGATGTTTTTTATATTGGATATATTAGTTTTTATTATTTTTTTACTTTAATTTTCTTTTTAGTTGATTAGTTTAGTAACTAAGGTCATCATGACCATTCATTTACTTCCCATAATTTTTATAGTTGATATTATTCACACTTATGGATATTTATGGGTTGCTCATGAGATATTGAAGCTTGAAATTAAGATGTGTGTCATAATTAAATTCATTTTTTTTTATAAATACAAATTTTGATGGAATCCTAACCATTTATTAATACTTAAAAATCATAATAGAACTAGGCTAAAGACACCATGGTCCAAGAGAGACAAATACATTAACTACTATAAGGCTAAAATATAACTTAAAGTAAACATATCAACTACCCAAAAATTAGTATCAAATATTAGTTAGTGGTTTAATAATTTAAAATATTAGTTATCTTGGCTTTTTTACCTTTTTTATTTTTAACTTCTTATTATATTTCATGCTTTACATTTAAAAGAACTATTTATTTATCTAGATGCTATATTTTTAAGATACTATTCTCAAGTAAATCCTTATTTGAGTCTGAGTTCTCAAACTTATGTCCTTCTTTTAACTCCCTTGATTGGATATTTCACATGAAAGATCTAAGTAGTTTCTATCACCTCTTTAATAGGCACTTTTTCATTCATAGAATCAACATTTCCTTCTCTCTTGATATCTTCCATTTTTCTTGCATCTTATGTTTCTATATCTTCAAAACAATCTTCCACCACTAGTGATGGATCTAATACACTTCATATGTTTGATTTGGATTTTCGTCCCTTCTTATTCATCACATGTGGACACTCCTTAGGATAATATGCATGAAGATGACCTTTTAATTTGTAATTATGGCATCTAAAAGTAGTATTCTCATTATCAAGAATCTAAACATGCTAAGTTTTATCATATTTTAAAATAATTTTATCTATAACCCCTTTTCTTAAATTGATCTCAACACAAAAATAAGTGTAAGTACATAAACATCTAATAGCCAACTCAATATCATGATTTAGGAAAGACCTAAAATTATTAGCTATATCCTTGAGAGCATTCAAAAAATGTAAAAGAAGATTAACGACACAGACCCAAATTGGCATCTTAGTGACTGAGAGAGTGAGAGGATTGAAATCTAGAAACCATGGGGTTATGAATAGGCCCACTATACCCTAAAACTAGGGGCCTTCCAAGATGCATTTATAGTAATCTTGCTAATCGAGGAAAAGGAAAATTAAAAAAATTAGATCACAGACAAATTTCATAATTTTCTAACTGTCTCATTAACCCATTTATATAAAGTGAACAAAGACAACCATAAACCATTAAATATAAAAATGAATACAACTATAGCCAAAGAGTTAAAATATTCATCCACTGACTAATTATAAATCTCCATAGAGGGAACCTCTTTTGTTTGATCAACAATATAGACCTAAGGAAGTGGAGATCTTTCTATTAGGTTTGGTAAGGAGGCAACATTTTTTACTGCATCTTTGAAAGATGTAGGTTTTGTATTATAAGAATGTTTTGGGATAGCCATCTCTCCCTACAATCTAGAAGTCATGTAAATAATTGAATCTTTTTCTAACAAATAAAAGGATAATGGAAAAATAATTTGTAACTCCTTACCCTAATAAATTAAACATTGATATTCAGCTAGAATACCTAAAGAGACCTCCAAATTTTGTTTTAGATAAAAAACCACTTCACTCCCTTTAAAATAAATCAAGGTAAATTTTAGTTGATAATATTTATTAATTCACGAATATTCTATTTTGAAGAATTTGAATATGGTGATTTTTAGGGTGTAGCATATGACACTTTTACCTAAAATTCTAAGATGTCATTTTTTTAGGGATCAAATCACCAATTATTTATAATAATTATGGGTTTATCCATGTAATTAACTATCTAAATATAATCCATATGTTCCCAGAGATCACAAACATACCATCAAAGTATCTTTATTTACTAGATTGCAATGATCTTGAGACTTGAGGTTATACTTTTCCACTCAATTAATTTTAGCACCTAACCTATATTAGCATTATATCACACGATGAAAATAAAATTATCAATATCACTATATCACATGATAGCGACTAGGCACCTGATCACAATGTTTCACATGATGGCAACCTATCACCCAATGATAATGAACTACATGATGGTAACCTGTTATGTGATAGAAATGTACCACGTGATGATAACCTACCACCTAGTAATAATATGTCATGTGATGATAATCATTAACTTGACATCCATGTGTCATGCAATGACAATGTGGTTTTCAACAACAATGTATCATGTAGCCATAGATGTGAAGTTGGCAATAATTAACTACCTAACAACAAATCTCTAGCATCAAGAGGTACCAACAAGGTTAAAGCACCACAATAAATACCAAAAAAATCCAACATCATATTTTTTTTCAAAATATCAAGAAAGAGGACTATGAAAACAATAGGCATTTCAAATATATGTAATTCAAAATCTGTTTTAAAAAATATCAATTAATTTTTTTTACAATAGAATAATTTCAAAACTATTTCAATGTAGAAATTTACATGGATATTAACACTATTTCATTAGAAATAATTAATCCCAATAACCTCGCACCACCTAAATATTTTATTGATGAAATGTCACCCCTAAAAGACACACCTCTGGATAATTCTATAAAACACACTTCTCTGGGCACTTCATAAGAGAAATGTAGTTCTTTTTAGACACCAAATTTTATTGAAAATTCCACTTAGAAAAGTCAATGGAAGAAGAGAAGTATATGGGCAATAATAAGGTCTTTTCAAGTTGACTAGGATACAAAATATCCATTTATAGAACTTATAAAATCAAAAAATGATAATGAGCCATGAATAAAATGTAGATGTATAATTTATAGTTAAAAACTTGGAAAAGAACACAAAATGCAACATAAATTAGATACAATTGAGAAACATTGTGGGAATATATATATATATATATATATATATATATATATATATATATATATATATATATATATGAAGCACCCAAATATATAGACGACAAGAACACATAGAAAAATGGATAAGAATGCATGCATGCAAGATGTGCATGTGAATATGAAAATGATCAGAAATAATAAAAACATCTTGTTGAGAAAGGAAGAACCATCAAAGCACAATTTGGAAAAATTATGCAATCTAACATTAGGGAAAAATATGTACATTTCTCTACTATTTTACACATTTAAAAAAAGGGAAGATTCATTTTTTATTTTATATATTACAAAATTTTGTTTCAACATAATAGGTTTCTAGATATTCTATAGTCACATTGGTTAGATAACAATGTTTGGGAAATGGAAAAATGTCTAGTTATTGTTGAGAAAAAAAATCTAAAAGAAAGTGTTAAGAGATCACTATTTATCTCTCTATCCATTGATTAAGTCACTATAGTTGACAACATAACATGGTTTTACATGCATGTGTATACCTTTGAAAACTATTCAAGGCAATCCAATCTTTTAACTATCCATAAAATGGTAGAAATTTGTAATGCAAAAAACCTCTATAAATTAGTTGTATCCAATTTAAGAGAGAGATGGGATGGATGATTATGCCATAGCTATGAATCTAGTGTGTGTTGGTGTTGATGATGCATCAGTGATGTAGGGGAATAGAAAGGGTCTTTGTATTCACCTAAAAACAATAGTTTCTTCATATATGATTCCAATCCATTACATGGCACATAAGATAAATTTTATGTACAAAATTATTAGCACATTTAGTAATGTTTCAAAAGTGGAAGAGCTTATTCATGAATTGCATGCATACATGTAAAGTAGCCCAAAAAATATTTATGAAGTTCTATAAATTTTCAATTGGGGTGACAGATGGTAAAAAACTACTAAAAGATGTTGAAACTAGATGGATTTCCATGTATGAACTTGCTTAAATTTTTTTTTGAGAAATATCCATCTTTGACAAGGTTTATGCATAAATATCATAGGGAAGTAGACAAAGCAAAATATTTGCTATGTTTTTAATATATTTAGAAACTTTACTCACATTATGTGGTATTTTACCAATGTTGAAGGAAATTAGCTATTTAATGAAACATGCCCAAGAGAGATCTATATATATTGTTGACTTCATACCTTTAAGAAAACATGTATGTTAATATTTAGATATATTATACACATCGAATGAAATCTTTCATGAACTTCTTTTTAAAACTAGAAAATTTTGAAAGATTTTCAGAATCTAGAGAGTTATTTGAAATTCAATATACATGATCATCTTTGTGTCATGGTAAATGACATTGAGATCTCAATGCACACATGACATAGAATACTTGAAGTTGTGGGAGATGAGCCTAAATATTTACCTATGAAACATTTACTATATGATACTATTTTGTCTAAAACATGAATTAAATTAAGCGAAATATCAAAAAGTTTAGCCACTGAGATCAAAAAATGTTTTCAAATGGATGAGTTTTTGGAGGGTATGGGAGTTGTGAATCTCATTTTTTGGAATAGTGTTAATAGTCAAGAACATATCAACACATTATTTAAAAAATACATGGGTACAATTGTTAGGCATTTCTATGAATTTGTAGATGTAAATGAAGTTCAAATTAATGGTAATTTAAATAAACAATTATTTACATCTCAATCAATACAGTTTGGGATTATAATAATGGATCAATTTTAGTGTTTAATTGATCCAACAGAAAATGGTGACATTACTCATCTATGTAAAAAACATTATCCAATTAGTGTATTAAAAAAAGTATTAGTGAATATTTTAAATTATATGAACTTATTCATATAATGATTTTGGGTTCTATGGAAGATGAGCGAGTGTTTAGTGCATTATCCTTTGTGAAGTCAAAATTTAGAAATATATTGGATAAAAATCTATAGACTTGCTTGAGACTATATGTTTCACATTATTATAAGGACAAGTTTCTATATGACATAGTAGTGGCAACATGGATTTTTCTAGTGGAAATAATAGGCATGACTAATATAGCTACCAATATAGAGGATGAGAATATTGAGACTAAATATGACACTGGCATGGTAGATGCAAATCACACTTATGATGAGCAAGTTTCTTAAAGATTATTTCAACTACCCAAATTTTAGTTTGATAAGTATAGAAATTATTGTTTTCTAAAATATTTCTTATTCTTTTATCTTTAAATACATTAAATTCTATAATCTATTTCTTGGATGTTACAATCATGAATCTTATTCAATACATTGGAATTAATATTTTATTGTCCTATTAAAATTATGTGTATTTCAAATAGTACTTTATCTTTGTAATGCATGTCATTCATTAAGTAACAATCATAATTCTCATTAACATTATAGAGAGCATTTTCTTATAGCATTCATTGAAGCATTGCATGACTAATATAGATACCAATATAGAAGATGAAAATACCGAGATTGAATACATCACTAGCATGGTAGATGCAAATCACACTTATGATGAACAAGTTTCTTAAGGATTATTTCAGCTATCTGAATTTTAGTTTGATAAGTATAACAATTACTATTTTTTAAAATATTTCTTATTCTTTCATCTTTAAATACATTAAATTCTGTAATCTATTTTCTAGATATTACAATCATGAATCTTATTCAATACATTGGATTTAATATTTTTTTGTCCTATTAAAATGATATTTATTTCAAATAGTTCTTTATATTTGCAATGCATGTCATTCATTAAGTAGTAATCATAGTTCTCAATAACATTGTCTAAATAATTTCCTTATATCATTCATTGAAGCATACAAGTCTTATGTCTAGACATGCACAGTGCACCATAAAACACTAGTTCTCTTGCCATTAAAACACCAATTATTAAAATTTATTGTTATACATGTATAACAGTGTAATTATAATTATTCTATTGTATGTTTACATTATCACCATTACACAAATATATATCAAATATTTTCTTATAGTTAGAACTTGGGGTTGCATATTTCTAAATTCGACTACAACCAATCAACGCAATGCTATAACTACTAGAATAGTGTAAAAATGCATTCAAATATATAACTACTAGAACAATATAACACTAATAATGCATTTAATACTACAACTAATAGAATAATATGATTCTATTGAATATTTAATCTACAATAGGATATTTTTCCTATAACTACTACAATATTCAAATACTACAACTACTAGAAATATTTTTCCTATAGTTGGGTTCGTATATTTAAAAATTTCACCACAGTTAATGTATTCAATGATACAACTAATATAATAGTTAAACAATGCATTTAATTCTATAACTACTAGAACATTATATCCATGCATTCAAATGCTATAATTAGTAGAACGGTATAACAATGTATTAAAATCTACAACTACTAGAATAATATAACACTATAACAATACATTCAATACTACAAATACTAAAATTTTATAAAAATGCATTCAAATCTTCAACTATTAAAATAGTACAATAGCATAACAATGCATTCAAATACTAGAACTGTACACTAGAATAATATAATTACATATAATATTTACTCTACTTTTTTTCCATATAATATATAAACTTAACCGTATATATATATATATATATATATATATATATATTATATAGCTAAGAATATTTGGAAGTTGAAACAATTGTAAAATATCATTTAATAAAACAAGTGTTTTTCAAACAAACATGATATAAACTATTTTTAAAAATACAAACTATAATTTTGAATAATATAAACTTAAACAAATCAACATTTTTTTGGTGGAGACTCTCCACCCCCTTGCTGCTTGCCATTCCACCCCTAGAAACCCCAATATCTTGCCTTGGCTATGGCTATGGATACTCCATTATCACTCATTATTTTTGAAGATCCTCTGTAGCATAATTTATTTGTACAAGAATCACCCTCTCCTCATTCACTACATCCCCTATAAAAAGAATTATAGGATTCACATCTATTTTTCACTTCAATAAAATGCTTGGATCCATACCATGCTCTTTAATTATTTTCTTCAAAGTTTTATTTATTTATTTAATAAAAATAACTTTTAATTCAATGCCATCATAGAGGAGATAATTTTTTTGGCATTTTTCAAATGCACATTAAGAAGATGTTTTTCTTGCTTCAAAGTTTCATATTTTAAATATAAAAACAAATAATATATAAGTGTTAATCACATGAAAAGGTATTATAATAATCAAAATACATGTTACAAATAAAGAAAACTTATCATAGCTTTATCCTTATCTACTTGTTCAATGGTAATAAGGTTGATATCTTTAGCCCATTTATTGAAATATGCTTGGGCTTCTCCATTTAAATTTTCTAACTTGTTTATCATAATCTCTTAAATCCTATCATTTTAAAAATTATCCATAAAGATCAATCTAGATTGAGCTTGCTGGAATAAAGTCTCAATTTTTTAGGGTTCATTTTGAACAAGAAAAAATAAATTCACTCTTTGGGAGTGGTTGTGATAATGAGTATTGATTTCTTTGATAAGTGTTTTTGCCCTTAACTCTCATTGTTTTAAATCATTAACTTCATCAATAACACCATCTCTCAAATTGGCAAGTAGATTTTTTTAAACTAGATTGTCCAATGAAAAATTAGTAAGAGAATCCTCAGAGGCATTTAAATTATTAGTGTGGCATGGGGAAGAGGTAGCTGGAGAAGAGGTAAACATAGGAGGCACTTATGAAGGCACATAATAAACTTGAACAAATTCATGTGGATTTAATCCACTGATAGCCAATGGCCTACATTCAATGCCAAGAAACTCTTCATCTAGATCAATCTCTTATAAACATGTAAGACTCTATGCACTCAAAAGGCCACCAATAAAGAAAGTTGGGAAATCAGACATTTACAATGTTCCTTGACTTTGTGTAGGGAGGGATATATTCTTTCCTCTTCTCTGAATCTAGATGGGTGGTGGGGTGGAAGCATACTTCTCATTCTCTTGAAAAATGTTAGGTGGACTTCAAAAAAAATTAATCGAAAATAGTAAATTTAAAGACATAAAATTAAAACAAATTCAAATTGAATCTATTAATGTTATTACCTATTAGGGTGACTACCTATCCATTCTGATTATCCTTGTCAAAGTTATATCTTCCCCTCTTAGTGTCCTTATGGGAGTTGGATCTTGGAATCTCATTGTGCTTGTGGGAGAGACATTGTTTGTTTCACATGTGGTTGTAAAATGATTAATTTATCTAGTTTATTAACTAGCAAATTGTAACAAACTTCAAATCAAAAATAATGTTTTAATGGCAAACATTAATTATGTTTTATGGAAGAACCCTCAACAACCACATTTTGAGAGTCAACTAAAAAAAATTAAAAACTAATATGAATATTAGTATTTTCCATTGAATAAAATAAGAAAAAGACATTAAAGAACATTTGGGGGAACCTAGAAGTAGAGATAAAATAGAATCAGTTCTTGGGAGTTTCATAATTCAAAATGAATTAAGTGAAGAATCTATTGACTGGGTATCACCAAAACCCTCTAGAGCATGTTGACCTTTACTTGATACCTATTTTATTATGCCATAAACACACACTCTCACCTATAACAAATAACAAATTAAAAAATGTTAAAATTTGAAATATATATAAAGTAAAAAAATGAGACTTGGGAAAAAAAAATTACCTCCTATTCCTTGATAGACAAAGCATTAGATTTCATTTTTTGATGTAGGGTAGTGAGAGTTTTAGTATTCTATATTTTATATAATACCTATAAGTACAAGGCCAAAATATAGTTAGAAGATGAAATGGTGCAAGTATCCTTCAAGAATGTAAAATTCAACTCTATCCTAATCTTATTATATACAACTATGTACTAGTCACATACAACATGCAAGAGAGATCAAAGAATATAGTAAATAACCTATAAGGGAATGTCTAATGGTCTTCCCTACAAAATAATTCTTGCTTGAAATAAATGGAAAATAGATTTGAGAAATGAATTGGTGATTTTTTCCATGGAGACCCCCCTTCAATTTTGACTATCTATAATGAAAACAAAAAAGTAAAATATGCAATTGAATTAGGATACCAAACTATTTATAATAAATGATTCAGGTATAATTAAGAAATTTTAATTTCATTAATAAATTCAATATTAACTTACCAATGGGGTCAATGGACACTTTATAGATCGACTCCAAGTAATTTTTATCAATGTTAGATACGACAACCTTGGTACTAACGGGACTTGTATTACAATGTTAAAGACCTATAAAATTATGGATATCCAATGGAAAGGTGCCAAAGGATATTATTTTATTGTTAAACTAGACATAGAAATGTCTCTCTCTATGGTTAAAACAACCAACCAGACATCATAGTAGGTAATTGTTGATAATCATATCATATTGAGACATCTAAACCAGGCTTATAAGCTGACATGTATCAATCTATTCAACAAAATATTTGAGTTGCTCCAACACCTAGAAGAAATTTGGAGACAATAGGTTTTTGAAAGCATAGTTCTAGGTCCCCCCTGATTAACTCTAAGTTTATATGGAGGTGGAAGCCATTGGAACCCTAGAAAATTTGAGGTAGAAGTAGGTAGGTTAAGTTGGAAGTAAGTAGATTGAGTTGAATGTAAGTAGGTAGGTAGAGTTTGAAGTAGGTTAGATAAGAAATTTTTAAAGCAAAGTGTGAAAAAGATGTCACAATAGTGGTATTTATAAGTAAAGAGGAGAATCAAAGTAATTGATTAGCATGACCAGATATCCATGATAGGTGAGGTAGCATGTTGTTGTGTGGTAGTGTGGTAGTGTGTAAGATCATGGTGCCATGTGATAGCATGATACCATGCAACAACATGATACTATGCAACAACATGATACCATACAATAGTTTTATGCTATACGATAGTATGGTGTTGCATGACAACATGGTCTTACATGGAAGCATGGTGCCACATGGTAACATGTTTCCATGTGGTAGTATGATGTCACATAATAATAGATTATCATACAATAATATATTATCATGTGATAACATATTGTCATGAAATATCATGTTTTTGTGTTATGGCATATTATCTCACAACTACATATTATCATGCAATAACATCTTGTTACATAATGACATATTGTCATGTGATGGCATATTATCATATGATATCATATTGTTTCATGATAGTATATTGTCATACAATGGTAGCATGTCATGTGATAGAATATTGTTACGATAACATTGTGCCACCTAGTGGCATAGTGTCACTCGATAACATAATGATGTCCACTAGTATAATGCTATCCATAAAAATTATGCTACCCAATAGTGTGATGATGTCTAAGATATTGATATGCCTTAACATTTCTTCCATAGTATCATGGAAAAAAACTAGGATGATTTTCCACCTACTTTGTGCACTTTGATTCACCAAGAGAGTGAATGCAATTTGCCTAAACAAATGTAGCGGGTTTCTATCATAGCTTCTTAAATTAAACCCTAAACCAAATATAAATTGTATGCCCAGATAAGGACCATATAATTAATTGATAACCTGAGTGCTTAGTTGTTGGATTTGATGGTATTGGCAATTTGTCAAACACTTTGCCTTCCTTATCTATCACCATTGATTTATGCATTACCAAGTCCTACTTAATAGACAAACCATGATTCTCAAAACATTTTGACTTTAACCAAGTCTTAAATTTTTATATCATGGTCACAAACTATGCCATACCCATACAATTTTCTTGTTCTAGCATGATAGTCACCTAGACAGATGCCTCTATTGCCGATGGAGAGGCTCTATTTCTATCATCCTCTATCCTTGAATCAATCACAAATGGTGTTTTAACTAGGTCATATTGAAATTGGCACACTTAAAATGAATTATTAATGAGTTAATACATACAAGGATGTATTGATAAAAATATGTTTTTTACACCTACACCAAGCCAATGGTGATTCCAAACCTTTCTTCTATTTATGCTTCAAAAAAAAAAGAAAGAAAGAAATAGATTAAAATCATAAACTTATGGAAGAAAGGTGATTCAAGTAAACTCTATTGGGGATATAGATGCCTAGATGGTAATAGAGCAATGCTTAGATTAGAATCAAAATTATCTCTATTAGGGATATGGATAACTAGCTAGCAGTAGACAAATATATAGGGTTCCCTTATTAATATTATTATTAAATAAATAATTGAAAATGAAACCTATAATGTTGATCCAAATCTCTGTCAAAACTCTCATAATAAGGAGAAATAATTTTCACAAAATCACACACAATTTTAAATTTGGGAAGGGTTAGTATGTTGCATGATTATGTTTAATCTTCTTTCGATTCTCTATTTTACTTATTTCTTTCTTATAAAGTTTATATTTTTTATGATAGTTATATCAAAAAAATTATGTTTTCAAATACTCAAGAATATTTTTCCATTGAGTGTCCATTTATTGTGTACCAACACACCCAAATCTTTAAAAATATTAGGACCTTGATATATTATCTAAAATTATTTTCACATGTTAATTGATTATACATTGCTAACTATATATTTATTTTAATTTAATTAAAATTTAAAAAGGAATCCTGATATGTTTTTAAACATGTTTTAGGTGTAATGGAATGTCAGATATAGAAAAATAGATGCTCCCACATCAAAAAAATGTTTAGTGTTGAAAAGAGAGATTGGTTTATTTGGAGGAAAAATTGTGCATATACTATTTTTTGGAAATTGTTGATCAACAATTTTTTGTCTACTATTTTAGAGATCAAATTAAATTAGTTTGAGCTTAAAAAATTAATTAAGGAATACAAATTTTAGAGGAACAAAATGGTTTAATATTTTTAGTCACATGAATTTCAAAAAAATGATATGGACACACTCACCCTACTAGGCAGATTTGATAGTTTTCATAGTTAGCCAAATATTAGTCACAGTTGTCAAAATAGGCTATTAGCACTATTTCATGATGAATTTAGTAAAATAAAATAAAATCAAATTGTATGAGGATACATTTTTTCAAATAGAAATCCAAATATAAATAGAACATAATGGTTTAGGATTTGCAGTAAAATGATTTTTCAATCAAAAGTTATAGCTTCACAAAATTAGCATATCAGGTAGATTTGATAATTTTTGTACTTAACCAAATAGATTATTCTGATCTAGATAATATTATTTGAGCTAAATAATATTATTTAAGTCTAATAATATTTATTTAAAATTATAAAATATTATCTAAAGCTCATGTAAATTTAGAGAAACAAGTCAACTAAAGTTATTTTAAAGTGGATATTAATTGTAAAAAAATTAAAATAAAACATGCAATTTAGATAAAAATTCCGTGTAAGCTTTTATTTATTTTAGTTGGGTAAAATTAGAACTATAGTTCACTCTTCATGTGAACTATGCATTAGTGGTTGTTGTCCACTTAGATTTGTTATTAATAATTTGTATTGAAATCATTATTTTGAGAGGATAATTTTGGCTATTTAAATTAATAAAAACTTCAAAAAATTTCTACTTGACTTGATCTTTATGTGAAAATCTTGATTCTTCTTCAATTCTATGTAATGAAGGTTTTATTTTATAGGTTTTTTTATTGAGTAATTAAAAGTGTGTAATATCTATGGGTAATTCACTTTTTATCATTTATATAAGTTGATTTAAGATGTGTAGTATTTATTAGATAACTAGCAAGTATTATTGATTATATGCAATTAGGTTGACTGTTTTAATTTATTGAATGTGTAAAAATATTTTATATGATATAATTTTATATGTATGTGAAATAGATACCTTAGATACCTCTTTGATCCAATTTATAATATTATTATTAAGGGTTTGCAATATATATTCTAAAAGAAGCAACCTTTTTTTGACATTTTTGAGTTTCTTATATCTTATTCCCTCAGACTACCTAATTGGGTTTGTTTGTGTGTGTTCAAAAGCTACTAGCAACAAACATTGGTTTTTAAAATACTTGTTCATAAAGAAATAGACTTGAAAGTAATCCTTTAAGACTATAGAACCTCCCTTTTCTGCCATACCATTCCCTCTTTTTTGTGTTATTTATGAGATATTATTATTTTAATATAGCATCACTATAAATATATATTCTTAGATGTTAATTTAATTACTTGAGTGAATTTCCTTTGATGAGATGTAAGTCACATATAGTTATTCCATCATTTATTTAATCTAAAACTACATACATGAAACTCATTACCTAGAGTGGATTTCAGATCCATTGAGATCCTAAAACATTAGAGGCTACCTCATTATCTATGGTGTACAAAATGTTGTTAAATTTTTCCACCATTGATCAAGGTTGCTTATGTGTAGGTTTTAAATAAAAATATATTCATGGATTTAAGACTAAATAATGTCTCCAAAACATCATACAACCTTCATCAATCTAAAACCATTCTCAATAATAGTTCACAGGTCAATTTTTTGGTAGAGGTTTCCTCTACTCCTCTAGCAAACTAGTTGCAAGCTAGTAAAAGTAAATTTCATATTTTTTTTCATGAAGGAGAATAAGATTTGGTTAAATGGTATTAAGGTAATATATTTAACCTATGACCTCAATATTCCATGCATCTTTTTAGGGTTACATTGGCTTAACTTTATCAATGATCATTAAGAAGGAAAGATGCTCTAAAACCCTTCTTAAATTCCAATGGCTCAATTTTAGGAAATATATTTGAATTTTTTGAGTTCTTTATTGAAAATTAAAAGTTTATATATATATATATATATATATATATATATATATATATATATATATATATATATAATATGTGAAATAAATAGCTTTAATACACATTACTAGATCAAAATTTTAATGCAAATAATGGATAAAGGTAAAGGTACGAGTTGCAGAGTTTCAAGCATGCAAGAGAGACAGTCAGAAAAGGCATTTTTTGAGACGTTTAAAATATTTTTTTGAGAATATAAAATAGTTATAATTATGAGTGTATTCCTTTAGGTAATAATTAAAAAAAAATTATATATTTATTCCTCATAAAACTTAATAAAATGGTAAAACTCAGACTTACAGGCATTTAGAATTGAAATTATGCAAGCTAAGAAACACCAAAAAGTACATATTTTGAGTATTATTAAATTATATCTATTGAAAATTTAAATGTAGGTATTTATTTATTTTATTTAATGTTTAAAATATTTATAATGTATTTAATATACTTTAGGATAGATAAAATGGTAAAACATAGGTTTGTGCTTGAAGAAAATTAGGGTTTCTCACTCATTTACTCATAAGTGGAGTTAAAAATGAGTGTTTCAGATCCTTACAATGGAAAAAAAATGATTTTATAATGTATATATTTAGTTTAAATGTATTAATACATTATAATTAAATTAAAAAAATCAAAATAGGCTCATATCAAATAAAAACATCTCCAAGTCACCTTACAGGCAACAAACATATACTTTTTATGATTTTTTTGGGAGTTTGGTGAAGATTTTTTTATATTTTAATTTTTTTATAACTATAAAAAATTTATTCCTATGAAATTAACATATAATTAGTGTTTTTTGAGGCATTTAACTCATTTTAGACCCCCAAATCCAAATTAGGGTTTTTTGAGGCCTAGAGAGCACAAAAAAGCAAGTTTTAAAGTTGTGTGGAATTTGGAGCTCATATTTTATTTTAATGTATGTACCACCATGTTTATTATGTTATAATACTATTTAAATTCCTTATAATTTCTATATAAATTCATCATGTTCCAATTTATCATGGTGGATTCAAAAAGCTTGTTAAACCATAGAAGATGAACATATCCATGAGAGACTAGTATGGAGAGTTGTGATTGTCATCATATAATGCACTTTTAAAAAGTATATTTCATGTATTTAAAAAAATAAACATCATATATCTCTATCATTCTACACCACCTTTGAGGAAAATAATAATTCACAAGCTTAATCAATGCATTATGAATTTAACAACCTTTCTTAGTCAAACACATGTACTCATAGCTATCTAGAGATAAAGAAAGGGTTAAGTGTCTATTCCAAAAATTAACTCAAGGATAATAATTGGTATCCATGCATTGAAAAATGACTTCTCTCTCTTACTATTCCTCCTTTTGGAACTAATTTTATAAAGTCAAGAGAAAGAAACATGCATGCAAGAGATAAGGGAGATAATTGAAGTCAAGTTTAAGATGCAAGTAAAATAGATAAAGTAAAACTACAAGATGTAATAAATATAAATAAATTAAAAATTAAATATGAATTAAATATAAAAATTAGCTAATTTAATATGAAATTAAGTTCAACGTGAGATCAAGAGGAGTTAACTGAAGATGATCAAGATCTTTTCAAGAATGCATTCATGAGAACCTTTGAATTTTAAAACATCCAAACATGATTCTCTCTCTCATTCACCATATTCAAATAAAATAATGTTTAAAATATAATATTATACATATTAATTTATAATTTTAAGGTTAAATTTGTGGTTGAGTTAAAATTTTAGTTGAATTAGGAGTGAATTTGAATTATCATGAGGACTTATCTATAGTTTAGAGCTACTTTAATCTCTCTTATTATTTCATTTTTATATATGTAATTTAATTTTTTAGAGAATAAGATCATATTATTATTTTGGATTACAAAAAAAATTATAAAATTTGTACTACATCACCTTTGAGTCAATAAAGAACTGATTTTTTCTCCACTTTCAAGTTGTTCATGAAGTATGTGTCTTGTGTTCATTGGTGTAACTTAGTGAATGATTAATTTTCCTATGTTTATATTTTAAATTTTCACAATTATGAAATAAATAAGAATTATTTAAGGTAATATAAAGTGTTTAAGCTTGATTTTTACCTAATCTAGAAGTGAATTCAATAAATATTCATTCCTTCCAAGCTAGTGTGAGTGTTTGTCAAGATTTGTGTATGAAATATTGATGCAAGAGACATTGTATGAAGATGAATTTAATGTGTGAAAGTTATTAATATTCCAAATTGTGTCAATTATATTCATAATTAAATTTTATATCAATGCATCACCCCAAATTTTTAGTTTTATGTTTAATTTCAGCTTTAGTAGTGTTTCTTTTACCCTTTTCCTATTCAAGAAAACACAAAATTAGAGAGTGTAGAGAAAATTAGGTGAGTGTAATAAATGGAACCAAAAATTAACATATATATTATCTATAATATAAGGTCACCCAAACCTTTTATATTTTCTATTGTGTCAGTAGGAGTGAGAATAAGCACACATTCTTAGCAAGGTGCACTTCTGGGTGATAACAATAATATCACAAGATGTGGTATTGTTAGTAGAATTGATTTAAATTTTAACTTGTGATGTGATAAATAAATAGGAATATTTTTCATCCTCATGGATTTACAAGGGATGAGAGTTATTACATGTAGCTTTAAGATCCAATATTTTTAAATAAGATGATATGACAACATTATTATTATTAGTTACTTTGGATATTTAATGTTGGTTTGAAATAACTTTATTGAGGTATCCTTTTTTTAACATAAATTAATTTTTATTGGATTGATATTTTTATTATAGATTAATATGCAAGGATTAAAGTGAAACTGAGTAATATTCTATAGGTGTGAAAATTTGAGAACCCAAAGAAGAATAAAAAAATTCTAGAGGAGGTTCTAAACATGAATGCAGAGGTGACTTGGGTTTAATATATTCATACCCCTAAGATTCATGAAAATCAAATTACGAATTATTTGATAAATCATTAAAACCATAATCATCCATATCTGTTTATTCTATAATTTTTTTTGTCCAGTTATGTTTATCATAAATAAGAGGCACAACATGGGTAGAAAATAATCTATTGAGCGGAAGAATAATACTAGAATATCTATTATAACTATCCATGATATATATAGTGAATTTAAATAAAATGAGTGCAATAAAGACAATTCTAAAAATTGAAAAATAATATAACATGTGTAGAGAAACTAATGATTTATCAAAAAATTCAAAGTAAGCTTGGAGATGGTCATGAATAATTTTTAAGCTCACAGATATATATTTTTGTTTGTTTGTTAGTGTTGACCCAATGTTTTAGAGCATTAAATAAAGAGGTAGAAACATTTTAGGTATCAAACTAACACCAATTTTGAGTGTAAATTGAGAGTAAATTCTTTAGGTGATATGCTCCTCTCAGGTGCACCACAAATCATATGGATAAAAGAGGTTTTCTATTGGTGTAAACAAGGGAATCCTAGGAATTTCTTATATACCATAAGGTATGTGGAAAATTTATACTATGGCTATGGGCATTGGAGTAAAAATTTCACACCATGAGGGTTGTAAATAGAACATTGCATAGCCATTACTAATAGTATCTAAGTAGTTTTAAAACTAATGGAGCATAGTTTCATAAATAAGTAAAATCAAATAAAAAATAAATTGAAAATAAAATTGAAATATTTTTTAATAGGAAAACAATAAAATTCAACTTGAAGTCAAAGTAAAGAGCCTATGTGTTAGTATTTATTCATTGTGACAATGATTTTTTTAGTGTTAAATTATTCTATGGTCAAAAAATCTAAACTGTTATGTTATAGATAATATCCAAAGTTAATTAATGTATTATTTTAGTGTCAAAATTTTAGAGAATTAAATTGAATCCTTAAGCCAAAAATCAATAAGAAACAAGTAGTGTTTGAAATGAAATGTGGATTCACCATATTTTTTCCAGTAGAATTAATTATTAATTACAATTAAATCTAATTTGAAATTTAAAATATTGAGGCTTATCTAGGAAGTTAAATAAGGCAAAATATATTAAATAAAGAGATATCCATAATTAGCATAAGTTGTAAATTACTAAAAATAGAAATTATGGTTGAGGTTAGAAAAATATCCTTGTAAATAGATTAATTCATATTATAACAAATTTATGTCAGTTGTGACTACTTTAAATAACCTTTAAACATAGATCCATCATAAAATAGATATCTATTGTATACTAGGAAAAAATTGTAGGAGGACAAGGTCACAATGCATCATTGTCTAATACTATATCTTTGTCCAAATAGATTGTGTAATGGATCTAACAATTTGGGCTTGTTTGCCTCTTTCTATAGGTGACATATTTATACATGGATGCTCAATTCGACATATGGAAGACTTGTAAAATCATTTTACTAGTACTATATAAGCACATAAAATATATTAATGAAAAATGGGGGATGTGGGAATGGTCGAACTATCCTCATAAGTCCCATTGTTAATGGAGTGTTGTCTACACATCCCAAAGTTCTCAAGCTAGTGTAGTTATGCCTTTAGGGAAGATTATATGAATTCAAATAGAAATTTTTTAATTAGAATTATTTAAAAATGATTCCCTTAAATTATAATAAAATAATGTTAGACTTGGCCAAGGACTGTGGTATTGTATTATAATTAAAATAACAATCTTTACTCAGAATATGGATGATTTTCAAGTCATGAAATAAATGATTTTGTCAATGATATCTAGTCAGGTTATTTTATTACATAGGTAAAATTTAGGTTATAAGGGCCCATTCCCATATAAAATTAACCAAAATATATGTGTAACTAAGTAATAATTTTAATAGAAACTAGCAAAGACCCAATGGAAAACACCCTTCCACCAAAAGAACACTAAACTTTAGCCAAAAGTCTAAGGAAAATAGAAAGGTATAGAAAAGAGACTGACTAGTTTAATTTAGAGTAATAAAATAATGTTAGACTTGGCCAAGGACTATGGTATTGTATTATAATTAAAATAACAATCTTTACTTAGAATATTGATGATTTTCAAATCATGAAATAAATGATTTTGTCAATGATATCTAGTTAGGTTATTTTATTACATAGGTAAAATTTAGGCTACAAGGGCCCATTCCCATATAAAATTAACCAAAATATGTGTGTGACTAAGTAATAATTCTAATAGAAACTAACAAAGACCCAATGGAAAACACCCTTACACCAAAAAGACATTAAACTTTAGCCAAAAATTTAAGGAAAACAAAATGGTATAGAGAAGAGACTGACTAGTCTGATTTAGAGTAAATGAATAATTTCCTAACCATTGAACTATCACATTTTATGTTCATTTTTCCTCTAGTATGATTCCCCATGAATTGATATTTGTCCTATCCCTTCTTATTTTGATTTAGGCTAGTCATCTTTGTTTCTTCCATTTCCTTCTCAAGCTCCCTGCTATCTTCTACCTCACCACTTTGAGTGTTGTCCTATGGGGTGAGATCCTCAGTTCTTACTTGTTCTTTACCAACCTATACTTCAATCATCATATAACCTAGCATACATTTTATATTGTAAAATTCTTCCATAATATCATTATAGAGCAACTTCTACATTGAAATCTTCATGAATAGATTCTCCATTGAATGCTCAATACCCTCCTTAATCATGGGATTAGGGGTACCCCATCCCTTACTATAAATAGGAGACACATAAATAAGATTTACCATATTAATTCCATGAGATTTAGAGTCCCATTGGGAAGACTCACCTCTATTCCCTTCAAACTATTCCTTACCATCTTTTTTAGCATCAGAATCAATGAAGAATTCCTCATCCTTTTCTGATTCCTCCACATCGCTTGGTATATTGATCACCTCCAAGAATATTTTATACCACAAAATGTTCCCCTTTCTTAACTAGAAAGATAATTAATCCTTGATGAATGATATCCATTGATGGGTTTCCCTTGAAGTTCAACATCATAGCCTCTAGTGATTTTAGTAGAAAGAATGGGGTATGATTGTGTGTCGTTTGAAATGATTGAGTAAGAGAAAGTGATGGGAGAATATTAAATTATATTTACCTTTTAGGGTAATATATCTCATAATTTATAGATAGACTTTGGGCCACTTCCTCAATGGTTCCAACCTGACAAACCCTTTTTGGGACAGTCCCTTAGGTTTTTTCTTTTCCTTACTAAAGAAGATATTTATGAGCTCATCCTTCCTCCTCTTGTCCTTAAATGCTTTGATCCTAAAATAGTCCATTATTTTTATGTCCTTGATGATTTATTTAGTTATCTAGATTCTTAGTCCATACATATAAACCTCCCAATCTTTCCACCCTCTAGCAAAGTCTTTTGATAGTCCCATGTCATGGTCAACTAGTCTCTTCATAAAATTTGAAAAACCACACTTCACCAATTTATGCTAGATGTGCTCATCCACTTTGTCCTCCTCACAATAAATTAGTTTAAAATGGTCACAGTCCCTACCCATCACTAGCTTCTATAGGCTTCCTCTATAGGATAACCTATTAAAACCCTTTTTGGTGTAATGCATGTTGGAATTGAGGTCAAATAAGTTAGTGTTATGGGACTATAGGTCTAGTTGAGCATGCAAAATCCTAAGAGAGGACCATATAATGATCATTTTGCATGAACTACCATTGATTTATGTAACCTTGATTTGATTTCTCATTAAATGGGTCATCATTAATTTATGTGGTCTATCCTCTATCTATTTTAATAAGGGGTGACATCAGTTGGAAACTAATTACCATGCCATCTATTAAATTACTTTGATTGAACCTTGATATTTTCCATCATGTCAGCACATTTGTTCCCTTCTTTATACATGTTTGCCAACAACACCTCTTTGAGACAAGTGATAAACTTTTTTAAATCAGTTATTATCTTGACAATGTTTTAGAATGAATGATTCAGACCTTTTGGGTAATTTATGATGTTAATTAAATCACCTTCAATTAGAAGGAATCCCATCCTTAGTTTGAATACAAATTTGATTCCCTATAGATCTTATTGTGCTTCCATAACATGGTTCATTTGGGTTCTCAAGGGACCCATGTAGGACACCCTAATATTCTCAAAAGAATACATGACGACACCTCCTACTCTCATTGGGCCTAAATTGCCTTTGGTAGCTCCATCAAAATTTAGTTTAAACCTATTAAGAAGAAGATGAGTCTACTTAAATTTTTTATCTATCTAAACCCTAATTCTATGTGTTACCTAGTATGACCAAATTCAATTGGTAGAGAATCTGGGAAAAGAGAGGAGAGATAAGCTTATCAAAAGAAGAAGCATATGTTAGACAATTTTTCTTCACCAAGGCCATGACTTTATTAAATGTTGAGGAGGAAGTGGGTCTATGGTTTTCAAATATAATCATGTTTATAGATAACCAAATTCCCTAGAAGATATGGGGTAGGGCCATGATCCACTAGAATTTTACGGGGATGAGTTCCAGGGAGGTTTATATTAGGTGATAAGATCCTTGATGCTTCTTGGGTTAACCCAAGAGTAGTTGAAGAGGTTGAATAAGGATCATAAGATTGGGGAGGAAAAGGGTAGAAGAGGAAAAGATGCTCCATTAATTCTACCTCCTATCTACAAAGTACATAATGGTTTGGGATAGGGATACCCCTTCTCATCAGATTGTTCACTATGAGGATCTTATTTTGGGAAGCCAACTAGAAGAAGACATTGATCTTTGGGATGAGTTTTTTATCCATAGTTCATTCCAATTTTCTTCATGCTCATCCTATTCCTAAAGGGAAAGGTAGCTATATTTGACTAAGTAGAGGCTATTGGGATCACATTTCTAGATAATGTCATCCCCTTTCAGGAATATGTTGATGTGAATATTCTAGAGTTAAATTAAAACATTGAGGATGATAATTTGATGTTAATTGGAGTCTACTTTATGCAAAATTTTCCATCTTTTCCTACCTTCTACAATCTCCTAGTAATCACATACCTTATGGTCAATAGTATCTTTGAAAATAACAATCAGCTCCAGATCTTAAATAAAGGAATCAATGGGGCACCATATCCAAGAATCCTACCAAAATTCAACCTTATCCCCTTTACTTATATTATATTTGAGGACTTTTTTTGATATGTCTTTTCCTACTCTTAACGCTTGCTAGAAAGCTAAACCATTACTAGGGCCTTCTTCAATAAGAAAAGAATGACCTTCCCTAGATATTTGGCCCTTACAAATTTCATCCAAGAGTTGTATTCTTTAATCAAACTCCAACCTTGTTTTAATAGAAGGGATTGGTTCATGGATCTCATCCTTATCAATCCCAATCCTCCTTTTGATGTTGAAATATAAGCCTTATTGTAGGAGATGAGGGGAAAACCTAAATCTGTCCTCAGACCCTCTCTAGAGGAATTTTTTTTGAACTTGTTTGATCTAGTCTATAAATTTTCCTAGTATGACAAATAATGACATGAAATAGACCAGGATACTTTGAAGGGAAATTTTCAAAAGTTGTAATTTTCTATCTTGTGATATGAGGTTTCCCCTCCACCTAGATAATTTCCCTTGAATCATGCCAATGAGGGGATTCTAGAATTTAGTTTTCATTGGACCATTAAAGAGATAAATATCGAGATATGAATAAGGAATTTTCTTGATGATGAAACCCATAATTCTAGAGATCGTATCCTACATGCAAGCTAGAGTGTTGATGAAAAACAACAAGCTTTTATATAAATTTACACTCTAGCCAGAGACTATCTCATAGATTTCTAATATTTTTCTACAACATCTATCTTCATGAATTTCTAGTGTGTGACCAGTCTGGTGTTAAGATCCACTATGATACCTTTGATGATGTTAGAGGTTCTAGCTTTATCTATCATCCTACTTAGGGACTCAACCATGATGATGAATGGGTACAAAGAAAGGGTATCCCACTATTTGATCCATTTTTTAATAGGAAAAAATCCCCTAGGAACACCATTAATGATAATAAAGAACATGGGAGTAGATATGTAAGATAAAATTAGGTTTCTTTTGGACTGATTAAATCTAAATTTCAAAAGGATTTCGTTGAGGAATTGCTCTATCATAGGCCTTGTTCATGTTCAATTTGAGAAACATTCCTTGTGTAGAGGATTTAGCCACTGAGTGAATGGTTTCATGGGCTATATAATACCATCCAAGATCTATCTACAGAGATAAAGGCCCCTTATTTTTTTGAAATCATGTTTTCCAGTAATATTTAAATTTTTAAAGATAAAATTTTCATATAATTTTTGTAGAAGGTGGAACATAAACTAATGGGCCTAAAGTTTGTTAGATGAGACGCCCCTTGTTTCTTCAAGATAAGGACTAGAAAGGTTTTGTTAAAATCCTATAGCATGGTACCCACTTTGGAGAAATTTGAGATTGACAAACATACCTCATTTTGAATAATGTCCTAGAAAACCTAAAAGAAGAATGGTAGAAAACCATTAGGATCGAGGGATTTATCCCTTCGTAAAGAAAAGATAATAACTCTAATTTCATCTTCTAGGGAGGAGACAATGGTAACATTATCCTCCTAGTAAATAACCCCTTTAATGAGATTGATCACCTAGTCTTCAAGCTAAACATCTTGGGAAGGAACAAAAACTAACAAATTTTTATATAAATTAATGATTTGACCCTCAATAGATTTTTCTTCCTTATATTGGGTGCCATCCTCCCTTTTGATTTTCAATATTAATAGATGCTGGTGGTTCCTAGATGCATAGGTATGGAAGAACTTTGTATTTATGTCCCCCTCCTTTAACTAGATCTTCCTAGATCTCTACCTCCAATAATTTTCCTCCTTAGCTTGTATGTTGTGGAAGATATTTAGGATTTCCTTTTCTTTATCCTAGAGAGAGGAAATGGAGCTATAATCATTAATTTCCATTTCTAAACTACTAATTTCCTCCTCTATTAATCATTTCTAGAGTAAGATGTTCCAAAATACATCCTTGTTTTAGACATTAAGTTTATTCTTGACAAATTTGAGTTTCATTGATAGGGTGTGCATAGCAAATCCATGAACTTGGATTTACCACCATTCCTTTATACAATCTTTCAAGGTCTGATTAGAGAGTCACATTTTATCAAATTTGAAGGGAATGATTTTGGCTCTAGATATCTTCTCACTTTTTAATAAAATCAAGTTATGGTATGATCTAATCCTTGGAAAAGAAGATAAAGAATTGTTTGAATCAAGATTCCAATTAAGAGAGATCAAGAACCTATCAATTTTGACTTGAATGAGATTATCCCCCAATCTAATATTGGACCATGTGTAAATATTTCCCTTTAGGTCCAAATTAATAAACATTATTGAAGACCCAGTTTTTTTAGATAGGATATCCTAAAATATGGTAATATGGGACTTAGTTACACTTAGAGGGTTGTCATTTAGAACCTTGGGGTCTCTAAACACTACCAAACTGCTAGATGCACCTCTAGAGTTATTGTAGCTACACAAGGCCTTGTCCCAAATATTGGATTTCATATTCAAAATTTTATCTATGGACATTTCAAATTCTTCAAACAAAATAATTTTAGATTTTTATTTCATAATTAAAATTCTAGACAGTCTCTATTTTTTGGGGTTATTCAACTCCCTTATGTTCCATTAGAGGAATTTCATTTCTTATTATTTGGGAAGTGTCTAGGGGTCATCTATATACCCTCCTATCTATCTATTTCTAATTTCTTATCACTTTGAAATGAGGTTCTACCTACATTTTTTTGGTCCTCACCAATTTTTTATTTTCTCCTACCCTTTTTTATTTGAACACTGGTCCATGGTTCTTCATTTTGTTCCATGCTTAGGTCAGAGCATTCTCCTTTGTTCACTAAGAAGAATTATTATTCAAAATGGGAGGATTTCCTAGACTCCCCTAAGCATATGGATGGAGGTGTAATAACCTAAGAGGGTCTATTTTCTTGAATAACAAAATCTTTATCTACAAAACATCTTTACACATAATGGTATAAGAAGAGATCAGTCCATAATTATCTTGAGGGGATGAAGGAGGAGGAGAAGGAGAAACTAAGGAGGTAAACATAGCTTCAATTAGGATATCCTATAAGAGAGAGGAGGTTATATTTGAAGTCATTTACAACATACCAACTAGGAGAGCCAACATAGGAGATTTTTGAGGGGGGCTAAGGATCCTCAAGGTAGTGGAATATTTCAAATGAACAATATCCAATTTTTTTTCTCAAGATAAGAGGAGAAAAACAATTTTAGGGGGTTAAAATGGGGGATATTTGATGGGGGAGGATGAGGGAGACCAAGTGAAGGTTAGGGAGGAGGGTTCTGGGTGGAATATTTTTTCACCCAAGTGGGGGAGGTGGAATTGGGGGATTCTTGAGGAGACGGCAGGTTTATAAGAATGGATCAAGACATCACAATTTTTGAAAAAAAATTATTCTCTTCCAAATTTAATCATTTGAATCCAAAAACCATATTTGTATTTGATCTTAATGGAAAGGATTAGTTGTTTATCAAAAGGGATGAAAAAACATAATCTAGCCACTAAGAGTCTACATCTAGATCTTGTCACTAGGTTGATAGAAATGGGTTATCAAAGAGCCCTAGATATTTCCAAGATTACTTTTGGTGCCTAGAATTCTAGAGGTACTTTTAGTAGGCTAATCTAGATAGTAATATCCTTAAAGATTTAACTATCAAGGTTGAGGCCTACCTTCCACTTATGGAGACTAATGATGGAT